>SAYR01026446.1:36530-47421 GCA_004382745.1 Argopecten irradians irradians | reverse complement strand
GTTACTGTATCAATGACAAAATGATGTCCTTGATATTGCTATAGTTACTGTATCAATGACAAAATGACGTCCTTGATATTGCTATAGTTACTGTATCAATGACAAAATGAAGTCCTTGTTTCAACTTAAAGTTACTGTATCAATGATAAATATGAATTCTCTTTCCTAACAAATGTAAATGATTACCGTACATTGTATTTTGAGACAATGTCAATTCTTACCGTACATTGTATTTTGAGACAAGGTTAATGATTACCGCACATTGTATTTTGAGACAATGTCAATGATTACCGTACATTGTTTTTTGAGACAATGTCAATGATTACCGTACATTGTTTTTTGAGACAATGTCAATGATTACCGTACATTGTATTTTGAGACAATGTCAATGATTACCGTACATTGTATTTTGAGACAACCGTACATTGTATTTTGAGACAACCGTACATTGTATTTTGAGACAATGTAAATGATTATCGTACATTGTATTTTGAGACAATGTCAATGATTACCGTACATTGTATTTTGAGACAATGTAAATGATTATCGTACATTGTATTTTGAGACAATGTCAATTCTTACCGTACATTGTATTTTGAGACAATGTAAATGATTACCGTACATTGTATTTTGAGACAATGTTAATGATTACCGTACATTGTATTTTGAGACAATGTCAATTCTTACCGTATATTGTATTTTGAGACAATGTAAATGATTATCGTACATTTTATTTTGAGACAATGTCAATGAATACCGTACATTGTATTTTGAGACAATGTCAATGATTACCGTACATTGTATTTTGAGACAATGTCAATGATTATCGTACATTGTATTTTGAGACAATGTAAATTATTATCGTACATTGTATTTTGAGACAATGTAAATGATTATCGTACATTGTATCTTGAGACAATGTTAAAGGGACATGAACCTTAAATAAGTTGTTCTGTATGCTTAGATATGGTTTTCAGATGTTTATTAAATATTTTATTAAATGATTGGTTATGCTAAAAACGACAGGGAAAAACGTGGGGAATACCTACCTCAAAAATGATTAAAAATAGAACGGCGTCATATTTTATAAATTTGGAACACAAAACGAAAGCTGGCGCGAAAAGCGAGGTTATACATGAACAACTAAACTTGCAGACATGACAAGGAATATTCGTTTTTTCACATTTTAAGATATTTTCTAATTTAAGATGGTTGACAAATGAAGTTTTAAACCATATTTTGTTATAAAACAATTTTGTATTTAGCGTATAGAATGATAAGTCAAAAGTCAACGAGACTTTTCATTCGACAGGGTACCGCGAAGTGAGGTTCCTGGCTTATTTGCACACATGTACTATCAACGGCAAGTATAAAGTGGGGAGTTGCTGCCCGTCTGTTGCATTTCAGGCGATCCATTTTGTATTTAGCATACTTTCGCAATCGCGCTCACAAGTACCTGACCTTTGAGACATATATCTGTTTTCTATCAGAATTCGTTGTGTTCGCTTCACCCACGTTTTTGACCCACCACTTTGTTTACATTTGTGCAGTGCATTGTGGGAGGTCACTAAAGTTCAACACTACTATACTCTCGTTACAAAATTCGACCGGACCGGTTCAAAATACAGAAAGATGGAATTTCCATTATAATTATTTTATTTGACACATTTACACATTAACTGTTATATATTACTAAGTAAGGTATCTGACACGTCTTAAATATGTATTTTACTCAAATTTACATGGTTTATTTAGGTTCATGTCCCTTTAATGATTACCGTACATTGTATTTTGAGACAATGTCAATTCTTACCGTAAATTGTATTTTGAGACAATGTCAATGATTACCGTACATTGTATTTTGAGACAATGTAAATGATTACCGTACATTGTATTTTGAGACAATGTTAACGATTACCGTACATTGTATTTTGAGACAAAATCAGTATGTACCGATATATTATAAATCATAATAGCCACAAAATTTTATGAACTGAAAGATCACAGAGAACTGTGGAATGAATATAAAACAATATTTAAAAGAAAAGACCGCAGATAAAACCTATGTTTTACTTACAGGAAGGCAGGTGCAGGTTGGACCCACTTTTTACATCTGCTAAAATTGAATCCAGTTCTTTCTCAAAGTCATCGGCAGTGGAATCGGAGGTTTCTCCTAAGAAAAAAAAGAGGAATCAGAACATTGTTACCAGCATCCATAAAGAGGATCTCACATGTGTAGCTATGTATTATAGATATGAAATCTAAATTTATCTACCGGTAATACAATTATCGTTAAGAATGTTGTAATTATATCAACAAAAGGCCCAGAGGGCCTGTATCCCTCACCTGTGTTTTTAATTAATATACCCTGTTTCGTTAAAAGCGGGGGATATTAATTTGGGTTTGTCCGTCTGTCTGTAACGCTTGGTTTCAGAGCAATAACTGCCACAATTCTAAAGCAATTTTTTTGTAACTTAGTCACATGGTCCAATGTACCAAGGACTCGAATGAGTTCGCTAAGCACTTTCATTGGTCCCTATTTGACTTAGTTATGGCCCTTTGATTATCGAAAAACATCATTTTTGTTTGTTTCCGTTCAAAAACTCTTTCAAATATTACAGGATTTTCTCAGAACTTGATACCATGGTTAAATGCCTCAGGGCCTTGGCAAATTTTGATCAGGACTTTGATTGGACCTTATTTTGCTGAGTTATGGCCCTTTGATTAACGAAAAACACCATTTTTGTCTGTTTCCGTTCAAAAACTCTTTCAAATATTACAGGATTTTCTGGGTACTTGGTACCATGGTTGAATGCCTCAGGGCCTTGGCCAATTTCGATCAGGACTTTGATTGGACCCTATTTGGCTGAGTTATGGCCCTTTTATTAGTGAACAAGAGATCCCAGAGGGCTCTTGGCGCCCACCAAAGAATGATCTATGTCTGATAATGGAAAGAGGGATCTTTTCGCTGTTTTTCAAATCTTTTTCAAACATACAACATATGAAATTTAAGACAGATTGCTTCATTACTTTCTGAGAAACAGCAGTGAAATCCAAGATGGCGGCCAGTTGGCCATCATGTTGACTGATCAGTCTCAAAGGTACTATGCAAAACTAGGGCCCAAGGGGAACCTATGTATAGAATTTGAGATATCACTTCAGTAATTTCTGACAAATAGCAATAACTATCAAAATCCAATATGGCAACGGTTGGCCATCTTGTTGACCGATCAGTTACAGAATACAATATGCACAACTAAGGCCCTTGATGAACCTACATATGAAATTTGAGAATGATCCCTTTAGTACTTTCTGAGAAATAGTGGTAACAAACTTCAACTACCACAAGAGATCCCAGAGGGATCTTGGCAACCACCAAAGAATGATCAATGTCTGAAAATGGAAAGAGGGATATTTACCCTGCTTTTCAAACTTTTTCAAACATAAGACGTATTAAATTTGAGACAGATCATTTCAGTACTTTCTGAGAAACAGCTGTAACAAACTTTAACAATGAAATCCAAGATGGCGCCTGGTTGGCAATCAGTCCCAAAAGGTACTATGCACAACTAGGGCCCAAGCAGAATCTACCTATGAAATTGCAGAGAATTCCCTTCAGAAATTTCTGAGAAAAAGCCGTAACAATCAAAATCCAAGATGGCGGCCGGTCAACCATCTTGTTCACTGATCAGTTACAAAATACAATGTGCACAACTCGGACCCTAGGGGAACCTAAATCTGATATTTGAGACAGATCTCTTCAGTACTTTCTGAGAAATAGTGGTAACAAAATCTTAACTATCAAAATCCAAGATTGCTGCCTGGCGGGCATCTTGTTGACCGATCAGTCCCAAAATGTTATATGCACAACTACGGCCCTTGGGGAACCTATATGTGAAATTTGAGAAGGATCCCTTTAGTACTTTCTGAGAAATAGTAGAAACAAACTTTAACAAGGACATAGTCATTCTGATCCTCCGCCAATGGAGATATCAAAGCTGAAGTAAGTTTGATTGTGGAGACTTATGTGTATGAAACAAGAGATCCCAGAGGGATCTTGGCGCCCACCAAAGAATGATCTATACCTGACAAAGGAAAGATGGATCTTTTCTCTACTTTTTAAACTTTTTCAAACATACTACATATACAAGAGATCCCAGAGGGATCTTGGCGCCCACCAAAGAATGATTTATGTCTGACAATGGAAAGAGGATCTTTTCCCTGCTTTTCAAACTTTTTCAAACACACTACATATAAAATTTGAGACAGATCGCTATAGTACTTTCTAATAAAAAGTGGTAACAAACTTCAACAATGAAATCTAAGATGGCGGCCGGTTGGCCATCTTTTTTACCGATCAGTCCCAAAAAGCATTATGGCATTAATGGAGCAAGTCCTTAAAGGTAACTATGTCACAACTAGGGTACATAGGGGGATAACTATGCCTGGAATTTGAGAAAGAATCCTTCAGTAGTGTCGAGATAAGATCAGCGATAACAAAACTTTAACTATCAAAATCCAAGCAGATGGCCGTCGGTCGGTATCTTGACGTCGTGAGTCTATCCGAGGCGTAATCGAAATATGCAATACTCGCACAAGAGGGTTCTAGGAACCTACAGTATGAAATTTGAGAAGATCCCCTTGTCAGTACTTTTTGAGAAATAGGGATAACAAACTTAAATACTATACAAATTCACAAGATGGCCCGCCTGTCGGCCCATTTTGTTTCACCCGATCGGTCCCAACATGCAAAGCTCAACACACTAGGGCCCTAGGGAACTCCCATTTTATGAAAATTGTGAGAGAAGATCTCTTCTGTTCTATTGCGTCGTTTGAGAAGATAGTCGGTAAACAAACTTAAAACTTATCAAATCCAAGATGGCCGGCGCTGTCGGCCATCTTGTTGACTGATCGGTGTACTTTGGATCCAAAATGCGCAATAGGCACAACTAGCGGTCCTAGGTGAACCTACTATATAGAAATTTGATGGAAAGATCCGTTCAGTTCTTCTTTGGAGGATAATTACGACCGTAACAAACTTTTCACTATCAAAATCCAGATGGCTCGCCACTGTCGGCCACCGATTGGATTGTGCTGATACTAGTGGCTCTCAGAAAATGCAATATGCGACACTAGGGTCCCTTGGGGAAACCTGTATATGAACATTGAGAAAGATTCCCTCAGATTCATCCTTTTTGAGAAATAGCGGTAACAACCTTTAAATCTATCAAATCGCAAGCATGGCGCGCCTGTCGGCATGCTTGTTGACCGATTGGTTCCCGAAAATGTCGAGATATGCGGACAACATAGGGTCCTAGGGGAACCTACATATGAAAATTTGAGAAAGAATCCTTTCAATGCACTTTTTGAGATAATAGCGGAACAAACTCTTAAACTATCAAAATCAAAGATGGCCGCCTGTCGGCCATCTTTGTTGACCGATCGGCTCGCAAAATTGCAATATGCAACAACCTAGGGTCTACGTGGGAATCCTACATATGACATTTTGAGAAAGATTCCGCTTTAGTACTTTCTGAGAAATAGCGGTAACGGCACAGTAATTCCGTTAAACGGACGACGAAAACAGGACGGACGGATCGCGAAACGACGGACGGGGAAGGACGGACGGTACGGACGGACGGCGACACCACTGACGAAAGGCGATTTGAAGTAGCCCAGTCATCTGATGATGGTGGGCTACAAAATTTGAGACAGATCGCTTCAAGTATATTTGAAGATACATAGACGGAATACAAACTTCAACTGATCAAAATATATGCCTAGATCGATCTCCTTGGCAGCCATCTTTTATTGATCAATCGGTCCGCCAAATCACTAATATGCACCTTCGGGGTCGCCTAGGGACACCACATGTGATAATCTTGAGAAAGATTCCATTCAATACTTCTGATATAATAGGATAACATCAACCAATTTTGAATATAACAGAGATCCCAGAGGATCTTGGCGCCGCCACCTAAGAACGCTTTATGTCTGACAAAGGAAAGAGGGATCTTTGCTCTGCTTTTCAAGCTTTAACTACATATTACTACACAGTGAAATTTCAGAAAGATCTTTGACTGATTTCTGAGATATTATTAACAGTAACAAACTTCAATATCAAAATCCAAGATGCGTCCTTTCGGCCATTCTTGTTCACCGATCGGTAGCCAAAAATGCAAATATTACAACTAGGCCCCTAGGGAAAACCTGCATATGCAAATTTGAGACAGATTCCGTTCAGCATATTCTTGAGAAATATGCGGTAAACAAACTTTAACTATCAAAAATCGCAAGAGGCGGCCTGTCGGTCATCTGTTCATCAATCGGTCCCAAAATGCAATATGCACAACTAGGCCCCGGGGGGAACCTGCACATGCAATTTGAGAACAGATCCCTTACAGTACTTTTCTGAGAAATAGAGGTAACAAAACTTCAATTGTCAAAAATCCAAGATGGCAGTCCTGTCGGCCATCCTTGTTAAACTCGGGGCTACCTGGCTAGTTCAACACTGCCAATATGCACACTAGCCCCCTAGGGGAACCTTACATGTGAATTTGAGAAAAGATCCCTTCATGTACATTCTGGGAGAAATAGCGGTAACAAAATAATTAAGACTATCAAATCGCAAGCATGGCGGCCCTGTGAGGCCGGCCATACTATTGTTCCACTACGACGGTCGTCCCAAAAATGCCAGATATGTCACAACTAGTGACGCCCTAAGTGGAATTTGGCTGCACATTGCAATTTTGAGAAGATCCCTTCAGTACTTTCTGAAAAAATACGTAACAAACCTTCTACAGTTGTGCAAATAGATTCCAAGATGGCGCCTGGTTGGGTCCAATCATTGTTCATCAATCGTCCCAAAATGCAATATGCCACAACTAGGTCCCTAAGGGGAATCTGCACATGCAATTTGAGGACAGATCCCTTTCAGTATTTCTGAGAATAGCAGTTAACAAACTTCAATTGTCAGAAATCCAAGATGGCGCTGGTACTGTCGGCCATCATGTGATCATCGACGGTCGTTCCAAAATGCATAGCACAAATCATAGGGCCCCCCCTCAGGGAACCTGCACATGCAAGTTTTGAGAACAGATTCCTACCTGTACTTGCTTGAGAAATAGCGGTAACAAAACTTCAGTTGTCAAAATCCAAGAGGGCGGCCTGTCGGCATTTGCTGACCGATGGTTCCCAAAATACAATTGCAACAACTAGGGCGGCCTAGGGGAACCTACACTACTAAATTTGAGAGAACATCCCTTCAGTACTTTCTGAGAAAATAAGGGCTGTAACCAAAGGAATTGTTAAAGCAGACGGAAGACGGAGACGGCACGGACGGAGGACGGGACGGACGAAGAACGGACGACGGACCACGGACAAAAAGCGATTTTGAATAGCCCACCATTCTGTTGAGTGGGGCTAAAAATCCAAGTAAATTAATGGCTGCCTAGGCAGCAATTTTGTTGACCGATCGGTCCCAAATCACGAATATGCACAACTAAGGGGCCCTGGGGAACCAAGCATATTGAATTTTTTGGAGACAGATCCTCACAGCTATCTTTCTTGGAGAAATAGCAATAATCAAAACTAATTGAAATAACAAAAGAGATCCAGAAGATGCCTGCCTGGCGCCATCTTGTGAACGACGCACTCGGTCACAATGCTAATATGGCACAACTAGGTCCCAGGGGAAACCACATATGCAGAATTTGAGACAAGATCCCTTCAGTACTATCTGAGAAATAGCCTAACAAGTTTGACTATCAACTCCCAACAGCAGGCCGCTGGCGTGCCATCTTGTTTCGTTCAGCTACCGAGCATCAAAATGCAATTATATGGCCACAACAAGGAGGGCCTAGGGGACCCTACAATGTAAATTTGAACAAAGATTCCCTTCCAGTAGCTTCTCCTTTGAGATGAGGAATTATCGATACAAACTTTAACTCCATCAAGATTAAGATTGACTGCCTGCGGCATCTTGTTTTTCTCGGATCAGCCTCCAAATCTGTATGGCACAAGACCAAGTAGGACCGCTGGTATATTTCCTATTGTGAAGTTGAACCAAAACATAACCATTTTTCAGTAGTTCTAATGAATATCGGATAACATAAACTTCAACTGCCCAAATCAAAGATGGTGCCGGCGCCAATCTTGTTTCTCCGATCAGCCTCAAAAATCTTGTATGGCACAAATGAGGGACCAAGGGTAACCTCTCATGTGAAGTTGTTTTGAGACAATAAATCGCTTCAGTAGTTTCTCAAGATAATATTGCATAAACAAACTTAACTGCCAACAATCAAAGATTGGCTTGCTGGCGGTCATCTCTTGTTTTTCCGATCAGCTCCACAAAATCTGTACTGGCACACACCCTAAGGGCGCAAGGGATAACCTTCCATGTGAAGGTTTGACAAAACACCTCTTCTTCCATAGTAGTTTCGAAGAAATATCGATAACCGAAAACTTTCAACTGCCAAAATCATCCCGAAGATGGGCTGCCTGGCGGCCATGCTTGTTTTCTTCTCTCTGATTACCTCTCCAAAGATCTGGTAGCTATGGCACAACTTGATCGGTGAACCAAGGGTAACCTCCATTTGTGAAAGTTTGAACAAAATCCCTTTAGTAGTTTCTCAAAGAAATATACGGATAAACAAACCTTCAAACTGCCAAATACTCAAAGATGGCTGGCCTGGCCGCCATTCTTGTTTTCCGATCAGCCTGCAAAATGCTGTATGGCACATAATATAGGACAAAGGGGTACCGCTCCATGTGAAGTTTGAACGAAATCCCCTGTACCGGTTTTTTTAAGAAATAGTGATAACAAGCATTGTTTAGCGGACGGACGAACGGGACGACGGACCAACGGACCCGCAGGGCGGTTTGAATAGCCCACCATCTAACATGATGGTGGCTAAAAAACCAAGGAAAAGGAGAAGTTGAAGCTAAAGAAAGATTGGAGTAATAATTCAAGTAGAGCGGGCTGCAATTGGGTTTGAATCAAGGTATACAGCTTGACATTTATATTAAGACTATATACACAAAGATGGGTGGAAGTTTTGCAAGTAACATTTTACGCATTTACCATGAATATTTTCGCAATGTTTCATATGGTTACCGAAAAAACACAAAAAAACTGAAACCTAAAATAGCAAAAAGGCAACTACTTAGAACCATGAAGAGGAACCAATGTGTCTATGAAGTATTTCATGAATTATCATCTGCTGGTTTTTTTAGAGTTCGTGCTCGGCGGAAACGATTCTTACGCAAAAAATCTGCCATTTTCAGCAATGTTTCCATGGGTTTCAGAAAAGTGTATCAAAAAGTGGAAACTCTTAAAATGGCAAAAAGGCAACTGCTAGAGGCCATAAGATCAATGGTGTCTATGAAGTTTTGTGGAAAAATATCTCTTCCTGGTTTAAGAGTTTATGCCCGGAAACGACCTGGTTACAAAAATATGACAAATTTCACAGCAATGTTTCCATGGTTAGGAAAAGATGCTAAAAAATGAAACGCTGGAAAATAGCAAAAGGCACTACTAACCATAGAGAACGCAATGTGTGTGTGAAGTTTCGTGGTAAATAATCTCTACTGGTTTTAGAGTTATGCCTCCGAAACAATTGCGTAGCGGACACGGCAGACGGACGGACGGACGGACGGAACCCATTCGTTGGGCGGGGGAATAACTATTCAAAATGCTAAGATGGCGCCGGGTCGGGCCATCTTGTGAACCAATCTCGTCCCCAAAATGCAATATATTGTGCCACACTAAGGAACGTCTAGGAGAACCTACAGTGAAATTTGAGAAGGATCTTTCAGGCCTTTTTTGAGAAATAAGATAACTAAGAAATGTAAACGGAAGGAAGGACGGACAGAACGGGACCATGGATGAGAAGCGAGTTATGATAGCCAATCATGCTGTTATATGGTATGTCTTCCTCTCTTAAAAATTCCGAGAATGGCTGTGAAAAATCCCAACGGAATCAATAATAAGATGTTCCAGTACTAAATCAATGGAATCGTATGCTACACTCGTTTAAACATATTTTATCTATCAAGTAGATCTGAAAAATTAACTTATTAAGCATTGGATGTATACTATTTTTTTTACCGTTCATTGGGTGATAAATAAATTCTATTTTACTGGAATATCAGTATACTGAAATAAAGTAAACTCTTGAAAAAGTGCCCTTAAGTGTCTTTTTTCATCATATTAACCAACTGGATTTTTTTAACCTTTCAAACTAATTCTCATATTAACCACGTGGATTTTTTTAACCTTTCTACTATTGTCTCATATTAAACCACTGGGTTTTTAACCTTTCTAACCATACTCAGTGGGATGTTTGAAGGATCCGCCAGGAGTAAGTCTAAAACAATTCCAGACTACCACAGGAGCACTAGCTAGTTCTTGGGCTTATATCCATTCAATGATAAGTCTGTATGAAGTCCGGGTTGTAATGGTAAGCCTGGCCCATCTCTATGCAGTGGTCACAACCTTGGTTTGTTCGTATCTTTACAGGGAGCATCAAGTCTCGTGCCAGTCACTGCTCATTTTCGTAACTGCCTATCGCCAGAATCTTCTGACTGTTTTAGTTTATCACAAGGTAAACTTTTTTGATAAAATATGAAGATCCTCACTTTTTTTCTCTCATTCTGTTCTGTTTGATCACCATCTGTAATATCCAAATTGAAGTTTAATGTGCTGGAATAAATTGTCAGTGACACTCGCTAAACTATCGAGTTGTCCCCAATTCTCTATAGCGTTTATGCCCTTTATTTACATACTTTTATGCACAGTCAGGAGTTAAACGCCCGCTTGTCATTATGTTTAAATATCACAAGACACCAACTATCACACTTATCAGTTTTGGCAGACTCGGCCTTTGTCCCG
>SAYR01026446.1:0-28593 GCA_004382745.1 Argopecten irradians irradians | reverse complement strand
TTAACCCTTTGAGTGCCACAATACTTACCATTATACCATATGGATAATCTACATTAAATTTGACTCTTTTGACTACTTTGAAAACTTTTGTTCTATTGATTATAACTTTGCCATTTGTTGATGGATTTTGATGAAATTTTGAATGGTATCATTTGATACCTTTACCCTTCAGAAATTATATTCATAATTACCTTATGATATCATTTGCAGGTAATATGGGCAGGTAAAAACGGTAATTAAGGTGAAAATGATTAAAATATTGAAATACAAAGCCTCTGTCTTTGTTTTTACTTCATTAGTTATAGTTTTGACACTTGCTAACAACCAACATACAACTAGAGCAAAAATTCCAATTCTCATTTCAAGGGTTGAGCTAGGTAACACAGGTAAATAACACAGGTAAAATATGGAATAAAATCGGATTTTTATTTCAAGTGTTCATTATGTATAAAAATTTATCAAATTTTAGAGTGATTTTCAGGTAAATAGTTCTATATCTACATTTATAGATATCCTTTTTTCCCAAATAACAGTCCACAGTAATTGGTATTGAACCAACTTACCTGTACAAGCGAGCACAGGTAACATCAGGTAATTATGGCGAAATTTGGCAACAACCATATCATTTTGTGTTTTTTTGGTCATTACTGGCGATTTAAATTAGTCTCAGAAGCATTCATAAATACATCAGTCGTTATAAAGGTCAGTAGTGGCTCAGGTATTCACAAATAATGATATTGATAACACGTACCTCGTCATATGCTGTCGGCTGCCATCTTGGATTGGGTCATTTTTAATGGCATACCTTTCGTTTTTACAGATATAATGCCAAAATATTTGAATGAAATTAACTTGAAACGATGACCAATGGGTTCTTTCCTCCATTTGCAAGTGATTATTTGCCCATATATTTTCCGTGAAGTCCAATAAAATACTTGTAAATAGGGCAACATTTTATGTAAAATTCAAATTTTGAAAGAATGGATCATCTCCATCTTCCGATTACTCGCGATCGTCATCAAAAAAATTTACGATAGATTGATCAGCAATACCATCCCGTGTCATTTCTAAATTTCTGATTTGTTATTTGATGCCTTTCTCATTAAAATTGTTAAAAATATTTGCTATTAATGTCAAAAAACTTATCACTTGAGTCCCGTAGGTCCGCCATCTTTTTGTCACTTTCGTTTTTTCAGTCATCATTTTGTTTGCGATCGAAAATTCAACCTGAAATGCATGGTACAGACAGCAGCCATGCTATGTAAATAAACAGGAAGTAGTGCTCTAGCGAGATCTCGTGAGACTATAACGGGATGTAGAATTAGGTGGGAGTAGTCTCCACTGTAAACATGCAAGGAAACTGAGGCGGCCTCGGCCGGTTCAACGCTATACGAGCGATGGCGGTGTAGGGCGCAATGGCACTTAAAGGGTTAAGGACCTACCATAGCCTTGTGTACAGGTATATGGGGATTATATTATCTAGTAAGGACCTACCATAGCCTTGTGTACAGGTATATGGTGATTACATTATCTAGCAAGGACCTACCATAGCCTTGTGTATATAGTGATTACATTATCTAGTGAGGACCTACCATAGTCTTGTGTATATGGTGATTACATTATCTAGTAAGGACCTACCATAGCCTTGTGTATATGGTGATTACATTATCTATTAAGGACCTACCATAGCCTTGTGTATATGGTGATTACATTATCAAGTAAGGACCTACCATACCCTTGTGTATATGGTGATTACATTATCTATTAAGGACCTACCATAGCCTTGTGTACAGGTATATGGGGATTATATTATCTAGTAAGGACCTACCATAGCCTTGTGTATATGGTGATTACATTATCTAGTAAGGACCTACCATAGCCTTGTGTATATGGTGATTATATTATCTAGTAAGGACCTACCATAGCCTTGTGTACAGGTATATGGGGATTATATTATCTAGTAAGGACCTACCATAGCCTTGTGTATATGGGGATTATATTATCTATTAAGGACCTACCATAGCCTTGTGTACAGGTATATGGTGATTATATTATCTAGTAAGGACCTACCATAGCCTTGCCTACAGCTGTCATTGCATTGTATGTGATCTGGTTGTTCCATAATACAAGAGTCTGCAAGCCTGTCCCCATGTTCTGTTCACAAAGACCGTCACATACATGGCTTGCTCCAATATCCTGAAAATATAAACACTTTTCTTATTACAAGGATATGACAAGAGGCTCATTGGGCCTGTATCGCTCACCTGTTTCAGGCTAAGAACACAAGCTACCAACTGGAAGACTTTAGGATTGAACTTAATCTATTTATTTCTACAGATGGATTTTAAACAGCCCAACCGTTTATACAAAATTGGTTCCATTTCACACAAGGAAGCATCAGACTAAATTAGAACTAAATCCCTTCATTTCTACAAAAGAAAAAGGATTATAAAGAATTTGCTATATTTCCCCTATTGGGCCCTGCCATCTAGGCCCCTGAGGGACCAGATCAACCGTTTATATAAAATTGGTTCTCCTTCACCCAAGGAAGCTTCCGACCAAATTAGATCTAAATCCCTTCATTCCCACAGAAGAAGAAGGATTTTAAACAAGAGGCCCAGAGGGCCTGTATCGCTCACCTGGTCTGTAATGCCTAGGAATGTTCTG
The DNA here is from genome assembly GCA_004382745.1 of Argopecten irradians irradians. NCBI lineage: Eukaryota > Metazoa > Mollusca > Bivalvia > Pectinida > Pectinidae > Argopecten > Argopecten irradians. The sequence goes on along the minus strand of SAYR01026446.1, from coordinate 25,926 downwards.
AATTCAAGTTCATTGTTTCTTTTCTGAATTCCCCTATTAGGCCCCATCTTTCTGCTCCAGGGGGTCAAAGCCAAAATTTATACAAATTCTGTTAACCCCAAGGATGTTTCTGGGCCAAATTTGGTTAAAATCCAAGCAGAACTACAGTGGAACGCGGTTAATACGAACTCGAAGGGACTGAGATAAAACTTCGAGTTATCCGAGTGTTCGAATTAAGCGAGTTCTCATGTCTACTGACGATCTCTTTACTTAGTATATATAGACCAGTTCCATGGCGTAAAATGATGTGAACAAGAGAGATGTCATAATCGCCGATTGTAGTTGCATAATTATAACAATAAAACGAGATATATATTTCGAAATGCAGTTCTACAGCAGATTTATGGAGAAAAACATCGGCATTTTCGGCGAACACGTTGTCCAAAAAATCTCATTTCGAGTTATAAGAACATTTTATGTATGATTTTTATCATTCGGACCCAAAATTTACTTCGTATTATCCGAGTTCTTCGAGTTTTCCGAATTCGAATTATCCGAGCTCTTTAACCAAATATAAAGAGGGAATTCGTCCGGGACCTGCAAAGTACTTCGTATTAAGCCGGGTTGTTGAATTATCCGAGTTCGTATCAACCAAGTTCCACTGTATATGACTTTTAGCGATTTACAGGATTTACCTCTATTTCCCCTATTGGGCCCCGCCCCTCCTGCCCCCAGGGGGTCAGAGCCAAAATTTATACAAGTTCTGTTTCCCTTCCCCCAAGGATGTTTGTGGCCAAATTTGGTTACAATCCATGCAGAACTCTAGGACAAGTAGCAATTTATAAGATTACCTCTATTCCCCCTATTGTGCCCCGCCCCTCCTGCCCCCGGGGGGTCAGAGCATAAATTTATACAAGTTCTGTTCCCCTTTTGCCAAGGATGTTTGTGGCCAAATTTGGTTACAAGCCATGCAGAACTATATGACTATTAGCGATTTACAGGATTTACCTCTATTTCCCCTATTGGGCCCCGCCCCTCCTGCCCCAGGGGGTCAGAGCCAAATTTGTACAATTTTTTTGTTCTCTTTCCCCCCAAGGATGTTTCTGGTTCAAATTTGGTTACAATCCATGCAGAACTCTAGGCACAAGTAGCAATTTATAAGATTACCTCTATTCCTCCTATTGTGCCCCGCCCCTCCTGCCCCCGGGGGGTCAGAGCATAAATTTATACAAGTTCTGTTCCCCTTTCGCCAAGGATGTTTGTGGCCAATTTTGGTTACAAGCCATGCAGAACTCTAGGACAAGTAGCGATTTATAGGATTTACCTCTATTTCTCCTATTGGGCCCACCCTCTTGCCTCATGGGTCAAGAGCCAAAATTTAACAAGTTCTTTCCCCTTCACCCAAAGGATGTTTTGTGGCCAAATTGGTTACAATCCATGGCAGAACTCTAGGACAAGTAGCTATTTATAGGATTTACCTCTATTTTCCTCTATTGGGCCCCGCCCCTCTGCCCCCGGGGTCAGAGCCAAAAATTTTTACAAATTCTGTTCCCCTTCCCCCAAGAATGTTTGTGGGCAAAATTTTGGTTTGGGCCCCGCCCCTCCTGCCCCTGTGGGGTCAGAGCCAAAATTTATACAAGTTTTGTTCCTCTTCCCCAAGGGATGTTTGTTGCCAATTTGATTACAATCATGCAGAACTCCTAATGATCTCATCGGAAGCCGATTTAAAAGGTAAAATGTTGACGTAACCAAGGACGACGGACGAGACGGACCGGACGGACGCTGCGCCATGACATTAAGCTCACCGGCCCTTCGGGCCAGGTGAGCTAAAAATTTGCTATATTTCCCTATTGGGTCGCCGTCTCAGGCCCTTGGGGGGGCCAGGGTCAACACATATACAAGATTGGTTTCATCCTTCACCCAAGGAAGCTTTAGAACCAATTTAGACTAAATCCCTATATTCCCACAGAAGAAGAAGGATTTTAAAGAATTTACTACATTTCCCCTATTGGGACCCCACCGCCTCATACCCCTGGGGGCCAGGGTCACCGTTTATACAAGATTGGCTCCCCCTTTCACCCAAGAAAGCTTCAGACCAAATTTGGTGAAAATCCATTAAGCTGTTTATGATTTGTAGGGATTTTATAACAAGAGGCCATGGGCCTTAACGGTCATCTGAACTCATGGCACAAACAACACAAAGTCACAGTATAAAGTAATTGGTTAAACGATTTAATATAAAAAATACAAGGAACTCCTTAGTTAATATGTAAGTTTCTTGAAAAAAGGTAAATGTCATTTGTTGAACAAACTTGGTAGCCCTTCATCCAAATATGGTCGAAACCCATTCAAGGATTAATATAAGGAAGGGAGTCAGATTTTAAAAGCCAAAATTTCAGCAAAGCTCCAATTTTGGACCTCGGTCATACTATCCCCATGGTCTTACCTCGGTCCTTTATAAAATATGATTGTTCCTTACCTAAAGTTCCCCCTTCTGAATCAATTAAAACCACTATAGACCAATTTTCATTAAGATCGAGACTGAAACCTTAAAACAGGAAGTGGGCCAGCGGCATCTTGGAATACAAAAATCTTTAAAGAATTTTTTGCATGTTGTTCGGCATCAATTAAAACCCTATAGACCCAATTTTCATTGAGATCCGGAAAGACTGAAACCTTAAAACAGGAAGTGGGCCAGCGGCCATACTTGGAATACCAAATCTTTTCGAAAATGTTTGCATGTTGTTCGGTCATCAATTAAAACCCCTATAGATCAATTTTCATTGAGATCGGAGACTGAAACCTTAAAACAGGAAGTGGGAACAGCGACCATACTTGGAATACCAATCTTTACGAAAAATGGTTTTGCATGTTGTTCGGCATCAATTAAAACCCCTATAGACCATTTCAATTGAGTCGGAGACTGAAACCTTAAAACAGGAGTGGGCCAGCGGCCATCTTGGAATACCCAAAATCTTTACGAAAAATGTTTTGCAATGTTGTTTCGGCATCAATAAAACCCCTATAGACCAATTTTCATTGAGGATCGGAGACTGAAACTTAAAAACAGGAAGTGAGCCAGCTAAAATTAAGAAATTTGCCCTTTTGGGGGCCCACCCCTCAGGTTTCTAGGGTTCATACCAGAACTCATTTATATAAAATATAATTGTGTTTTCCCCAATGATGCTTCACACCAAATATGGATAAAATTTATCCAAGGATGGAGGAGGAGTAGGATTTTAAGCTAAAATCAAGAAAATTTCCCCATTTGGGGCCCACCCTCAGCCCCTAAGGGGTCGGACCAGGCTCATTTAAATCAAATATGATTGGTCCGTCCCAATGATGTTTCACACCAAATATGGATGAAATCCATCCAAGGATGAGGAGGAGTAGGATTTTAAAGCTAAAATTAAGAAAATTTGCCCATTTTGGGGCCCGCCCCCTAGGGGTTTGGACCATGCTCATTTAGCACAAATATGATTATTCTTCCCCAATAATGTTTTAACACTAATATAGATGAAATCCATCCAAGGAAGGAGGAGTAAGGATTTTAAAGCTAAAATTAAGAAAATTTGCCCTTTGGGGGCCCACCCCTCAGCCCCTAGGGGTTGGACCACGCTCATTTTATATAAATATGAATTGTCCGTCCAAATAATGTTTCACACCAAATATGGATTAAATCCATCAAGGATGAGGAGAAGTAGGATTTTAAAGCTAAATTAAGAAAATTTGCCTTTTTGGGGCCCTACCCCTCAGCCCCTAGGGGTCGGAACAGGGCCTCATTTATATAAAATAATGAATTGTCCATCCCAAAATGATGTTTCACACCAAATAATGGGATGAAATCCATCCAAGGATGAAGGAGGAGTAGGTTTTAAAGCTTAAAATTAAGAAAATTTTGCCCTTTTGGGCCCCACCATTCACCCCCAGGGGCGGGACAAGCTCATTTATATAAAATATGATTGTCCCTTCATCAATAATGTTTCAACAAATATGGATGAAATCCATCCAAGGATAAAGGAGGAGTAGGATTTTAAAAGCTAAAATAAGAAAATTCGCCCTTTTGGGGCCCACCCTCAGCCCCTAGGGGTCGGAACCAGGCTCATTTATATAAAATATGATTTGTCCTTCCCCAATGATGTTTCAACACCAAATATGGATGAAATCCATCCAAGGATGAAGGAGGAGTAGGATTTTAAAAGCTAAAATTAAGAAAATTTGCCCTTTTGTGGCCTCCGGCCCCTCTGACCCTTAGGGTCAGACCAGGCTCATTTATATAAAATATGATTGTCCTTCCCTAATGAAGTTTTACACAAATATGGATGAAATCCATCCAAGGATGAAGGGAGGAGTAGGATTTTTAGAAAGCTAAAATTAAGAAATTTGCCCTTTTGAGGCCTACCCCGTCTGACCTAGGGGGTCGGACCAAGCTCATTTATATAAAATATGATTGTCCTTTCCCAATGAAGTTTCACACCAAATATGGATGAAATCATCCAAGGATGAGGGGAGTAGGATTTTAAAGCTTAAAATAAGAAAATTTGCCCTTTTGGTGCCCCACCCCTCAGCCCCTAGGGGTCGGACCAGGCTCATTTATATAAAATATGATTGTCCTTCCCTAATGATGCTTCAAACCAAATATGGATGAAATCCATCAAAGGATGAAGGAGGAGTAGGCTTTTGTATAAATAGTCTTACGCACGACGCACGGCGCACGGCGCACGGCGGACGGCGGACGGCGCACGGCGCACGGCGCACGACGACGGACGAAACACGATGACAATAGGTCATCCTGACCTTCGGTCAGATGACCTAAAAAGTGGACGGAGGACAGATGACGGACGACGGACGCCGCTCTATTACGTTAAAATATATTGGTTGTTACTAGTTGTACATGTACCTGTAGGTGGATGTTACAAGTTGTACCTGTAGGTGGATGTTACTAGTTGTACCTGTAGGTGGATGTTACTAGTTGTACTTGTAGGTGGATGTTACTAGTTGTACATGTAGGTGGATGTTACTAGTTGTACCTGTAGGTGGATGTTACTAGTTTTACCTGTAGGTGGATGTTACTAGTTGTACCTGTAGGTAGATGCTACTAGTTTTACCTGTAGGTGGATGTTACTAGTTGTACCTGTAGGTGGATGTTACTAGTTGTACCTGTAGGTGGATGTTACTAGTTGTACCTGTAGGAGGATGTTACTAGTTGTACCTGTAGGTTGATGTTACTAGCTGTACCTGTACGTGGATTTTACTTGTTGTACCTGTGGAGGGATACATCTAGAATTGTCTCCCTGGAAAGAGGTATTTTCTCGAGGATGAAGCCTGTGAGAAAATAACTCTTTCCAGGGAGACAATTCTAGATATATCCCGATAGAATTGTCTCCCTGGAAAGAGTTATTTTCTCTCTGGCCTCACCCTCGAGAAAATAACTCTTTCGAGGGACACAATTCTAGATGTATCCCGACACATAGGGACTTAATTAATTCTATTATACTGAACAAAATTAAAAGAACAAAATCTCTGGTAAAAGAACTCACGAAGGTATTTCCCAATAACAACGTTGCTAAATTTGTCAACCTGCAAAAAATAAGCAACAGCGCTGCCATTGTTGGTTGACGTTGCAGACGACGTCCACTTCCGGTCACGCACAGAGCTTCCAAGGGTCATTTTCCTGAGGGGTTATTTCCCTCGCATTCCAATGCCAGGGAAATATCTAACTTATTCAATTTCATGTGATCAAGTTCAATCCAATCAGAGTATTCTAAATGAAAGTGAGGTATAATAATACTAGTTGTACCTGTAGGTGGTTGTTCCTGATATCTAACAGCTGAAGTTTATGGTTGTATTTTAGAAGGTTGCCCAGTTGTATTCCATCACTTGGCATGAGACGGTTGTCAGCCAAGAACAGTTCCAACAGGATGTCATTCATCTTCAAGGCTGCCACTGAATAAACAAGATGATTTATTATACAACAAGAGGCCAATGACCGCGTAGCACGATGGTCCAGCTAATTAAAGTTCAATGACTAATATTCTTGATTAACACTTATATATGCACTGTTTAAATTAATAAATAATAAGGACAATTCAAATGACCACTGGTATTTGTCAACAATGTTGGTATTAAAACAATCATAAAATTCTTTCAAGACCGATGTCATTTATCAAATGTTAATTTATATATAGCTCAACAGTTTTATAAAAACAATGATTTGTACAAAACAATTTTTTCTGAGCAGGATTTTAGTGTGAGCGTATGCAGAAGCAGCATCTTTTTAGAGTGAATAGTGTTGGGACCAATGCAAATAGCATCATCTTAACCAACTTTGCTAGCCAAGGGTATTTAGCCGATTCTCTGCTACTACCCTTGGCATATCTCACTTCAGAAAGGGTGTTCCCGCACTGCGCAACCTGCTGAATTACCACAGTTGCGCCCCTTAAGTTTACATAATAAGCAACCAATTAAAAAGCTCATATCATTGTTGTATGGTTGAAAACAAGGGCCCAATGGGTCCGAATCGCTCACCTGCTATCTGGTAATCATGAATGGTTCATACTTAACAAATAGGAAAGTGAATAAGAATTTATATCAGGCCCAATATCAGGTCCCTCGGCTGTTTGGTTATTAAGAAGAAGTTTTTTTAAAGATTTTAGCCTATTTGACCCCCATGACCTTGAATGAAAGTCAAGGTCATTCATTTTAACAATCTTTGTAGCCCTTCATCCCATCCTGTTACAGGCCCAATATCAGATCTTTAGGCCTCTTGGTTATCAATAAGAAGTCGTTTAAAGATTTAAGCCTATTTGACCTCTGTGACCTTGAATGAAGGTCAGGCTCATTTATTTGAACAAACTTTGTAGCCCTTCATCCCAGCATGCCACAGGCCCAATATCAGGTCCCTAGGCTGTTTGGTTATTAAGAAGAAGTTGTTTAAAGATTTTAGCCTATTTGACCCCTGTGACCTTGAATGAAAGTCATGGTCATTCATTTGAGCAAACTTTGTAGCGCTTCATCCCAACATGTCACAGGAAGAAGTTGTTTAAATGGAAATGTTGACGTCGGATGGCCGGACGGCCAGATGGCCGGTTGACAGACGGACAATGGACGCTGCACCACAGCATAAGCTCACTTGCCCTTCGGGCCACTTTTCCCTGTGTGATTGCTTATCAGTATCACACATGTACAGATATGTATAATCAAGTGTTAGTTTGACTTGACTTTAAAAGGATACCTCCTGGAGGAGGGCTTAATTCATTATACCGTATTTTCCCTATTAAGAGCGCCTCCTCTAATAAGGGCGCCCCCACGTTTTTGCTGGAAAAAAACCCCAACTAAGTTCATATAATTTTTGTGCCAGATTGTGACGATTTGTCTTTGCAGACGCTAATAAAATACTGTTTCACATCAATCTGATGCTTAACAGATATCTGATCAGCTTGTATAAGCGCTTCATTTCTTGCATTGGACAACTTAGGACTTTAGTTCCATCGTGCTAAAAACCACAAAGAGTACATCAGCGCTCCAAAGATCATTTAAATTAAAACATACAAGTAATGATTGTAATGGAGGACCATTACAGATGTCCCCCAAACGAACTGTGCAGTAAGAAATGATCACAAATTACGAAAATTACGCAAGATGATGTGTCGATTGCTGTCAGAGCAAATCTTTTCAAAGATGGCAGCTTAATCTTCCTGATAATCAGCTCAATCTGTCAAGTTTTAAAATTTTGAGCCATCCTACACGCATCCATTTCGTTTCGATGGTAAAGAACTTGGCAACACACATATTCAAAAATGATGCCATGTTGTTCATCATACCTCATAACCATTGTGTTCAGCTTAAGCTATCAAAATCTAAATTTCAACCAATCAGATGCCTCTATTAGGTAACCATGACAGCACAGCTTTTCAAAACATATTCCATGTTGATAAGCATACCTGAAAACCCCCATGTACCAATTTTCAGCTTATTCTGACATCTAAATTTAGACCAATCAGAGGCCTTTATTCCGTTGCCATGGCAACTGAACTTTTCGAAAGCATACCCTTTAACCCCCATGTACTAATATTCAGCTTTATCGGACAAAATGTAAATTTCAACCAATCAGAGGCCTCCATTAGGTAACCATGACGATAAAGCTTTTCAAACCTGTTGCCATGTCGATAACCATACCTCACAACCCCCGTGTACCAATTTAAGCTGATTTTGACAATATATAAATTTCTGACCAATCAGAAGCCTTTATTTCGTTACCATGGCAACTGAGCTTTTCGAAAATGCTGCCATGTTAGTCGGTGTCCCAAATAACCACTATATACTAATTTTCATCGAAATCCAACTCCAAAATCTCAAAACCGGAAATGGGCTCTGGCGGCCATCTTGGACTTCCGATTGGGAAAAAAAACCTTTATGCACAATCCCACACCCTAATGAGTATGTATGTGAAGTTTCGTGATAATCGGCCCAGTAGTTTCTGAGAAAAGCTGCGGAAACCCATGCAGCAGAAGAAAGAATAAGAAATAAGAATAATAATAATAATAATAATAAAAATAAACGGAGCAAAAACAATACGTCCCCCCCAACTTCGTTAGGGGGACATAATAACTGGAGAAGCCAGACAAATAAATAACTTGCTGTCTAAGGATTACCTACTATTACCAGTGGCCTCCCTGATAAAGATGTACTCTCTAGATGTAGCCAGATAAATAAATGACTTGCTATCCAAGGATTACCTAATATTACCAGTGGCCTCCCTGATAAAGATGTACTCTCTAGATATAGCCAGATAAACAAATGACTTGCTATCTAAGGATTACCTAATATGACCAGTGGCCTCCCTGATAATGATGTACTCGTTAGATGCAGCAAGATAAATAAATGACTTGCTATCCAAGGATTACCTAATATGACCAGTGGCCTCCCTGATAAAGATGTACTCTCTAGATGTAGCCAGATAAATAAATGACTTGCTATCTAAGGTTTACCTAATATTACCAGTGGCCTCCCTGATAAAGATGTACTCTCTAGATGTAGCCAGATAAATAAATGACTTGCTATCTAAGGATTACCTAATATTACCAGTGGCCTCCCTGATAAAGATGTACTCTCTAGATGTAGCCAGATAAATAAAGGATTACCCAATATGACCAGTGGCCTCCCTGATAAAGATGTACTCTCTAGATGTAGCCAGATAAATAAAGGATTACCCAATATGACCAGTGGCCTCCCTGATTAAGATGTACTCTCTAGATATAGCCAGATAAATAAATGACTTGCTATCTAAGGATTACCTAATATTACCAGTGGCCTCCCTGATAAAGATGTACTCTCTAGATGTAGAGTAGTAAGGAATGATCCCATCCTCAGAGCTCGGCCCATCACCGGGATCAAACGGTCATTCAAATCACAGTTTCTGGCATCAAGGAAGTAAAGACATGGAGTCTACAACAAACAGTCAGTATATAGTGGTCATCTGTTATCATTTTAGTAAAACAAGAGTCATCTGAATAACTTGGCAATAGTCTATAGGAAATTAATTGAAAATGCTGGCCGTCTTCAACAGATGTAGATGTAACTACACTTTGTTGTTGAGATCATATCAGGATCATATCAGGCAAGTTTCAGCTAAATCACACCGATAGAACTTGAAAAGAAGTTCAAAATTTGTTTTCAATATAGCGGCTGTGGCAGCCATCTTGCATCTCTGATTGACCCAAAAAAATAACAAAACTTGGTCAGGACCATGTCAGGATCATTTCATACAAGTTTCACCTACATCACACTGGTAGAACTTGAGAAGAAGTTCAAAATAACATTGTTTTTTTCAAGATGGCGGCTGTGGCAGCCATCTTGGATTTTGGATCGACCCGAAAAATAACTTTGTCGGGACCATGTCAGGATCATTTTATGCAAGTTTCAGCTAAATCCCACTGGTTGAACTGGAGAAGAAGTTCAAAATGTGTTTTCAAGGTGGCAGCTGTAGCGGCCATCTTTGATTTCAGATCGACCCGAAAAATAACAACACTTTGTCGGGACCATGTCAGGATCGTTTCATGCAAGTTTCAGCTAAATCGCACTGGTAGAACTTGAGAAGAAGTCCAAATTTGAAAAGTTTACACACAGCCCACAACTGACAGTGGTGGACGACAGTCGAAGCATAATGACTATAGGTCATCCTGACTCTTCAGGTAAGATGACCTATAAATGTCCAGTTTTTATTATCACATCTGTAACAAACACTCCAGATAATGAATCAAGAAGATATTGTTACCTGTGTTTACAATATTAACACTTTAATGTTAGCTTTTTAATATAATTATCTCTCAGAGTTATCAAGCTGAGAATCTGAGTATAAACACTTCTTTCTGATCAACCAAGAGCATTGACAGTAATTACAGAAACAATGTTGAGTTGGAGGCTTACCTTTCTGATCAGTCGAGAACAGGACTGCCACCCCCTCACTGAAATGTTCTTATTGAATGACATGTTCACCTTACAAGCCGATTCATAGTACTCAATCATGTCAAACAGGGCCACGGAGGTCTGAAATAACAACGACATTATACTCAATAATCATGTCCAACAGGACCACAGAGGTCTGAAATAACAACAACATTATACTCAATAATCATGTCAAACAGGGCCACAGAGGTCTGAAATAACAACGACATTATACTCAATAATCATGTCAAACAGGGCCACGAAGGTCTGAAATAACAACGACATTATACTCAATAATCATGTCAAACAGGGCCACGGAGGTCAGAAATAACAACGACATTATACTCAATAATCATGTCAAACAGGGCCACAGAGGTCTGAAATAACGACACTATACTCAATAATCATGTCAAACAGGGCCACAGAGGTCTGAAATAACAACGACATTATACTCAATAATCATGTCAAACAGGGCCACAGAGGTCTGAAATAACGACACTATACTCAATAATCATGTCAAACAGGGCCACAGAGGTCTGAAATAACAACGACATTATACTCAATAATCATGTCAAACAGGGCCACAGAGGTCTGAAATAACGACACTATACTCAATAATCATGTCAAACAGGGCCACAGAGGTCTGAAATAACAACGACATTATACTCAATAATCATGTCAAACAGGGCCACAGAGGTCTGAAATAACGACACTATACTCAATAATCATGTCAAACAGGGCCACAGAGGTCTGAAATAACAACGACATTATACTCAATAATCATGTCAAACAGGGCCACAGAGGTCTGAAATAACGACACTATACTCAATAATCATGTCAAACAGGGCCACAGAGGTCTGAAATAACAACGACATTATACTCAATAATCATGTCAAACAGGGCCACAGAGGTCTGAAATAACGACATTATACTCAATAATCATGTCAAACAGGGCCACAGAGGTCTGAAATAACAACGACATTATACTCAATAATCATGTCAAACAGGGCCACAGAGGTCTGAAATAACGACACTATACTCAATAATCATGTCAAACAGGGCCACAGAGGTCTGAAATAACAACGACATTATACTCAATAATCATGTCAAACAGGGCCACAGAGGTCTGAAATAACGACACTATACTCAATAATCATGTCAAACAGGGCCACAGAGGTCTGAAATAACAACGACATTATACTCAATAATCATGTCAAACAGGGCCACAGAGGTCTGAAATAACGACACTATACTCAATAATCATGTCAAACAGGGCCACAGAGGTCTGAAATAACAACGACATTATACTCAATAATCATGTCAAACAGGGCCACAGAGGTCTGAAATAACGACACTATACTCAATAATCATGTCAAACAGGGCCACAGAGGTCTGAAATAACAACGACATTATACTCAATAATCATGTCAAACAGGGCCACAGAGGTCTGAAATAACGACACTATACTCAATAATCATGTCAAACAGGGCCACAGAGGTCTGAAATAACAACGACATTATACTCAATAATCATGTCAAACAGGGCCACAGAGGTCTGAAATAACGACACTATACTCAATAATCATGTCAAACAGGGCCACAGAGGTCTGAAATAACAACGACATTATACTCAATAATCATGTCAAACAGGGCCACAGAGGTCTGAAATAACGACACTATACTCAATAATCATGTCAAACAGGGCCACAGAGGTCTGAAATAACAACGACATTATACTCAATAATCATGTCAAACAGGGCCACAGAGGTCTGAAATAACGACACTATACTCAATAATCATGTCAAACAGGGCCACAGAGGTCTGAAATAACAACGACATTATACTCAATAATCATGTCAAACAGGGCCACAGAGGTCTGAAATAACGACACTATACTCAATAATCATGTCAAACAGGGCCACAGAGGTCTGAAATAACAACGACATTATACTCAATAATCATGTCAAACAGGGCCACAGAGGTCTGAAATAACGACACTATACTCAATAATCATGTCAAACAGGGCCACAGAGGTCTGAAATAACAACGACATTATACTCAATAATCATGTCAAACAGGGCCACAGAGGTCTGAAATAACGACACTATACTCAATAATCATGTCAAACAGGGCCACAGAGGTCTGAAATAACAACGACATTATACTCAATAATCATGTCAAACAGGGCCACAGAGGTCTGAAATAACGACACTATACTCAATAATCATGTCAAACAGGGCCACAGAGGTCTGAAATAACAACGACATTATACTCAATAATCATGTCAAACAGGGCCACAGAGGTCTGAAATAACGACACTATACTCAATAATCATGTCAAACAGGGCCACAGAGGTCTGAAATAACAACGACATTATACTCAATAATCATGTCAAACAGGGCCACAGAGGTCTGAAATAACGACACTATACTCAATAATCATGTCAAACAGGGCCACAGAGGTCTGAAATAACAACGACATTATACTCAATAATCATGTCAAACAGGGCCACAGAGGTCTGAAATAACGACACTATACTCAATAATCATGTCAAACAGGGCCACAGAGGTCTGAAATAACAACGACATTATACTCAATAATCATGTCAAACAGGGCCACAGAGGTCTGAAATAACGACACTATACTCAATAATCATGTCAAACAGGGCCACAGAGGTCTGAAATAACAACGACATTATACTCAATAATCATGTCAAACAGGGCCACAGAGGTCTGAAATAACGACACTATACTCAATAATCATGTCAAACAGGGCCACAGAGGTCTGAAATAACAACGACATTATACTCAATAATCATGTCAAACAGGGCCACAGAGGTCTGAAATAACGACACTATACTCAATAATCATGTCAAACAGGGCCACAGAGGTCTGAAATAACAACGACATTATACTCAATAATCATGTCAAACAGGGCCACAGAGGTCTGAAATAACGACACTATACTCAATAATCATGTCAAACAGGGCCACAGAGGTCTGAAATAACAACGACATTATACTCAATAATCATGTCAAACAGGGCCACAGAGGTCTGAAATAACGACACTATACTCAATAATCATGTCAAACAGGGCCACAGAGGTCTGAAATAACAACGACATTATACTCAATAATCATGTCAAACAGGGCCACAGAGGTCTGAAATAACGACACTATACTCAATAATCATGTCAAACAGGGCCACAGAGGTCTGAAATAACAACGACATTATACTCAATAATCATGTCAAACAGGGCCACAGAGGTCTGAAATAACGACACTATACTCAATAATCATGTCAAACAGGGCCACAGAGGTCTGAAATAACAACGACATTATACTCAATAATCATGTCAAACAGGGCCACAGAGGTCTGAAATAACGACACTATACTCAATAATCATGTCAAACAGGGCCACAGAGGTCTGAAATAACAACGACATTATACTCAATAATCATGTCAAACAGGGCCACAGAGGTCTGAAATAACGACACTATACTCAATAATCATGTCAAACAGGGCCACAGAGGTCTGAAATAACAACGACATTATACTCAATAATCATGTCAAACAGGGCTACAGAGGTCTGAAATAACGACACTATACTCAATAATCATGTCAAACAGGGCCACAGAGGTCTGAAATAACAACGACATTATACTCAATAATCATGTCAAACAGGGCTACAGAGGTCTGAAATAACGACACTATACTCAATAATCATGTCAAACAGGGCCACAGAGGTCTGAAATAACAACGACATTATACTCAATAATCATGTCAAACAGGGCCACAGAGGTCTGAAATAACGACACTATACTCAATAATCATGTCAAACAGGGCCACAGAGGTCTGAAATAACAACGACATTATACTCAATAATCATGTCAAACAGGGCTACAGAGGTCTGAAATAACGACACTATACTCAATAATCATGTCAAACAGGGCCACAGAGGTCTGAAATAACAACGACATTATACTCAATAATCATGTCAAACAGGGCCACAGAGGTCTGAAATAACGACACTATACTCAATAATCATGTCAAACAGGGCCACAGAGGTCTGAAATAACAACGACATTATACTCAATAATCATGTCAAACAGGGCTACAGAGGTCTGAAATAACGACACTATACTCAATAATCATGTCAAACAGGGCCACAGAGGTCTGAAATAACAACGACATAATACTCAATCATGTCAAATGGAACTTACCTCATCATCTAGATGACAGGCTTCAAAGTCGACATATTTAAACTGCACTCTTCTGAACACCTCCTCTAGACTCTCACAGTGACGCATGTCAAGTTTCTCACCTGTAAAAATTCAGAAATTTGTGTTTCTCACCAACAATTATGACTAGTCATGTTTAACCTGTATAGATTTGAAGTGGTGTTATAAAAGTCATATATGACGATATGTTTCTGCTACATTAAATCAGCGGTAACAAGAATTGTTAACTGACATATGGAAGGACGAAAGGTGATTTGAATAGCCCACCATCTGATGATGGTGGGCTAAAAATATATGGACTAAAAAAACTTGGTTGAAATGTTTGTTTAAATGTATTGAATAACATATCGTGTGTTGTCACTAACTTCCCGTTTATTTAACATGTTGTTGTTTCTTGTCGCTATTAAGAGTGACAGAGAATTTTAATTCCATTGGCGTTATGAACAATAAATGGCTAAATCGCTTGATCTCGTCACCTGGGCAGACAAAAGGAATGTTGCGTTACATGTGGTTTTGATCACATCAACTGACGGGTTTCTGACCATTAATCACAAGTATACAAATGATGGTTATTGACACTCTCCTTGTCCAGGTAGATAATCTGATAATTAGGTCGATGGAAACAAAAGACTGACTGATGTACCTGCGGGCAGTTGTTCATGGGTCAATGCCTGCAAGAATGTGAGTCACAGGTAAATGTGCCTGTGGTGGTAATCAAGGGGTCAATTAGTGTTAATTAGTGGTCGTTGGAACTATGAACAAGAGCTGTTGGCGAACAGCAAAGCTCGCCTATACAGAAGAAGTTGATGTTCAAGTATTTACTATTTAAACATGGAAATATGACAAATTAACAGACTCAAAAACCCCGTAAAGGGCCCCAAATTGGTTGTATTATCACGTTCAGCATCAATACACATTAGGAAAAGAAAATCATAAACATTTATGATGACTTAAGCTTAAACAATTGACGAAACAGAAACTTGCTCAAAAACTTTAACGTGAAATGGGACGCCAACGCTGACGCCGACACCGACGCCGACACCGGGGTGACAACATTAGCTGCCCCTATTCTTCGAATAAGCGAGCTGAAAATGGTCGTTATACGGAATAGCGGGGTGTGGTCATAATACTGAAACGGCCAATACAAAGACATATGCTATATATATATATATGGTCATAATTTTGGGGTGGTTGTAAGGTGAGGTTTTACTGTATATATATGGGACAAAAAGTAATTCTGTGTGGACAAAAAAATTGTCTAATTTTCGAGGCGATCTGCCCCTTTATCAAGACATACAAAACGAACATGATTATATAATATGATGCGGACAGTAATACGGGACAATAAAAGTAGACAAATACAGCACAATGGAGCGCAATTAACCCTTTGCAAGTGGCAGCCGGTCTACCAAAATGTAGCCATCATGTTAAGCAGAACGCTACAATATGATCAAGAGCGGTGACTGGAAAGCGTGCCACGTGTGATATCAAATGTGTGGCAAAATTTATATGTACTGCTCATTTGTATAGGATACAAATTTAGTCGCCTATATCCCCGGCTTGTGTGTGTACAAAGGAGCAAAGTCCTAAATTTAGTTGCTTTTGTTGGGCAGCATATGCAAAGGATCCAAAAAGCATAAAAAAGAACAGGAAAATGTTGGAAGTAGGGATTAGTAATTGAAAAGAGAATGATCAATTGATGTCAATTTGTAATATATATATATTTAACGTTTGCTAATGCCTTTGTGAAAGCTTAAAGCAGGTCTGAAGATAGGTAATCCAGAATCTCTCTCTCGATCAACACTTGGTTTGTGTCCAGTAGGAACAGTGCTTAATTGCGATCTCCTGCATGTCTTTCCAACTATGGCTGGGTAAGTTGAAATGTCTGGCAACCCGATAGTCAGGTTTGTTCTGTTTGATAGACCAGCGGTGATTGTTGATTCTGACGTTGAGTGGACCGCCGGTTTCCCCAAAATATTGCATTGTGCATTTCCAACACGAGAGGAGGTAGATGGTTCGAATTCCTGTCAAGTGTCCCGTAAAGGTATCAAACCCAAGTCTAGATCTTTGGTGTGAAAATTCATGGCTCTACTGACTGGGCCAAAGAAGCATGTCCTGTCAGCTGAGTGACAACCTCTGTGTTACTGTCGACGCGGGATTACTTCGAAAGGCACGGCTGCATTACTTCCTCGATATGTGGATGAACTAGTTACCTGTGTATCTATACACACGAGTGTGGATAATTTATTCTGGGAATGCACACATTTTGCTGATTTACCTGAAAGATGAATTCTCCATTAACGTGAGCATTTATTTTTACATTTAATTAGAAATCTAACATGTACTGTAGGCCTAATGTTAATTGTGTAACAGAAGCCTTGCGTGCAGTCAAAGCCCCAAAACAGCACCGTTGATCGAGGCCTAAGAATCTACGACGACGTCCGTAATTATTTACTGGCAGTAAACCACAGAAAATCTAGTTAAGTATTAGTCCTTTGTTATATTTCGTAACTGAACATGTTTTTTAATTATAAATAGAGTCGGTTGCTTTTACGAAATTGCTGCTGAAAATGTTAACATTCTGTTCGTAAAATTAGGTCACAATCGAACTGTCAGATTGTCTACCCCCCGATCGCAGATTGTCTACGTCTAAATTAGATACAGATTATGTTGATATATTTAAACTGATGAAAAGTATGCACGTTTACGTTTACATTGTTAAAATATTACCAACAAGTGGATTGTTTTGGCCGGAGCTGAATATCCAGCATGCTCGCTGACATGACACCGCATAACTGGCTTGCCCAAACCAGCGTACGGCACATGTAATAAGACCGAATGTTGAATTTTAATGTCGATTTTAAGTGATATCTTTATCTAGATTGGGCCTAAGGAACATTGGCGATTTCTTCCACGTACATAAAGTACAAATATGTTCATTGTTGGGGTGCTGTTTTGTGCACAATATTTCAGCGCAAATAATTTTATTTATTACTTAAAATGTTCATTGTAATTCATTATCTGTTGTAAAAGTCATTATAATGATCATTCATTCAGTCTTTAATTCAAAAATCTTTGTGGCAATATTCAAAATACCGTCATTTATGGGGATCCCATTGTGCCGATTTGCCGACAAAATCTTACCTTTACTTTGATCATTTGACATGTTCGAACTGTCATTAGTTAAAAAATTATTTTTTTCCCTAAAAAATGCGTGTTTGAACTCTCCGTCAGTTCAAATTAACTGGGACATTACCATACAGTATATGAACTCTCCGTCGGTTCAAATTAACTGGGACATTACCATACAGTATATATGTAAAGTTAATATCAAAATATCGAGTTGTTTGTTCTACACCGAAACTGAGAGGCCATGTAACTACGCGGTCACATCTCAGTGATTACTGAATTGAAGAGTTTTACGTGCTGTCATTGTTGTTTATGGGGCGGGGCTTATGAAGTCAGACTCGACCAATCACCACGCGCATACTGTTATCCCATTCAATTTGTGCCTGTAGTGATGAAAGGAACTTCCTCCATCTGTCTGGTTAGTACTTCACCTGTGCCTTTCGAAGTAATCCTGCGTCAACAGTAAATAGTCTCTGTCACTCAGCTGACAGGGCTAGTATCTAACATATATATACAAGCCACACTGACCCAGTCCCACTCCTTTTAACAAAAATGTACTTTAAATTCATATATTGGTGCTTTATCAGATAATGTATCCCATAACAGTTTACATTTGCTATCATAAAGTTGTTGAGGATACATTTCTCTACATCAATAGTTATATACATACCCTTGAGAGAAAATGCTTCATGTCTCTCCCCTGTGTATTGAATACCCTAGAAGTCATGGAAAAAAGGGAAACATTGAAAATGCTGTATTGATTTATATTATTTAGCAACATTTTATAAAAATTACATCTTAATCATTTTAGAATTTCTACATCCTGAAAAAATGAAAGGAATTAGCTAAAACATGACAAGAAATCAAACTGTCATCTACAAATTCTACAGAAAATATTAAATATAACCAGGTAATCAATATGCTGTTATACATAACTATTAATGTTAAAATCATCTTACCTGTAGCTGATTTAAAACTTTACTCAAAGGTCGCACATTATTTTGTTCACATCCATTTCTATAAGCAGCTACTAAATCTTTGTTATCCCAGACCTCAGCTTCAGAAAAGAATGGAATAGGCATTAATATTTCATTGTCTCTCTACTGGTTTATGAAGAATTTTCAAAAAAAATTTTGGGGGGGGGGGGGGGGGGGGGGGGGTTACTGACGAAAATAGGTTCCTATTGTGTCGGCCATCAGTCCTAACACCCAGTGACCGACGGATAGTACTCTTCCGTATCGTGATAAATAAATAACAAAGTGATAGACAACTTGTGGTATAAGCAAGACAAAATATGTGTATTAGATATTTGTATTGATAAATTAGTAATTTTTGTTGCTGTTTCATTGATATCCAAAAGGATTTGATTACCCTGACAAATATTGGTCCTTCAAGGATACAAATTGCCTCAAATCTTAGACGATTACTTTGAGTAGCTAAATTATTCATTTGTTGAAAATACCAAAGGTAAGTGGCATTTCCGATGGTTACCTTGTTCTTGTTCTAAGATCAAGCCGTCAAAAGTGATGATTTACAATCTGGGGGTGGGGTATGTTTTGGAAGTAGTCTGAATAGATGACCTGGCCTGATACCAAACGGTGTCAGGGCCACAGCATCTTGGGCTTAAGCATTTTTTAATGTCTCTCTAATAATATCTGATATGTTAAAACGTGTACAAGGTGATGTGGTAGTTAGCCCGAATTATTTACCAATTTTTAAATACAAATATATATAGCAGCAATATTCATTAGGCCTAATTGGAACTGCCCGTCATTCTCGGCAATGCATTATCCTTGAAACTGACAAAAAGATGGAAATTTAAGACCCACAGGGACCTGGCACGATTTTTTTAAACTAACAGTATAGGTATATATATTATAGTATCAAGGGTATGAACTCGGCGGTCGAGAAAAACGGACCTATTTCTTTAAAGCCGTGATTGTTTAATAAATGGGTTCTATAAAACATTGACGGATATCTTACCTTAAAGAGAAATAATTTATCTTTTCATTGAGTGCTTGATGAACAAAATTGGCCAAATATTGACGAAGTTATGGCTTGATGAATCGGGAAATTTACGAAAAATATGCTAGGTAGACATTTCCCTGTCCAGTCGAAATGTCGTCTTGGCTCTAATGGGTACCTCAAAAACCAAGCCAAAATCACAAAATCTACGCTTGTGGTGGTAAACAGTACCCATAACTTTGTTCATCCACAATCTCCTTTGGAGAAGTCATGACCCGTACTTTGTAGAAACTCTATTTAAACATCATGTAGCTCACTTACTTTAACCGTCACCACCATGTTCATTTTTCCCTCGGAATGCTTCTCGACTTAACATATCGTGACTACATTATGCAAATTATGTCATGTTGTGCTTGTCGGTAAACTCGAGAAGCATTCCGAAGAACAAATGAACATGGCGGTGATGGCTAAAGTAAGTGAGCTACACGATGTTTAAATGGAGTTTCTACAAAGTACGGGTCATGACACCTCCAAAGGAGATTGTGGATAACACAGTTATGGGTACTGTTTACCACCACAAGCGTAGATTTTGTGATTTTGGCTTGGTTTTTGAGGTACCCATTAGAGCCGAGACGACATTTCGACCGGACAAGGAAATGTCTACCTAGCACATATTTATCATAAATTTCCCCATTCATCAAGCCATAACTTCATCAATACTTGGCCAATTTCGTTCATCAAGCACTCAATGGAAAGATAAATTATTTCTCTTTAAAGTAGAGTGGGGGTACGTAATTTCGCACACTTTCGGCATTGATTTTAATGAATTTCAAATACTTTCATTCCGAACCAAAAAGGCTGGACTTACATCGGCAGATGTACAAGTGCTTCACAACACACGAGTATGTAAGGGGATATGCGCAGACGTATCACTGCGCACAGGAGCTGTTATTAACTTGAGGTTAACTTGTAGTTGAACAGGTTTGGGGGACGTAATTTCGCACACCCCTCAAACTTTCTTGTTTTTGGAGAAAATAATTATTTTCAAACATTTCATGGACCAACAACATCGTTTACAAAGATTAAGTACAGTTCCAATCTTGAAATGACATCAAAACACAATTATATTTCTAAATGAAAAAGTGACATTTCGCCGCCATTTTCATTACGAAAAATGACCGCTCCCCATAGTAAACAATGTAAACGAGGTCAAGAAAGTCATAGGGTGTCCGCAGAAAATATCTGTTTTCCGCTTATATTTGATGGATTTTCATACGGGTTTTGATATATTCTAAAAAAGGATAGTTTCTCTACATATTTGTACGTGAGTCAGTCATTTATCACCCAGAATTATTTTATGTCAAGTGGTTTATTTTCTATAATTTTTTTTTACTGAGATGGGCCGTATTAGATCTATTCCGATTTCGTTTTTTCAAAACTTATCCTGAAAAGTTTAACTAAATATGACAAAATCACAGTGAGAGGCCTCCTTTAGTCACAACATAAACAACAGAGCAAAGCTTTCTGACATTTCAAGGAAGATCAGGAAAAATCGTCAGGTGTGCAAAATTACGTACTGTGTGAAATTACGTACCCACACTCTAAGATATCCGTCAATGTTGTATAGAACCCATTTATTAAAATAATCATGTAACGGGATTGGTTTTAGTTTCTTAAATTTCTGTCAGTTCGTTTCCTATTTGTTTACCTCTCGTTGTTAGGCATATGTCTCGCGATGTTTAAGATTATTGTAATGCAAATTATAGCCAAAGTTAGCACTTGCCGCCTGTTCTGTCTGGTGACTTGCGACACTTTGCACGCTTTCCTCGTTTACCAATGAGAGTACTTTGGGTCCGAGATTATTTAGTCAGGTACGTTCGATTCGGTCTTCTGATTGGACGGTTATTCGGATTTGTGTGCTCGGAACTTATTTATCACGCCGTGTTTGCAGGTATGTTCGCCGCTATTACGATTGACTTCGTGAGCCGACGGTCACATTTCTTTCCCTCTCTTATTTAGGTATAACTATGGTGGGTGGTCGTTGATAAGCTTTATATGCATGGGGGTTTATAGGAATGTAGCGGTATGAGGGTTGGGGGGACGGTCTCAAAGAGTATTTGTGTACGTCATGTGTAGAGTGCCATGTCAATATGTATGTGTAGTCGAACCGCTGCGGTAATTGTTTACTTTTGTTTGTTTATGTCTATGTAATAAACGTCAATATCAGTATTTAAACGCCTTTGTTCATTCTTCTAATAGCCAATACCGTACTTAACATCATAACTCAATTCGAACCTGGGTTGATCAGTACACACATGTGCGCGGAGCGGGTGCACGCGTGAGTTCACCCCTCCCGTTACAAATCACGGTTTTAAAAAAATAGGTCCGTTTTTTCTCGACCGCCGAGTTCATACTCTTGATACTATGATATACATTTATGTATACTATTGGTTAAAAATTTTCGTGCCAGGCCCCTGTGGAAAGACCTAATGTTACTACAAAATGTAGATATTTCATTCCCGAATCATTGCCAAATCTAGATATTAAGATATTCTTTACCACGTTTCCATGGATCAGGTGCCTCAGAATAAGTTGCTATGGCGTGTGGTTCGCGAAAACATATAGTTTTCTTCACTGCCCCCGTCTTTTTGCTATTTTCATTGCCCGTAACTTCGGCCGAGTTTGTTTCGGCACCTTCAGTGGATTTGTTTACTTCCTGCATATCCGTGTCGTCTCCCGTCGAGGGGGCCGTGCCAGCTGGCCCGACACTTCGATCACCCCCTTTATCATTAATGACGACAGAGTCCAAAGTCCCTAAAGAATCCGTCATTTTCTCCTTTTACATCCTCGTGCATTTATTTGCTCTAAACAACAGGTTAGTGTTTTGTATAATGAAAATAAAATTATACGTCTAGCCACCTCATCTGACTCGTGCATCCTCCATGTTTGCTTGACGCAAGCGTACTCGACCTAAAAGAAATAAATTTGTTAACTGCAGAGCGATTGGTTGTCGTATGAAAAATACAACCAATGAGATCTCAATTGTCTTAGTCACTTTGGCGGAATTTTTGAACACATGACGGAAGTTGCAGATTTGTTTTTATTTTGAAGCGAATATAAGATTAGATATTCTACGACATGCAATATAGGTAAATATGGTTGGAATTGTTTCACAAGGAGAAGCACATAGATGCTTATCATAAACCGATCACGAACTGCTACAATGGCCATATCTACTAGAACCGATTAAAGGAGAATCTGCTATAGGTGGACAGGTGGATGAATGTCCTTAATGATGTTTTCCAGCACAGGCTCCTTATAGACCCTCGTTGCTGGACTCACAATGTTATTTAGTTAAATATTATGATTATGGTCACTTCCTAACTGATATTCTCTTTAAATTTATTATTTTGTTTCCTGCTCGTTCCAGTGAATGTCCAATCTGTTTTTGAAAGTATCCTATGTCTTATATGTAACGACATGGTCTGGTAGGTTATTCCATATTGTAGTATACTTTATAATTATCCCCATGAGTGTATCGAAACTCCAAAAATTTCTAGACAGAAACCCGCCCCAGCTAGATGTTCGTAGTGATCGTACAATCATTTTCGTCTCTGATAGTAAGGGCCTAAAACTAAGAGATGTAGCTGAGACGCCTATTGAAAAAAGTATTGTGTGGTACTGTCGCCCTGGCCAGAACACCCGAGTTTCGATTAACTATATAGTTGAAGAATTGGAGCCCTTCATTAGGCGTTACACTAAGGTGTCAATATTTCTCTGGACGGGCACGTGTGATCTTACCAAGAAGACTGGTCGATTCATCAGCCTACATGAGGCCTTCGACAATGTAATAAGAGCAGTACAGCAGACTCATCTCCCTCAGTAACAAATATGGAGACTCTGTAAAGTTCACTATTCTAGAGTGCCCTTACTACAGTATCCGGATATGGAATGCGAATAAAGGCTATGAAAATCCTTAAACACTCACCGACTCAGACTCTATCTTAAGAGCGAAAATAGATGAGCTGAACAAAGGTATCCACGCCCTAAACCGCGAATTAGGAACAGCCTGCAGGGGTGTACAATTCCACTAGCCCGACGTCCGGGGCTAGTGAATTTCAGGTCAGCTAGTGGCTTCACGATCATTCTTACTAGCCGTGGGCTAGTGGAAATTTCCTGATAAAAAATCTATCTTTACATTGAAAATTTAGTTGTAAATCAGCAGTTTAGCCTTTTATTGCTGTTCAGAATTCTACTAGCAGTAAATGTGTGGTGTAGTTTTACAACCTCAGATGGTTCCCAACCGTAAATAACATTTTTCATCTAGGTGCATCAAACGCTTTGTTATGTAATTGGTGAAAGTTAAGCGTTTGAGTGACCCAGATGGCCATGTGTTTGCCGATGTTGTTGACAGACAGGGGAACGGGAAAATCTAGATTTCTAGACTCTAGATAAAAATTAATTAGAAGTGACTGTTATATTATTTAGCATCAACTATCATTTTAGTGTTATAAATTTGAGAATATGGGGTTGGATTCAGAAAGTACTACTGCTGTGAGATGGATAGAGGATCGTTTTTGAAGTATGAAATAATGGTATTTTTAGTCCCGTGCACTTGCAGATCTATACATATATAGGTATGCGTTAGTTAATTGACACAAATAAATCACTAAATGGTTTTTCAAAATTAACTTAAATAGAATTGAAATCTTGTAAATGAAAATTAGCAGTGCAATTTAATAATCATTTACAAAAATAATTTTATTGTAATTGTCAAACTGAATTTGTGTACAGTTCTGGAAATAATTTATATGAAATTATGGAATTGGCAACATTTTATTCAAATCTCATGCTAATGTTACTAGATAAAAATGGAGTTTTTTTTTAATATCTAAAAATCATGAAAATAGTAAGATCAGTAAAAAGTAATTTTACTTCAAGATTTTGTTACAAAAATTTCATGAACTGTACTATTTACTAAATTCCAATAAGTTCATCTTACATATAAAATGAAAACAGTAGATATCTAATACTGATTGTATTCATGTTATGTTTCCTTGCTAAGCTTTAATATCAACAGTTAAACTTTAATAGATATACTGATTATGTTTTCTTTCTTTACATCTAATGATAGTTTAAAGCAAATATTTGAGTGATATAAGAACTATAATTTCAAATCTGAAATATTTTGCATGCGATGGCATTGTTGCATTATCAATATCGACTCAATAATGTTTTCACTATTATATGAATACCTGGTTCTGTTGAAACAATCTGTGTGATATCTTTATTAGCAGATATGGTATTTAACACACTGTTTAGACATGTATTTGTTCTGTACAGCGTTTGTACAAAATCCAGATAGAGTAAAATGTGCATATGAAAATGAACGAAAAATAGGGCTAGTAGAATTCTGATCAGGGCTAGTGAAAAAATTGTTGCTACTAGCCCTTGGCTAGTGCAAATTTTTGGAAATGTACACCCTGCAGCCTCTCCCAAAACTAACCCTTGACATGTTGAAGTCGAGAAAGAGCAACAAAGCCTACACAACCGAAAAAAATATCATACTCGCTTCTATCTGACGGGGTCCATTCCACAAAGTTCTAAACAAATACTGGCTGAGAAGGATCATAGAGTACTTTTTGTTTGCTGAACACTAACATTTATGTATACTAACTAGTTTCTGCTCAGTTGTTTGGGGATTGCTCCGCCACTGAACTAGTAAACTACATATTTGTACAACAATACAAGAACTGTCTTTAAATACACATAGTATAGTTCATTTCTGTCCTAACCTAGTGTATTCACCATGGACAAAGACCAAGCGCAATAAGAGGTCAAAACCAGAAGACTCACTACATCTGTGTGGCCAATGTGAAACAGAACTCAAACACACACACGAAATCATATTCAGTGTGATATTTGTGGGTTAAACTACTGCCAAAGATGTTCGAGGATTTCGGATATGGCCTATCAGTGTCTTATCAATAGTGACATAGATAACATGACCTGGTCATGCAGAGTGTGTAAAAGAACAAAATAACTCTGGACCATATTAACAACTCCCTCAAAATGTTGTGTGAGAAAAAGAGGGTCAGACTCGACAGCATAGAGAAGCAGGCTAAACCAACTAGAAACCACCTCCAAAGAAACCAAGACGGAACTTCA
>SAYR01026342.1:0-13439 GCA_004382745.1 Argopecten irradians irradians | reverse complement strand
TGACTAAAATGAATTCGTGAAAGGAGATGATTAATGATCACAAAAAACAGAAAGTGGTTTATAGAGATTGATTATATTTCATGGTCATTAAAAGATGTATCAATTACTTGTAGGAACCCAGAGTACCCCAATAAAATCACCGACCTACAGCTTGAACCTATAATCTATTCATGACCGGTCTTAAACACTAAAGATTGAAAAAGAAGACTGTACTGGATGTCTTACAAAACCAAACAACACTACCCATTTGACCAAAATCCCCCAAATTTACATTGTCGTACCAAGACAGGAAGCCTCCGTATTAAAAAAAGCCAACTAACAATTTGTATAGTACATGCAAAATACCTTCAACATTCGATTTCGAGTCAAAAATTTGCAGATTGGGTTCAGGCAAATGGTGTCCAGTGCATGTCCCTGAATGAAGAACATCATATCCGGTTTTCATCCTATAGAGACACGCAGACCAGGAATGTCTGCTCTCGGTGTCACTGTCCTGATGGTTGTCACTATCTTCATGGTATCCTGAAAATATGCAATATTTGAAATAAACTATGACATCTGACACACTGGATTTTTTTTTTATTAACAACCTTTTTTATAATATTTACAAACTTTTTATTTTGTTTTTTTTGTTTTTTTGTGTTTTTTTTAGTTTTTTTTTTTGTTTTTTTTGTTTTTTTTTTTTCATAAAAACCTATTTTAATACCCCAGATACTTTGATGGCTGCCAAGGTTGGGGCCTTGGGTCAGCCTTTTAAATATAAACAGATGTCCCCTCGCAGGGGCTTTCATTCAACGCACAATGTCTCTTTCTCTGTCTTTCTTTCACTCTCTCTCTTTTTCTCTCTTTCTTTTCCCTCTTTCTCTCTCTCTTTCTATCTCTCTCTCTCTCGCTTTCTCCTCTCTCTCATTCTTTCTTTCTTTCTTCCTTTTCTTCATGTATTAAATACATGTGGCACTTTTATACTCCCTTTCATTCTTTTGTTTTACATACAATTTATTACAATGTCTCTTCCTGTCGTCCAAGATTTAGATGGCTATGGGTGAGAGTGGGATTGCCAGTGGCGATGGGAGGGTGGGGGGGGGGAGATGGAGGGATGGAGGGGGGAAGAGGGGGGATGGGGTGTGAGAGGGCAAATGGAAAATATATTACTATAATTTAACATAAATTTTATTAGGTTGACCCCAATGGTCAGGATAAAGATCATGTCTTTATCGTTGTGTCATAGGAGGGGGAGGGGAGGTTGGGGAGTTGGGAGGGAGGAGGGGGAGAGGGGGTAGGAAGGGCAAATGGAAAATATTTACTATAGTTTAACATGATAATTTATTAGGTTGACCCCAATGGTCAGGATAAAGATCATGCTTTATCCGTTGTTTGTCATAGGAGGGGAGGGGGAGGTGGAGGGGGGAGGGGGAGGGGGGATAGGAGGTAGGAGAGGCAAATGGAAAATATTTACTATAATTTAACATTAATAATTCATTGGTTGACCCCAATGGTCAGGATAAAGATCATGCTTTTATCCGTTGTTTTGTCATACCCTGTTTGTAAACTAAATTTTGAACACATTTTTGAACTTCTACCAATGTAATTAGCTAAAAAACGTGTCTGATATCATCTGACATGTGTCCTTATTAAGAGTTTATTATTTCTTCAATTTAATCCAGACCCAAAATGGCCACCAATTCCGTCATTCATTAGAAACGGATTTTGAACTTCTCAAGTTCTACAAGAAGCAATTTAGGCGTGACAATTGTTAATTTTATATATTCAAGGTGGTATCTTTTCCTAAGCCAACAGCCGTTCAGCTTATATTCCCATACTTTGTGGCTTTTGACGTTAAATTCGCTTGCTCCTAGACCATTTAATCATTCATTTCTTCTTTTTCAGCTGTGCTTTGGAAATAGTATCTTTTGGGCCGACAAGTTTTAACAGCCTATTCCCAACTTGGAGACACTGCCAAGGGAAGTTATCTCATTTCATGAAAACACTAGACAGAGTTGCCTTTCCATAAATGACCTGAGCATTAATTTGTGAGTATAATTTGTCTTATATATATATATATATATATATATTACTCTTATGTACTTCTTTAATTTAATTATCAGTGGTATTAATTTTTTCAAGTGAATAGTTGAGTGAAATTGGAGTTATCTCCCTTCACTGTCTGTAGGTCTTGGGTGAAGGGGCTGATTTAGAAGTCAGATGGTGTAAATTTAGAGGAGATTATTGTTATAATTATGTTTTTAAGGAAAAAAAACACAAAAAAACACACACACAAAAAAATTTTAAAAAAAAAAGAAAAAAAAAGTTTGTAAATAAAATTATAAGTTTGTAAATAAAAAAAACAGTTTGTAAATAAAAATAGACCATGTGTCAAGATGTCATAGTTATTTCAAATATTGCATATTTTCAGGATACCATGAAGATAGTGACAACCATAAGGACAGTGACACCCGAGAGCAGACATTCCTGGATAGTGTGATTAGCAGAGCTTCATCAAAAAATAATGATGGGTGACCAGACTTGAAAACTCCATTTAACCTGGACAGTGGCAAACGTTATCATTGTCGTCTATGGAAAATCATTTAGGTTCTGCGGTCTCTATAGGATGAAAACCGGATATGATGTTTTCTTCATTCAGGGGCACTGGACACCATTTGCCTGAACCCAATCTGCAAATTTTTGACTCGAAATCGAATGTTGAAGGTATTTTGCATGTACTTATACATATTTGGTAGTTGTTTTTTTAATACGGAGGCCTTCCTGTCTTGGTAACGACAATGTAAATTTGGGGGATTTTGGTCAAATGGGTAGTGTTGTTTGGTTTTGTAAGACATCCAGTACAGTCTTCTTTTTCAATCTTTAGTGTTTAAGACCGGTCATGAATAGATTATAGGTTCAAGCTGTAGGTCGGTGGTTTTTATTGGGGTACTCTGGGTTCCTACAAGTAATTGATACATCCTTTAATGACAATGAAAACCTAATCAATCTCTATAAAACACTTTCTGTTTTTTGTGATCATTAATCATCTCCTTTCACGAATTCATTTTAGTCATTTAATCATTCATTTCTTCTTTTTCAGCTGTGCCTTGAAAATAGTATCTTTTGGGCCGACAAGTTTTAACAGCCTATTCCCAACTTGGAGACACTGCCAAGGGAAGTTATCTCATTTCATGAAAACACTAGACAGAGTTGCCTTTCCATAAATGACCTGAGCATTAATTTGTGAGTATTATTTGTCTTATATATATATATTACTCTTATGTACTTCTTTGGTTTAATTATCAGTGGTATTAATTTTTTCAAGTGAATAGTTGAGTGAAATTGGAGTTATCTCCCTTCACTGTCTGTAGGTCTTGGGTGAAGGGGCTGATTTAGAAGTCAGATGGTGTAAATTTAGAGGTGATTATTGTTATATGGTTTTATGAGAAAAAAAACCCCAAAAAAGAACAAACAAAAAAAAAGTTTGTAAATAAAAAAAAAAACATGTGTCAAGATGTCATAGTTATTTCAAATATTGCATATTTTCAGGATACCATGAAGATACATGTAGTGACAACCATAAGGACAGTGACACCCGAGAGCAGACATTCCTGGATAGTGTGATTAGCAGAGCTTCATCAAAAATTAATGATGGGTGACCAGACTTGAAAACTCCATTTAACCTGGACAGTGGCAAACGTTATCATTGTCGTCTATGGAAAATCATTTAGGTTCTGCGGTCTCTATAGGATGAAAACCGGATATGATGTTTTCTTCATTCAGGGTCACTGGACACCATTTGCCTGAACCCAATCTGCAAATTTTTGACTCGAAATCGAATGTTGAAGGTATTTTGCATGTACTTATACATATTTGGTAGTTGTTTTTTTAATACGGAGGCCTTCCTGTCTTGGTAACGACAATGTAAATTTGGGGGATTTTGGTCAAATGGGTAGTGTTGTTTGGTTTTGTAAGACATCCAGTACAGTCTACTTTTTCAATCTTTAGTGTTTAAGACCGGTCATGAATAGATTATAGGTTCAAGCTGTAGGTCGGTGGTTTTTATTGGGGTACTCTGGGTTCCTACAAGTAATTGATACATCCTTTAATGACAATGAAAACCTAATCAATCTCTATAAAACACTTTCTGTTTTTTGTGATCATTAATCATCTCCTTTCACGAATTCATTTTAGTCATTTAATCATTCATTTCTTCTTTTTCAGCTGTGCCTTGAAAATAGTATCTTTTGGGCCGACAAGTTTTAACAGCCTATTCCCAAAGTGGAGACACCGCCAAGAAAAGTTTTCTCATTTCATGAAAATACTAGAAAGAGTTGCCTTTCCTTAAATGACCTGAGCCTTAATTTGTGAGTATAATTTGTCTTAATTACTCCTTTAAATCGCTACTTGTAATAGAGTTCTACAGATGGTTCTCCGAAGGACCAAGCTGAGCTTATGTGATACCCCGGTGTCAAGTGTCCAGCCATCAACAATCAAATTTTTCAAACCACGTTCTGGTAGGAACTTAACAAATGACTATGGTTTGGGCACTGTTTGGCCCCCAAATCTGTCAGTTTTGCAAAACTGTTATTTAGGACATGCATTTCAAATTGTTGTAAGGCCCACTACCTTTCTGAAACAAAAAAAAATCTTTCTTTTTTTTAAACAACAATAACATCAGAAAATGTGTATTGATGGCCTAAGATGAGGTTACAAAGCCAAAAAAAGTTAAAAGCCGTTTCAGAAAGATATAAGTGGGCCTTTATTTGCAATGAAAGTTTTCTGGTCTTGCAAGTTTAGCTGCCATGGTTACCATCCAAAATATACATAAATAAGGAAAATGGGGATATTTTGATAATTTTTTATTAGGTTTTTGTCTAACAGACATGTTAACCCTACCGATTCTGGCGGAAGTCTACCGCTTTTGAGACTGATATTCCGCCTACCGCTTTAATATCCAAATATTCCGATTTCTGCGAAACATCGTCTTAATTTTTTTTTTTTTCTTACCGATTCTGAATTTTCATAGTCGGTTGGGGCTGCATGGTGGCTTCAAAATGCATACAGACTAAGTAGCGCTGACTTGCTTCATATTAAGTAAACCACGGAGGTGTGAACACTCCCTGACCACACCCCTGGTGCTAATTAGCAGCTGGGGTAGTTCCACCTTGGCTTGGTGTGTCACTTGTGTCTGAGTGTAACGATGTGTGTTAGCTAGGCCTACCGTAAGGAACAATCATCTGCCTTCAATAATTTTGGTGCTTAAAACTAGTAAGCAATCATTTCAAAAACAACACTAACATATAATGAAATGATTTACTCACGTTTTTAATGTAAATAGGCAATAAGTGTCTGCTGAAATATAAACTTTGCAATCGTAATGGCCGCCATTTTGGAATGGGTGATTCTAATAAAGGATCCGGAATTTGTATATTTTTTCAGGATAATCACTAAAAAAAAGTTATTATTTTTTTTCAGGGTGATAATTTCTCTAGAATATTGGTGTAAATTTTAGAAAACAAATATTTGTATTTTTTCTCTGCATAAAATCAAAAGAAAATGAGTCCAGTATGTATTTACAAAAAAAAAAAAAGTGAAAAAAACCAAAACAAATAGACAAATGTATAATTAAAAAGGTGATAAAATAGCATTGAAATAAAGTATACAATGTATTTATTGGCATTTTTTCATCTTTCTAAATTTAATGTAAGCCTTAATTAAATTTAAAAATACAAATGAGCCACATGCAAGGCCTATGGTAATAAATTAAAGTTAAATTTCATAATTTGTTAACAAAATATGTTTTTTGCAATTATTTTGCATATTATTGATATATTATACATCTCTGGAAGCGTCGAAAAAATGCCGCGTGTATATGCTACCCCGTTTGAGTAAAAATCTACCTCTTTTTGCTCACCAAAGGTTAACATGTCTGTGTCTAAGAAACCATAAAGTGCATCCTTGAGAAAAATTGATATTTAATGTCCCTATAAGTGCCCCTTCTCCTTTTTGAGGCTTTAAATTTCAATATAAATAAAGATCTAGACTACACATAACTATAATTTCATCTTATTAAGCACCTTTTCACTTTTTCAACTTTTTAAATGCCCTGGGCGCTTATTAGGTCCAATACAGTACATCTGATTGAAGATCTTTTTAAGTAATATTAAGTTTATTTAAACATTCATTTAGTAAGAGGGTTAAATACGAAAGGGTGGTGCTAATTTTTTTTTTTAAATTTTTTTTCTTTTTTTTCTTTTTGCATAATTACATTACACCAAATGTAAAAGTCACAATAACAAAACAATATACAGGTAACATATATATGTTTTTAAAATCACATATCACACACAAAAACAACACATACACACACACACACATCCTCACACCCACCACACTCCGCCCAACACTCACCCTATTACACACACCCTACATTCGTGCAAGGAATGTACACAAAATATTTCATTTTAAGGGAAATTTTAGAATTGGAATTATTTATTTGTTTATAATAACACAATATTAAATATAAGTGTATTGTTATAACTAGTTTAAAATACGTATTTGAACAGGCGATGTATTTTCAATCACAACTTACAAAATCAGTTATCCAGTAATAAAAAGATTATTGATTTAATCTTGAAATATTTATATATTTTACTCAATGGCTTGGTAAATATCTATGAAAAAACACATTTTCTATACTCAAATGTACATGTATCATTGGTAACTCTCATACATATTCTCTGCCAAGCGCATACACCCACAAACACAGTAATCACGTGCATAATGATATATTAATTACATGATACGCGAGAAAAACATTAAACATTTTTTGTTGCCATTCATTTTTTTAAATAATACAGGACTAAGTTTATGGATAAGAAACTATGATTGAGTAATTACAGAGTATTGTAGTTGGGTTCTTAATAAAATAAAAAGAAATTGAATGGTTGGACAGCATAAGTGATTGATTTTATTTCAGAGAGAATCATTAGCTGAAAATATTTTGCCAATTTTCCCACAGTTTGTTAAATTTGTCAATAGTCATGTTTTTCTGGCTAAATGTTTTTTCAATATTAAATCTATACAAAAGGAAGTTTTTTATTTCATTTAACCGTTATTTTATCATTTTTTCCTGGATGAGCAATTAAATAGAGGTACTTTGGTGTGGAGGATTATGAAATTGAGAGGAATAAGAGTTTGCAAATTTTCACTATTTACCAAAAAGAATAGAATTAAATTTTAATTGAATAGTTTTATTTATTTTATTTTGTAATCCACTCTATATAAGCATCTGCCAAACCTTTTATTTCATACTCCCAATAGTGTTGATACTTTCATTTCAGTTTGCATATTTCATTTTATTACAGTTTTTTTATTCCTATGTTTTTTTAGATAAGTGTTTACAGGCAAAATTCTATGTTGTAGTTGTATTTGGAACCCATTTGTATTGTAGTTCTTTTTGACAGTTTTAAAGTATTTTTCATAAACTTGTTTCCAATTTTAATTATCCATAATTTAAGTTTGAAGTCCATTTCAATTCAGCTGTATTTGTATTTTGTACGGAATTTATAAAGTGAATTGTACATTGTTCTTTACATCCTTTATTATTTTTTTATCAGAATATTTATATGATTTGGAATAAAAGGTGCTCAGTTATATCAAAATTTTTTCCCTTTCTATTGGTTCGATCTTAGCGCAGTTTTGATTGATTCGCAAATTTCCTATAGAACAAAAAATTGGAAGATTCTAAATTAAATTTTTTGTTTGAAGCTTTCAAAATTCAAAACATTTGATTTGAATCCATAAAGTCTGAATAAATTTTATACCTTTTTCGTACATTTCTTTTATTGAAAAAGGATACATTATCTATTTTAAGAAGGGGATTATACCATACAGAGATTTTATAAATTCTTTCAAGTGTTGTGATGAAGCCAGAATCAGATATGTTTGAGCATGCTTGGAAAACATTTTCCCCCAAAATTTATTTTAGTTTTTAACTTTTTTCAAAAATCTGATCCCATAATCTATAACTTTGAAATTTTAAAATGTTCTGTTTCAAATATACTTATCATTCTTTTTCTTCAGCCCACTATTAGTCTTGCGTAGCCAAGTTGATTTTAAACTTATTATAATTTCTGGAGTCATCTTTTTAAACCCCCGTCCTTTCATAATTTTTTAATTCAATGTATCCCGGTTTTATTCGATCATGGATGATTGCCAAACAAAGTGAAAGAAGTTTTTATTTCAGACGTATTGATTTTATCTATATTGGGTTGGAATAGACATAAATAGGTGATTTAATTTAGGTAATAAATGGATTTTTTTACTACAATTTCTTCCTAATGGGTGTGGAGCACCCTTTTGACCATTGCAACAAATTTTTTTATCTATTGTATTAATTGCCTTATCATAATTCATATTTACTAATTTCATCTAAATTATGAAATGTCAATACCTTAAGGTGAATTTTGTTTTCCCACACTAGTTTTCCATCTATGGTGGTAGACATCTTTACTGAATTTCTTACTTCCAATCCATATGACATTTGGTTTTAATTATTTATTTTCAGGCCTGATATTTGTCCAAAAATGTCTAAAAACCTGCAATGCTTCATTAAATGATTTCTCTGATCCATCTAAGATGAGAGATGTGTCGTCTGCGAACTGCGAAAGTATTATGGTTTTTCTCTCCAATACTTATACCTTATGTTTTTGTTATTTTTTTAATCATATATAGCTAGGATTTCTGCGCTAGGAGAAATAATATGGTGATATGGGGTCGGCCTTGGCGGCAGCCCTGGCCAATATTAAAGGTTTTGGAAGAATACAATTTTTGAGTTATGGTAGAAATATGTGTTTTTATTAATGTCTGTACCCATTTTTTAAAACTATCTCCAAAGTTAAAAATCATGACTTTTTCGAGAAATTCCAAGATACCGAGTCAAAAGCTTTTTCCGAAATCTATAAATTGAGTAGCCCTGGTTATTTATTAATTTCTGTAAAATTTCATTAAGTCATAAATTAATCTACGTATTTTCTCCAATATATCTACCTTTAATAACCTGTTTGTGTTTTTGAAATAATTGTGTCTAGAACTTGTTTTAGTACTGTTTGCTATGCATGCTTGAGGCTAGTTTGTATGTAACATTCAATAAAGTTATAGGTCGCCACAATTTTTTTAATATTGTCGTGGTTTATCACCTTTGGGATGCATGTAATGATACCTTGTCGCTGTGTATATTGACATCTGTCCAATTTCATATCCATAATTTTAAAGATGAATACTAAAATGCTTTTATGTCTATCCAAAAAAAAATTTAAAAAATTCACAAGTGAAGCCATCTGATCCAGGAGATTTGAAGTTTTTTCATTTTTTTAAGTGGCAATTAAAAGTTCTGGTTCTGTTATTTTTTCCATCAAGTTGTTTACTTTGTTGGTCTGAAAGTCTATCAATATTACATCCTTGAAGAAGTTCATCTAAATTTACATTTTGGAGAGAGTCGACGGTCTTTGTATAGATTTTTGTAAAATTTTCAACCTCTGTTAGAATGCTTTCCTGTTCAATGATGAGTTCTCCATTTTCTCTTTCTATTCTGTTAATAGTTTTATTTTATGAAATTTTGTGTTTCTAGATTACAAATATCTTGTTGGTTTTCACCCCGTCTAATAGTTGTGCTTTTGATCTTATCATTTCCCCTCATTTTTTAATTTTCTGTATTTTGTGAGTTCATATTTTTTTAGTTTCGTAATCTTGTACATTTAGTTTCCATGCGTCATTTTTCTCCATATTTTCTATATCTAACAGAAGTTGTTTTTCTTTCTTGCTTTTTCTTTTTTAAAGGTGTGAAGAATATGTTATTGTAGCACTGCTTAATTTCCATTAAAAAGTGTTTCTAAAAAAATTTGATTCATTAATGTCAAATAATAATTCTTTTATCTATATATCAGTGATGTTGTTATTATGGTGAAGCATATTGTTGTTTAACTCTAGGAAATAGTATTTTTTATTTTAATAATATATTCTTTGTCATAAAGAGACTGTTGTTAAATTCAAGACCTTTACCTTTAACAAAAATTTGAAGTTTTTAAATCTAAGAGATATAATTGAATGATCACTTTG
The DNA here is from genome assembly GCA_004382745.1 of Argopecten irradians irradians. Classification (NCBI taxonomy): domain Eukaryota; kingdom Metazoa; phylum Mollusca; class Bivalvia; order Pectinida; family Pectinidae; genus Argopecten; species Argopecten irradians. The sequence goes on along the minus strand of SAYR01026342.1, from coordinate 3,335 downwards.
TAACTAGAGTGTATATTTGCTTTTTCTGATTGATTTAAAAGATTTTCCTGAAATAGAAAGAAGTCTAGTCTAGCTGTTTTATTGGGTTTTTTCCTTAGCCATGTATATCTTTTTGTGTAGGATGGAGGTTTACGATATATATATCAAATTATAGTCCTTCTATCAGTTTAATTATTCTGTTCGTTGCTCTAGGGTTGTTTGTATGTTTATAATTTGATGTATCAGTATCGGGTTTAGGACTAGATTAAAGTCCCACAATGATAGTACGTGGGTTATTAAATTTGTTCTATTATTGTTTTTTACTGAGTCAAAGAATGTTGGTCTACGCTCGTTATAGGCCATATATGTTTAAGAGAGTATATCTATTTTTTTTGTCCATTTTTAGATTACTGCTAAAAAGTTCCTTGGTTATCACAATGTGTATCATGTATGAATTCAAAATTATTTTGAAATAAAATGCATACACCCCTAGCATTTGTCTATAGGAATGAATAAACTTTTTAAAGCCCCATTGATCTGAATATTTTCTTCTCTTTATCTGACAGTAAAAGTGAGTGTCTTTGCAGACAAAAAATACCAACAGTTATGTAGTTTGATTTTTAAGAAATTAAAGAAGTCATAACGTTTTTTCAACTGGACCTAAACCCTGGCAGTTCGGCAGACAATATTCTAGTATCACTATTTGAGAACACTTTAATGAATAAAGATAATCTAAAATTGATATTGGTCCTTATTTCCAACTTGAGTTAAGCATCTGAAAAAAGAAAGGCAACATTTTTTAATGACAGGCTAATGATGAAGCCAGACTGGAGAAATTCTGCATCTAAGATGTCCCATGACATAATTAACACACACAAAACAAAACATCCAACCAATCAACATGAAAAACAACATATTAAAGTACATTAAGATGAAGAAGGGGGCAGAAAAAAAACAACAAAAGACTGTTCCACTTGACCATATAATTTGACAGATCAGTTTTCTGTTATCCAAGTAATTTCATGATATAGTTGTGGGATAATTGATTTGAGTTCTCATAGCAAATGAATTTCGCTTGTCCTGTTTATGTTTGACCATTATTACTTAAACAAGATATTTATCATATTGGTCAATTATTTGGAGACTGTCTTATACTTCTAAAGATATTAGGTAAGGGTAAGAAAAGGCATTGAGCTTAGATATTAATCTTAGATTTATCTAAGGGGGAATGACGGCTGGGGCTGTACAAAAACACAGAAGTCATGGGCGTTCTATTAAAAAAGACGCGGTTTTCATGTTTTCGCTTTAGGGGTTAATGGTATTTAATACTGTTTAAAAAGGTTCATTCTGCCATACGATATGGATACATTATGAGACTTTGAGAATTGTAACAGGTATATTAAAACACACACATGTCGTACGGAAAATCTTTCTGCTGGTATTGTAGCTTAGGATATGTTTAAGAACTATCATCGGAGCAATGAAAACACAAATAAATATATCATACTTAGAATATGTCGCAATACTTACAAGGGGACCCAGAAATTTCCCCCGCCCCCCTAGTATAATTGGCTGATAATTTCTTAATAATTCCTCTACTAGAATTGGGAGTGAGGCACAATGGTATAAATAACCAGGAGTTGTGTTTCACAGCGAACTTAATAGTTAAATTGGTTCCTCTGCCGTACTAGGAATCCGGAATTTAGAAATATTATACACAAAAATAGAATAAAAAATAGATTTCCCATCGTTGAAAGTAGAAAGCGCAATAGTCAGAAAAAAAACTTATTTTGGCTTGCTTATGCACTTTGTGCTGTAAATTTAAGAAATTGATATCATATATTTATATATAAATATTTAGGATTTTTTTGAAAGTAGTGTATTTGCTCTCCCAACTCCCATAGGGAAAATATTAAAACAGTATTATTCAGAAAAAAATAATAAAAGCATAATAGAGCTAATGTAGAGTACGATTTTGGAGTATTATTTGTAGGAATTTTAGTTAATATCAGGTTCATAACGTTTGAATTATTTTACATGTAGTTCAGTTGGAGCTGAATACATACATTTTTGTTATATATACTTGATATCTGCCCATAATACACATGTACGTGCATGTGATTTGTAATTACAATACGAAAGGGTGGTGCTAATGTTGCTGTGTAAATTTATCATTGTTTTATGGCTGTCGCTGCTGCTGGTTGAATTTATCAATATTGTCTGCTGTAAAGCACGTAATTTGTCACAATGTTAATGTTTGTGTCTTAAGATGTCACTTTAAGTCATAAGGCCACATGCATATGCATTCTCTCAAGCAAAGATGACATTGCTGCTTCTTCTGTTAGACAGGGGACCCCTCCTACCTATTGATGCCTCTTCTTGTGACGTATGAAATTCTCTCATCGAATATATATTGTTGCCATTTTTGTATCTTATTTTCCACTTAGATTGGCCATTAGGTTTGACTTGTGACTAAAGCTTTGGTCACAGGTGCCGCAATGATAATCCAGGCGGGCTCGGTGATTGCAGTTCAATTTTCTGAAGAATGAAAGTTCGAAAATAATCACATAGTCAATTTCATTGTTTTTGTCATCAACAGTGGCGTACCACTCCAAAAGCGTCCACATGAACTAGGGTGTACCGATTTAGGGTGGGATTACTGTTCTAGACGGAAAGAAAGAAAATGAGTAATCTGTCCCCGCAATTATCGGCAACCTTTCCGACTTATAGTTCATGTGGACACTTTAAGGGTAGTGCTGCACTGTAGGTGATAACTGCATTGAATACATTGTGCGATTGCAGAAGAACTTTCGTTCTTCAATAAAAATTGAACTGCCATCACAAAAAGCCAACCTTGATCATCATTGTCACAACGATAATTCAGTCCGGCTGATTAATGATTATTTCATTTGATTGAAGAATGGTTTTATGACAATCGCAGGCAATTTCACCACTTTTGTCACTAACAGCGATGCTCCACTCCAAAAGGATAAACAAAAACTAGAGTGTACCGGTTTAGGGCGGGGTTGCTTTTCTAGACGGAAAGACAGAAAATAAGTAATCCGTCCCCGTAATTATCGGCAACCTTTCCGACTTATAGTTAACGTGGACACTTAAATGAGTAGTGCTGTGCTGTTGGGGACAACTGCATTGATTTGACTTTGCGATTGCTGTAAAACCTTTGTCTTTCAATCAGAAAATGGAACTGTCATCACAAAAAGCCCGCCTGGATTACCAGTGGTTCACCTGTGACCAAAGTCCACAAATCAAAGCTGGTAAGTTGGCATGAGTCGGCTTCCAGTGCTAAATGAAGCAGAAAATTAATATGCAAAAATTGCAACAACACATACTCGATA
>SAYR01026336.1:1043431-1059240 GCA_004382745.1 Argopecten irradians irradians | reverse complement strand
GTGTAAAGTGCGTGCTCAAGAGAGGTAATTTAACGGGTTCATCAGCAGTGAAGTCCTAATGAGGTCTAAAGAGTGTATGTCCAGGAGGTAGGACTTTTCAACAAGTAATGTTATAACTAATAGGATTTATATAATAAATTTAATACATTTGCAGTAAGTTTTGTTTGTTCCATTAATTAACGTCCTATTATATTATTAACAGCGTGTGTGAAGTGCGAGGTGTGTGTTTTTGGAGACTGCGGTATATCCATGTTTGTGTCTTCTTCTTCCAGATTCAGTTACTGAATATGTGTTATATTTGTTCTCTTGTCCAGGTGTCTTCATATCCCAATGGCAGAAAGCCAAACCCATCGCAACAGGTACATTTTTAGCTCACCTGGCCCGAAGGGCCGGTGAGCTTATGTCATGGCGCGGCGTCCGTCGTCCGTCCGTCCGTCTGTCCGTCAACATTTCCTTTAAATCACTACTAGTCATAGAGTTCTGCATGGATTGTAACCAAATTTGGCCACAAGCATCCTTGGGGGAGGGGGAAAACAAGAACTTGTATTAAATTTTGGCTCTGGTCCCCGGGAGGCCCAAGAGGGACAACACGCGGCAGCTGGACAAGTGCTCCTGTTAAATCTACATGTCCGGGTGGCATTTTCTTTGCACTCGAACATTTTCCAGATACTTATGCAGATGTGACTGTATATAGATAGTTTGTTTGTTTGATTACTTTACGTCCTATTAACAGCTACGGTCATGTAAGGACGGCCTCCCATGTTTGTGATGTGTTGCGTGTATGTTGTGCGAGGTGTGTGTTTTTGGAGACTGCGGTATATTCATGTTGTGTCTTCTTTGTTTGTTTCATTAATTAATTAACGTCCTATTAACAGCTATGGTCATGTAAGGACAGCCTGCCATGTATGCCAGACTACTTCTGGATGTATCCATATGAGCGATTTAACAAGACCTTTTCTGAGTGTATCACCAGCTATAGGAATCCGGAGCTCAGTGCTAGTAGGAAGATGAAGGTATGTTGCGTGTGTCTCCAATAAACAACAGTTAATATCTCTGGGTGTAATTGTATGCTTTAATTATTATAAGGACGGCCTCCTATGCATACAGTGTGTAGCGTGTGTGAAGTGCGAGGTGCGTGTTTTGGGAGACTGCGGTATATTCGTGTTGTGTCTTCTGGTATAGTGGAACTTAATTTTATCCATCTATACAAAATAATTAGATTACTGCTATATGGAAAAAATGTGAATGTTAACAATGTCAATGACGATTAACTAAACAAATTATTCTGTGTATCAATAAGCTAAAAGATTATTAAAGTATACAATAAAATATTTTCAGTCATTTTAATAGAACTTTGCTGATACATGATTGTATGTCTATGATATATAACAAACCATCTCTTTATATATAAATAAATATCTCTTATTTTGTATTTTTGTAAATTCAAAGTTGCACTGGCTGGTGACCATGCTGTAATGGGCTTGTTAGCCAGAACCCTTAGTTTGCGGCAAGATGGTTGCAAGGTTCCATTACAGTTCTTGAGGAAAGGGCCTTTCAACCAACACCGCGCAAAATGACATCAATTGAACGTGATTCTATAGACAAACGTTTCGGCAGACCTGTCACCGGTCAGAGCATCACCACCTACCACTATGCTTCCAAAACATCAGGAGCAGCAGAGGTGCACTAAAGATAGACATTACATAGGACAGCACAGGGCAAATGTTTCATTGTGTGTGATTTTCTGTGGCCTTTCACAAGGACAGTTCGTCGGCATCATCAAATATTTTTTTCATCATATGGTAGAGGATGTCAACCACGAGCTGGCTTTGGTAGACTGGATAAGTCAGCCAGAATTACGTTCATATTCGTATTGCTACTATGCTATCTGTTTGATTAATTAACGTCCTATTAACAGCTATGGTTATGTAAGGAATGCCTCTCATGCATGCAGTGTGTATGTTGTGCAATGTGCGTGTTTCGGGAGACTGCGGTATGGTCATGTTGTGTCTTCTTGTATAGTGAAACTGTTGTCCTTTCATAGTGTACGTTTTTAAAATGATCATAAATAGGACGTTAATCAAACAAACAAGGAGAAGAAGCCACTTCATGCAGGGCGTGTACGTGGAGACATCTCTGCCTACACGGGCGTGTAGATGTTCGGATCAAAGGTAACATTCGCATCCTCTGTGCTACCATGGTGACACTCTAAAAGGCGTTTATGGTAAACCATATCGACGGTACCTCCTGTATACCGTCCCACCCCGGTCCAAACACGCTCCCTCCAAACTATCTTCGTCAAAATGGGTCATATATCGCATCCCTCTCACCACACCCACATCACAATAACAAACAATAAATAACGTTAAATCAGCCAGCAGAATGTACAATAAAAACAAACAACACACTACATCCATCTTACTGGAATTTAACACAACAACACAATTAAGGGAAGTTGGTTTTAATAAAATCACTTACCCCGTCACAAAATCCAACGCACCACACACCCAACAACGTGCACAACAGAATAAAAGAAACAAACGATTTTAAGGGCAAAAAAACCTTCATACCACATGTTTCCAAAGACATCCTTTATTCATATAGATGTCATCAAAAATACTCGCACTATGAAACCAATCACAACCAAAACAATTGCTCCCACCGCACATACCGCAGTCTCCCAGTACACTCACCTCGCACAACATACACGCAACACACCGCATACATGGGAGGCCGTCCTTACATGACCATAGCTGTTAATAGGACATTAATAAATCAAACAAACAAACAAATCCCACCGCACAAAACACACAGACAGGAATACACATCACGGCCGAGTTATCAGGCAACAAAGTCCTTATAGCCCGTTACACAAGCATCACAGATAGGGACGTAATTAACAAAGTCCGTGCCCTTATAAACACACACAAAACTGGTATGAGAGAACAGACATATCTACACAGTCTACACCAATCTCTACACAAACAACATTTCAACAACACCAATACTTTTCACACAGACACCTGCCCACACTGTTTCAACAGAAACACAAACTGATACAATAACATCTATATACATGCTGGATAGTTCATCTGACTTGGACAGCACTATTTCCAAATGCCACCTACTCCAAGAACATCAGCAGGGATGGGGAAATACAAAAACATAAGACATACTACACCAAAACGGACTCTGGGAGTCAGAGCCAAACTTTATACAAGTTCTGTTCCACTTCCCCCAAGGATGTTTGTGGTCAAATTTGGTTACAATCTATGCAGAACTGTATGACTAGTAACGATTTAAAGGAAATATTGACGGACGGACGACAAACGCCGTGCCACGACATAAGCTCACCGGCCCTTTGGGCCAGGTGAGCTATAAAAAAGAACAGTGTACGGCAGAATGCAAACTCAACGTGTAACGATTGCCACTTGAAAGGTCATACTAATAAAATGACTATGATAATGGCACCTCCTTCACACCTGACTACCCTTACCTGTGCACCTGTCTGTCATCTTTTTATGTAGTGCTTTATTGATAATGTTACCGTTCTGTATTGTTTATTACTGCTGGTTTCCTGTTATCATCCGGGTATCTCCTTTATTTTCATTCTATCTCCCGGTTAAGTTTGTAACAAGGTATCCTTTTGGCTAAATCTGTCCCATTGTGTAATCGCTATATAAACCCGCTGTAGTCCGTGTAACTTCATCACACAACCATTCTCCCCCTGATTCCCGAGGCGTCAACACCTGCAGTGATCTTCTTACCTCGCAACCAGATTAGGATAGTATATAGTGCCAGTGTTTAAATTCTGTTGACGCCATAGTGAATTTTTATATAGTAGATTAAGTTAATTATAGTTCTAGTCTATCACTAACGTGATAGCTAGATAGTGCTTAAAGTGTTAGACTAGTACTAGATAGTGATTTCGTTTGGATTTATCAGTGCTGTTTCTTGGATTATATTTGTGTGTTCCTTTTCATGGATATTTTATAGTGTTCTTAGTGTTTTATTCCTGGATATTAGTGCTATAGTGTCAGTGTTTGATTCGGTGGATTGTATAATTATAGGGAGTTTACTAGTATCGGAGACCATTTCAGCAGCTAGACACAGCTAAGTACCCGTACTAACAAACCCTTGGTCTAACTCATCTATTTTCCTTTTTACACTGATAGCTTGATATAACACACAATATCATTATGGGAGAACAGGTCGTAGTTCTCGAACCCAACCCCAGGGACGGGAATTTTAGGCCCTATGACCTTTCTGCCCTCGGGGGTTATATCGTTAGTGTGCCTTACAGCACTTCAAGTCCAGGGGGCCCTAGTCCTAACAAGGGTAGTGGGACTAACTTTCACTCCCTATAATTCCAGCAGGCCCCTCAATGGGAAAAGACATAGCCCCCAGGGGAGGACAACACGCACAAACAAACAACAGCACAAAAACAGACCTCACATAAAAGGAGTCATATACAACATCCCACACTATGTCAAAACAAATACATTCATCAGTCAAACAATCAGTAGGGCAAAACGTTTAGTTTATTACAAAGGGGAAACAACAACATCGGTCCTACTGACATTTAATCTCCCCAAACTACCACACACAATCAGTGACGGTATCCACACACTCGCCGTAACACCGTTCAGGGAGCGACCCCAAAACAATAGGATAATCAAACAAAACAAACACAAAGCCCCTGAACGGAACACAAACATACGCCCAAGCGGCCACAGGCACACCTGTCACAAAGACAATCACTACACCTGCAATTAGCGGTACCACACACAAACTTGCACTCCAACAGGCCGACCCACAGGTAGGACTTCAGCCAGTGACAAAACAACAATATATTAATACAATTAGTACACTATTTTTAGCACTGGCTAATTTAGATGAAAGGCCGAAACAACTGTTTGAGGTATTCAACTCTGTACTGATAGAAGAGTTAGGGATAGGGTTTGACGGCACTCCTGGTGAGCCAGAAGTACAGAGTACATTAGACACATCTACAGACACATTAGACACCACTGTAGAGTCTGTAGATTCAACAATAGACACTCAAAATTCCACACCACAAAACTCACCGCAGTCACGGTCTATACTACAGACTCCCGAGTCTAGACCGTCGGCACCTGTTAGGGTTACCTCCCCTACACCGCCACTTACAACACCAGGCAGATATTACATGAGGGCGAGAAAGTAGAGAACACTCTGGTCAAAATTTAGTGTTTAAATCTAAAACTCCAACAATGATTGAGACACAATCAATTAATAAGGCCGCGGGCGCCCTATCTGTTCTCAGTTGGAACGCCCGTGGCCTTAAAAGCAATATTATTGACCTTAAACAATTTTTATCGGACAATCCTAATTTGGACATTCTATTAATCCAGGAAACGAAAATTAGAAAAAATTTAAAAATGCCAAAAATAAATGGTTACTATGAACCAATCAAATTCGGTAGCCCAACAACGGGACTAGCTATATATGTCCGAAACAATCTCGCCTTTAAGTGTATCCCCACTACAAATATTACATCTAAGGTATAAATGTTATGAGTAGAAATACATAGTGAAGATAGAGTCACAGCAGTTTTTAATGTTTATTTAAGTCCCAGTGTAGTTATAGATAATGTAGATTTAGACTCAATTACATCTATAATCAGTAAATACGACCATCACATTTTATCTGGGGATGAGGTTACTTATAATGGGTTGGGCTGAAAATTTATTTAAGTTTGCTGTCAAATTAAATAAGCAGTCCTCAGCATAATATATTTATATCATCATGCCTTATAACGTACGGTATCTTGATTTTTAGGTCATCTGACCCGAAGGGTCAGGATGACCTATAGTCATCATGTTTCGTCCGTCGTCGTCCGCCGTGCGTTAACTTTTCACATTTTGAACTTCTTCTCAAGTTCTACCGGTGCGATTTGGCTGAAACTTGCATGAAATGATGCTGACATGGTCCCGACAAAGTGTTGTTATTTTTCGGGTCGATCCATAATCCAAGATGGCCGCCACAGCCGCCATCTTGAAAACACATTTTGAACTTCTTCTCAAGTTCTACCGGTGCGTTTTGGCTGAAACTTGCATGAAATGATGCTGACATGGTCCCGACAAAGTTATTGTTACATCTCTGGTTGATCACAAATCGAAGATGGCTACCATGACACTATATCTAATTAATTTCCTATATGTTAAGGCCCTTGGGCCTCTTGTTTGAAATAAAATTTGTTGAAAGAAATTGAAAATGATCCTGACATGGTCCTGACAAAGTGACACCATATATAATTAGTTTTACTATTGCCAAGGTAGTCAGATGACCGTTAAGGCCTTTTGGGCCTCTTGTTAACAGGTCCAAGACAACTGTGTGGACGAAAAAGAGCCCCCTAGCCCCGAAGAAACAAAATACTTATGTATTCTAATTAAACGATTTTTAAACAAATGATATTTAGTGACATTTCCCTGTGCATTAGGCAGTGATTTACAGGAAAGAAAGTTTGCCTACATATGCAAGAATCAAACATCGCTTACAACACATATTCAAAATATAAAGAGATCATGAAAACATCAATATATGGTAAATATTCTAAATTTATATGACTTAAGTTACTACATGGTGTATTTGCTATTTCAGGAGGTTGTTTGTTTGTTTGATTAATTAACGTCCTATCAACAGCTATGGTCATGTAAGGACGGCCTCCCATGTATGCGGTGTGTTGCGTGTATGTTGTGCAAGGTGAGTGTTTCGGGAGACTGCAGTATATTCATGTTGTGTCTTCTTGTAGGTGTATTTGCTATTTCAGGAGGTTGTGCTTGTGGAATACAGACACAAAACAGCATACCTAGCTGTCGAAGACAAAGAAATTAAGAAAATAAGATACGCAAAGGGACGAATTATAAAAGGACATAGAAGACATAAAAACATACAAAAATACGAATTTATCAACAACATTTGGAAAAAAATACAAATTATTCATTCGAAGAAAACTACAAAGCATGCACTTTTCCAAAATCTTAAGTAGCATTTGATAACAACTAAATAGTCGTTAAAGATGACAAAGACTTGAACAATTATATTCAGGGAGTCATTGACAAGTACATCTGTGAACGGGATTTAGAATAAGAAAACTTAAAAACTTTCGCATTTAAGTTAATTAGAGTTGAATTTGGCAAACCAATTATCAGTTTTAAAGAAAAACACCAAATAAACTGACTGATATATCTAGCTAGTAGCTGTATTACACTTTTGTTTGTTTATTTTACGTCCAGGGTCATGTAAGGACGTGCCAGGTTTTTTGGTGGAGGAAAACCGGAGTACCCGGAGAAAAAACATCGGCTAGCGGTCAGAACCTGGCAACTGCCCCACATGGAATTCGAACCCGCATCCCACAGGTGAATGGCTTGTGGTAATATGTCGGAACATCTTAACCACTCGGCCCCCAAGTACTACACCTGCATGGCATGGAAAGAGCAAAGCTCTACTGAATTTAACAAAAATATTTCTGCTATACAATAGTTTTTTATATCTTGTTTTTTCTTGTTTGTTTCAGAAAATTAAGCCATCTTCACTTCGATATCAAACATGCTGGCTTTGGAGCTAGAAAAAATGGATCTGTGACCACGAAAACATAATAAGAAAACTTAAAGACAAACCTGTAACTGGGACTCAAATTCAGGGGAGAAAAATAAAGAATATAAAAAGATGTCCCAGCTGGCTCCAAAAAAGGTGCAGATTTTTGATAGTGTTTTTTTTGAACAGTTCCAATAACAGTCTCAAAAACAAATGCCACCACCTACTCATCACCAACAACAGATCCTACCATCTCCTACTAACAACAGATCCTGCCATCTCCTTATCCTCAACAAATGGCACCTACTTCCATGGACACCTACAAGTTGGAATACAACCAATTTGTGGAATCGATTAATCAGTCCTTATCAGAGGCGAGTCAATATATTGCACACTGAACATGTTACTTATATATGTGGCAATTATAAGTTGTGCTCTTGTTACAAATGTAAAATGCGGTAAATAAATCTTTTCAAATTTCACAAATATACACATCTTACTGTTTTACATTTGTACATACACTGGATCAACTTTCAAAATTTAAGCTGACTGGTGACCCGTGGGCACTTGACCTTTAGGCAGCCCCACAGCAAACCCCTTTTCAGCTCAATTTAGTTTTATATTCACTTTAATTTTATGTATTATGGAACCGATCAGTATTATTTTCATGATGTTACATTCATTATGATGCATTTTATTAATAGATTTTATGTAAGTTGTTCTAATCAAAGTTTATACCAAAAATTTGGCGGTATTTTAGCCACACATTCACACAAAAAAGTGAGATTTTAATCAACCTAATTATTAATAAATCCGGCCACCCCGGCTGGGTGAGCCATGAACGCCATTACCTTATTGCATTGATTATTTTTGTGTGAACAGAGCTATGCTGCAGGGAAGAGGATGTAGTCGAAGTAGTTGTTTAGAGCTGTATAAGAATGAGCAGGGCAAAACATAAATATTGTACAAACAGACATTTTGATGGTACCACAGTTCGAAACGGTTGGTTACCCATTGAAATTAGTCATTTCCATCAGTCCACTTGTGATTGTCTATGTCAATCTAATTTAAACACAGATCTTTTGATAGAGGATCTGATAAGATTCTTCGGGTGAACTTTACACAACGTTTCTACACATGCGCAATAAAATGAAAACGCTATTTCGTCCCAGTATACGTATACAATTATACAATTAGCTATCTAGTGCTCTTCGGGCGAGATGACTACGTAGACGAAAACAATTCCGATAGGTTTTCCAAGCTATTTCGTCCCCCGAAATTCACTGTCAAGATTCTGCAGGCCGCAATTTGATTGGCCTTTTCCAAAGGTCACCTGGACATGACCCCTCTCAGTTTATTTGTTGGAGTTTTAAGGCCCATCGACAACTAAAGTCATTTAGGGCCGACCTACAAGGCAGGCAATAATATCAGGATAATAAACAAGAGGCCCAGAGGGCCTGTATCGCTCACCTGTTTTTGTTGTTGTTGAGACAAAGACAAATTGACCCCATGATTTGTTTAATTTGAATCCCAACCATGTAATGATGCTATAAATACCATGCGAATATGCTATCCAATACATAGTTTCAGAGAAGAAGTAATTTATATGAAAATAGTAGCCTAAATAACCTTTTTGGTCCCACGCCTAAGGCCCCAGGGGGTCAGCCCCATCATTTCTACAATATTTAATCCCCACCCTATAAAGATGCTACCATTGCAGCCTCATCATTTGTACAATTTTCAGTTAGTAAGATATTGGAAACTCTAAACAATCCGCTCATTGACGGAGACTGTGTGAATGTCAGCATTCCTCCTACCTCCGTCAGTGCTAAAGACATTTGTCGAAGCACAAGTGCAGAGCTTCCACAGAGCAGTCCTAAACATCAATCCTAAGCATCGTTTAAACACTGGGGTTGATTAAGTGCATGTTGGGTCGAAATAACCCGCCGTATACATCAAACGGAATCCCAGTTAAAACGGCCCCACTGTTAAAACGGCCCCAGTCAGAACGGCCCCACTGCAATAACGGCCCCAGTCAAAACGGCCCCGTTACAAGAAATGTTTAAAAAAAGGAACACATGTTTATTTCAGCTTATATTCAGCGTTGATTTTGTTTATTTTATTTATAAGAATTTATATATTGTCTTGTACATTATAATGATAGAAAAATACGAAACACGGCACCAAGGACGTATATGAGACATATAAATCCTTGACGGCACTAATTTGTAACTAATCATTTCATTATACATGTAGAATTTATGCCTAAATATTCTACAATGCTTGTTACAGTGAAATTGTTTAATATCTTTGATAGGTTTTCTTGCTGTGTTTTGTTCTTTCTTTTGTACAACGTATTTTTTTCAAATTGGAAACTATTTATTCTAACAACACTACATTGTAAATTATACACCTCTGTAAAACATTTCTTTGGCAGAATAAATGTTAAATTATGGATACTTTTGTTTCTGATATTTTATTATTAGATCAACGAATGATCAAATTGGACGCAAATAGCCGTGAAATTGGTCACGGTTCTAGCGATGTACATTTAGTCTTTTAATATAGTCAATGAAATATACGTGTTTATCACGGAGACTAAGAACGGACTGTGGGTCATAGACACAATCATATTTCATTCGAAAGCTTTAATTTTATTTTTCCATAGCCTCGGTAAAAAAACAAAAACATTAATACAGATGGCTTTTGCTGGAAATACTTTCGAATTAACTTCATACAAACATCTTATTATTGCATACATCTCGGTTATCTGCATAAGGTGTAAATATATATAGAAAGGAGAAGAGAAAGGAGAATATTGCATTTTGCAATAACGATAGTGAGGGTGAATTTTATTTCCTTAAAAGTGCAAAGTGTATGAAGATTTCATATTAGAAAACCATTTTTTTTGTCCGATATTCCAACATGTTTAAGTTGGTTCAATTACTTAATGCTCAATTAATTAATGCACAAAATATAAAAGAATAAAATAATCTTTGAAACTATATTTCATTAGCCCTAGAAAAGAACATTACTGTAATTAAGATTAAGACCAAGTTTTGTGCTCTCTTTCTCTACTACAATACATTTCAATTTTATGAAGAATGTATGTTTTTATCAAAGTTGTGTGAGTGTGGCGTATATCGTCACTGTAAACCAAAAGCAAATAGAGAATCTGAACCCATAACAAGTTATGATTGACAGTTGTCACCACAAGATGAATTAGCCGTGGTCAGTGTATACCTAATTATATGGTAATTATATAGTGTATACGGTGTAATTGTAAAGGCGCTGATATCCCACAAAATTACGGTAAAGTGTACGGGAAAGAACAAATCAAATCATGAATATTAGTAAATCAATACATGTCTGTATATAAAGGATACAATTCAATTCTGCCTCATACATTCTGTTGGTCTCATGTAAAACTCAAGCCGTTCTCTTCGAAATTTCAGTGCATGTAATCATAATTCACATAATTAAAACTTATTTTAACGTCTTTCATAACTAAGAACAAACAAGTTGCTCAAATTCACTAAATTTTTGACACATGTACATTTGATTTCTAATAGTTTAACAAAATGTTTCACATACTATCATTTGGACGTTTTCTATTTAATTAATGAGAAAGATAATCTATTTCTTGTAATTTCTTAGATACTGATATGTGAGCTACATGTAATTCGTTTTGTAAGATAATGTTACAAGCAAAACTTACCACATATTTTACAGTGAACATTTAGAAGACAAATGTATATAATGAACACACTGAACATATTGAAAAAATTTGCAATACTTAAAGATTTGAATATATTTATTACTTTAACTGCATTCTCAATATTTTCCGTTTGTCAAAATATCAAAAACTCCTACTAAACAAGTACAAGTAATTTCCCAGTTAAATGCTAGCACTTCCCTTTTCAACAATATCTTCGTCTCAACCATACATGAATCGACGAGAAATCAATACTAAAAGTATTTTGAAGACATTTCAAATTGATTTCTTACTTGAATATTAGATCTATCAAACGCTGCTAGAGATCGTGAACGTAAAAAAAATCATCATTTGAAACATCATTTACTTGTATATGTAGGTTTGTTTGTTTGTTTGTTTGATTAATTAACGTCCTATTAACAGCTATGGTCATGTAAGGACGGCCTCCCATGTATGCGGTGTGTTGCGTGTATGTTGTACGAGGTGCGTGTTTCGGGAGACTGCGGTATATTCATGTTGTGTCTTCTTGTATAGTGGAACTTTTGCCCTTTTTATAGTGCTATATCACTGAAACATGCCGCCGAAGACACCAAGCAACACACCCCACCCAGTCACATTATACTGACAACGGGCGAACCAGTCGTCCCACTCCCGTTTTGCTGAGCGCTAAGCAGGAGCAGAAACTACCACTTTTACAGACTTTGGTGTGTCTCGGCCAGGGGACAGAACCCAGAGCCTTCCTCACAAGGGCGAACGCTCAACTCAAGGCCAAAAGTGAGGCGGTGCCAAGGGAGGCATAAGGAAGGATAAAGTCAGTTAGGAAGAAGAGAAAAGATAAGATCCTAAATTTAGTCGCCTTTTACGATCATGCAATAGGGGCAGCAGGTACAATTCTAACGCCCTACCTGCAGGGCCAGCATATGTAGGTATACAGTATTAACCTAACCAACCATCTTTAATAAGATAGACAACAAACATGTTCATTTTATTTAAATTTACTTTTAATTAATCTCAATGTGTTCCGTCATAAGCTTTGTCTTATATCTGCCTACATAAAAGTGAGGCCGTTTCGACTGGGGCCGTTTTAACTGGGGCCGTTATTGCAGTGGGGCCGTTTTAACCGTACTCCCATCAAACGGGCCGAGACATTTCGTACCTGCACACAATAGATGTAGACGAACACGTTGTGTTAGTGTTATTTCGGACTGAAGAAGGCCCTATAGTGGCTGAATATATATTTCATAGAAATGAGTTTGATTTTACTTTGAATTTATTTTGGCCTTTTATTTCGGATTATTAATATACTAGCTTTATACCGTTTTTCCTCATCGTGTTATTGGAGACAGCGGTATGTTCGTGTTGTATCTTCTTCTATAGTGGAACTGTTGCCCTGAGCCAGCGGCACAACAACCGACGGAACAACAATCACTACAGACCTACTGCTAAATTTTTGGGACGTTTTTAAACAATGTCAATGGTCGACTTACAGAAATTGAAAAATAAATTGACATGCTTGAGGAAATATCTCGCGAACGACATCGCCAACAACAAGAACACCTCAAAGAGATTGAGAGCCGCTCCCTCAACTACCAAAGGATTCTTGAAGAAAACCTTCAAAGAGATATGCAAAAAGTGTTAATCGGGCTAAAGAAAATAACGGAATCCGGTAAAAAGTTATTGATATCTCCAGAATTTATTAAAAGCATCTGGCAGTTGGTGGTAATCACAACCTCGCAGCTTACTGCATCACCGTTGAACAAGGCGAGCTACTAGGGAATGAATTATCCGCTCAACGATTTGGAAAAGAAAGAAATAATTGTGTGTGGCGTAGGATTAAAGTTAAAAGGGAATATGTGTTCAAATCATATTTGAAGCCTGTTTCTGGGGGAAAATTAGTTCCAAAACATATATATGCGCCTGGGAAAGAATCCCACTTCTTGTGAGTTGTGCGATTCCAGGAAAGTGTTGATAGAAGCTGCGAGCCGATCCACAGACAATCGAGCAATATTCAATTTTTGATATAATAAAAGCTCGGTAGATACGCAGAACAATTTCACGGGTCTGCACCCCAATCAGAATGGGAGAGAACACGTAGAATGTTCAGCTCCGCAAAGTTTATTTTGTCCAACTACTGGAATTTTAATTCCATTGAGGGTGAGGTCTGGATCGTTGTGTGGTTTTCGTATTTGACAGAAATGCATGCAATTGTAATATGCATAAGCATTGTTGTAGTTGTCGTTGTAGAGTGTGCATGTTCTTCGATCTGTAACAGATATTTTTTAAATGGCACCAGCAGCGAGCAAGACCCAAGATATGAAGCCAGTTGCTAAGGCTCATATGATATTGATTGCATGTAACCCTATAGAGGTAGGCAGGCTAGTAGCCTTGCTTAAGCCCCAATGAATATTGGTGATAGATGATTGTAACCCTATAGAGATAGGCAGACTGGTAATCTTGTTTAAGTCCCCATGAATATCATTACTGATAAATGATATTTGAATATTCCCGCTAGGTAAACAGGAAGTGGGGCACCTGTTGAACCTTGACAGAAGTTGTCATGTAAATCGTGTATAATTGTGGATCGCGAGTTAAACTATAGTGTATAAGTATTAGTTGTTTAATAACAACCATGTATTATATATTTACTAGGCTGTGTTTAATTCCACAGTGCATTATTGTGGTGTATATAATGTTTCTTAGACCTAGTACCGATGTGTAGTATACTTAAAGGTCAGTAACGCGCAATTGTTTACTCATGCTTGCAGCCAGAGTTAGGTTGTTGTTTTAAGGCATGGTCAAACTATGTGACCGAAATATTAGTAAATTGTTACGGCACCTACTTAGTAGCGACTACGTAGGATGTTCTGGAAAGAATGACAGGACATCGCACGGTCTATGCACGTGTTAAACTAGGTGACCAACTTATTGGTTAATTGTTACCGAATAGGTATGGTAGGGACTACGTGGAATGTTCTGGACGGAATGACAGGACATCACATAGTCCACACACCTGTTTAACTGCGCAGTATAGTTTGTACAAAATGTGCATATTACAGGCGGTTTTGTCCAGCCTCGACCAAGTCCAGTCAGACAGTCAAAACATTTCTATTTTGTTAAGCCTGCATCAGGCGCCGGTAAGGATGTATTCTGAATTAAAATTAGTAAATTTTTACAGTTTATGATGAGCTTGGTAACCTTTGGGGAAGCATTGTCCCAAAGGCAGGTACACCAGTCACGTACCCAATCATTATAAATAGAGAGCCGCAATAGGCCCCAGTCAGACGGGAATCAGCTGAGACTGAGGTTTGAAACTGGGTACTTCCGCCTCGCACATTTAACATCTACCTACGTCGCCGCCTCCTCTAGGGCCACATGATTTAGAGGGAGAAATAACTCTTGTAACGATCTCAGTAGGCCAAACTTTCAGCCCGAGGCATTTCTTATCTCAATCTTTACCCTTACACTTCATGGTTTCAGACATTGTTCGCCAAAAGATTCAGGCAAATAAATTCGTGGACACGAGTACGTTAACAGATAAAGAAACTGATAGGAACATGGCTATTGTCATCAACACAAATGATGACAAACCATCCTTTCAGCTAGTCAGGAAATCTGGACCACCCAAGACTCTATCAATACATGAATGGACAAATCATTCCAATATATTTATTGCTGTGTTTTACAGAGTACAGCCGAGGAAGAGCGAATTAGAAACTGGTAATGGACCATCATCAAACACACAACCGCCGCGAAACCGATCACCGGTCTAGCAAAGTCTAAATATCCCTAACATCGCGATATTCAAACATCATGCATGGCTGAAGTTAGTGTTAGTGACTAAGTATATCTCTATACAGATAGGAACAAATCAAAAGCTCGTAATCGTTACCTAGTAGTGTCCATCCCAGAAGGATCGCAATGATGTTTAAAAAACTTACTGGTTTTACCGCCATATTGGATTGTCCCCCTTTCAATGTTTTTCCTTCACAGACGAGACTCAAGACGTCAATCATTTTTGATAATACCAAGAAAGAATCGCATAACCTTCTAATGTTTTAATATATTATATATTCTTATACACAATAATTTGTTTGTTTGTTTGTTTGATTAATTAACGTCCTATTAACAGCTATGGTCATGTAAGGACGGTCTCCCATGTATGCGGTGTGTTGCGTGTATGTTGTGCGAGGTGCGTGTTTCAGGAGACTGCAGTATATTCATGTTGTGTCTTCTTGTATAGTTGAACTTTTGCCCTTTTTATAGTGCTATATCACTGGAGCATGCCGCCGAAGACACCAAGCAACACACCCCACCCGGTCACATTATACTGACAACGGGCGAACCAGTCGTCCCACTCCCTTTTTGCTGAGCGCTAAGCAGGAGCAGAAACTACCACTTTTATAGACTTTGGTGTGTCTCGGCCAGGGGACAGAACCCAGAGCCTTCTTCACAGGGGCGAACGCTCAACTCAATGCCAAAAATGAGGCGGTGCCAAGGGAGGCATTAGGAAGGATAA
>SAYR01026336.1:1032887-1043421 GCA_004382745.1 Argopecten irradians irradians | reverse complement strand
AGAAAGATGACTTTTTAAACATGAAATTTAAAAAAAGATCCTTAATACTCTCTGGTAAATACATGTAGCGGAATCGAAATAAATCGATTTCAGTACTTTAACAGAAATTAAAGACGAACGGATGACAAGCAATGGGGGAAGGCTATTTTCATAGCTCGCCAACCATTTGCTGATGGTGGGTTAAAAGGATCAATTCAATAAAAGTATTTTGACGGGGTATCCATTAGAGTTGCATGAATGCGTAAATAACGACTACATGTACAATGCTGTAATATTCAGTTTTCGTAACTTTGGATGTGACCGTTACCCCTATAGTTCTAAGTGTGACCGATATCACTTTCATAATTTCTAATTAAGCACCGTCTATGTTTCTCCACTAGCAGATATAATGAAGGAAATATTTTCTTTCAACAGTCATATATTACATATTAGTAAACGGGGCGGTTTTGTGACAGCAACATTGATTTATTTACAACTTTTAACAGTTTATTGAATAAAATGTGACCGATATCCCTGCTGTCGAAAAATATTGTGTCGAGGTGTTTGTCTGGGTTCTGTCCCCTGGCCGAGACACACCAAAGTGCTATTAAAAGTGGTAGTTTCTGCTCTCCTGCTTAGGCGCTGCAGCTACTTTAGGGAGTGGGACGACTTGGTTCGCCCCAGTTGTCAGTAATAAAGAGGGGGGGTGTGACCGGGTGGGGGTGTGTTGCTTGGTGTCTTTCGGCGGCATGCTTCAGTGAATAGCACTATACAAAAGGGCAACAGTTCAAGCTATACAAGAAGACACTAACATTGAATATACCGCAGTCCTGCCAAAACACGCCCCCCAAAAAACCCCCCCCCCTTCGCACAACATACATGCACGCAACAGCAATACATGGGAGGCGCGTCCTTACATGACCAATAGCTGTTAATTAGGACGGTTAATTAATCAACGAATAAACAAAACAAGCAAATTAATCGATAGAAAGAAATTGAGTATTGGTTACATCAGTGGAAATCAACAATATTGCAACATTTTGTTTACTATAACAAAAGCATTAAGGTGATAAAAATGTAATACATTAATTTATTCACTTATGAATGTATTTTGCTTTAATACATCTCTCAATTTGATTAAATATTTTAGCATAGTACCTCATATTATGCTTAGTTTTATTTGAATTGATTTGTAGAGGACAACTGGGGTGGCTAGTCATTTAAGGTGTCCCCACATGAACCTTTCAGTATTCGTTGATAAATTGGAATTGATGCTTTAGATTTCCTAGTATTCATTTGAATGGTTTTACATTCTGTACCAAATCACAAGGCAATGTTATTTTCATCAGCTACATAAGAAGTGGACGATGTGGAAGCCGCCAGTGGATAATAATACCCTACCTCGATATGGAACGCCAAACATTTCCCCTGTGAAACTGATGCATAGTTTGTTAGGTCATTAACTCAGCTGGTAGAGTTAAACTTAGTTGTTCGGAAAGACTGTGGTGTTTATCGCTTAATAATTCTTATGTAAACACTGGTGTTCCAATATCATATTCAATCAGTCTTGTAAAATTAAATCCTATTACTTATTAATGTATTTCTTAATAAAGGGATTGAGGTGGGTAGAGTACGAGTATAAATTAGCGTTTTAATTTAAGTTCAATTTAGTGTATAAATTAATGTACATCAATAATACCTAAGTATTAAAAACGAGGAAAAGGGAGGAGAATATCTAACAAAATCAATATCTTGACTGTTTACTGTTGCATGGTTTCTGCATACTAAGATATTATTTTCCAGATTGTCGCCGAGCATATACAAAATTACCTCAAGGTAGAGTTAATGAAGATTGGATGTATTAAGAGTGGCGGTGCACAGAACAGAGGTAATAATATTTTCAAGATTGGTCGCTCCGAGCATCATGCACAAAAACTACTCAATAGAGATGACCAGAGTGGATTGTAAAGTTGCGTGTCACAACAGAGGTAGATATTATTTTTCAGATGTTTCGCCAAGAGTCATATGATTCTACAGGAAACTACTCAAATGGATGATGAAGATGGATTGTATATAACGCTGCGTGCTCCAGAGAGGTAGATATTATATATTCAGTTGTCGGCCGAGCATATCACAAAATTAGACTCAATGGAGATAAAAGATGGGTGTAAAGTGCCGTGCTGACAAAGAGAGGTAATTTAAACGGTTCATCAGGCAGTGAAGTCCTAATGAGGTGTAAAGCAGATGTACTGTCCAGGAGGTAGGACTTTTCAAACAAGATAATGTTATAACTTATAGATTTATAATAAGAAATTTAATACATTTGCAGTAAGTTTTGTTTTGTTTTCCAATTAATTAACGTCCTATTATATTAACATGCGTGTGTGAAGTGGCGAGTTGGTTGTGTTTTTGGGAGACTGCGGTATAATCCATGTTTGGTGTCTTCTTATCCAGAATTAATTACTGAATATGTGTTATTTTGTTTCTCTTGCCCAGGTGTCCTTCATTATCCAATGGCTAGATGAGGTAACCAGCCCATTAACACCTCATCGCAACGGTACATTTTTGGTTTTGTTTGTCACACCCTCATAGGATAATGGCAACGTATTCATATTACTGAATATGTGTTATATTTATTGTTTTCTCTTGCCAGGTGTTTCATATCCAATGGCAGATAAGGTAAGCCAGCCAAACTCCATCGCAACAGGTACATTTTTGGTTTTTGTTGTCAACACCCTCATAGGTAATGGCCATGATTCAATTACTTGAATGTGTTAATGATTTTGGTTCTCTTGTCCAGGTTGTCTTCATATCCCAAATGGCAAGTATTAGGTAACCAGCCAAACCCATCGCAACAGGTAACATTTTTGGTTTTGGTTGTTCACACCTCATAGGTAAAGGCCAGAATTCAATACTGAATATGTGTTATATTTGTTCTCTTTGTCGCAGGTGTCTTCATATCCCAATGGCAGATAGGGTAACCAGCCAAACCGCGTCGTAAAAATAAAAACAACAGGTACAGTCTATAACACTGACACACTGTGAAATGCACTCGTCCGTTGGACAAGTGGCTCGCTGTTAAATGCTAATGTCCGGGTAGTCATTTCTTTTTGCCCTCGAACATTTCCAGATACTTTTAATGAGGCACATTTGTTGACTGTATGTAGACGGTAGTTTGTTTTTGTTTGATTTAATTTACGTCCTATTAACAGGCTACGGTCATGTAAGGACGGCCTCACCATGTTTGTGATGTGTTTGCGTGTAATGTTGTGCCATGAGATGTGGTTTTTGGAGTACTGCGTATATCCATGTTGTGGTCCCTTCTTTGTTTGTTTCATTAATTAATCTACAACCGTCCT
Organism: Argopecten irradians irradians; assembly: GCA_004382745.1. NCBI lineage: Eukaryota > Metazoa > Mollusca > Bivalvia > Pectinida > Pectinidae > Argopecten > Argopecten irradians. The sequence continues at coordinate 1,040,083 of SAYR01026336.1, read as the reverse complement.
AACTACAGCCTATGGGTCATGTAAGGACGGCCTGCAATGTATGCCAGGACCTCATCTCTGGTGTTATCCATTATGAGCGGATTTATTTACAAGACCGTTTCTGTTAGTCGTATGCCACCAGCTATAAGGAATCCGGAGCTCAGTAGCTATTGGAAGACTCGAAGCCTATGTTTGCGTGTAGTACTCCATAAACAACTCAGTCTAATCATCTCTGGGTGTAATTGTATGTTTTAATTATTAATAAGGGACGGCCTCCTATTGCATACAAGTTGTGTATGCGTTGCTTGGTATAAGTGCGAGGATGGCGTGTTTTGGGAGACTGCGAGTATAATTCTTGTCGTTGTGTCTTAATGGTATAAGTGGATATTCTTAATTTTTAATCCATCTAATACAAAATAAATTAGATTACTGCTATATGGAAAATGTGAATGTATAACAATGTCATATGACGATTAACTAAACAAATTATTCTGTGTAATCAATAAGCCTAAAGATTATTAAAGTATACAAAATTTTTTCAGTTCCATTTTTTATATAGAAACTTTGGCTGATTACATGATTGTATGTCTAGATAATATAACAAACCATCTCTCTATATAGTAAATAAGGATTACTCTTATTTGTGTTTTAAAATTTTTTGTAAAATTCAAAGATTTGCAACTGGTGGTGACCATGGCTGTAATGGGTTGTTATCCAGAAAACCCTTAGTTTGCGGCAAGATGGTTAGCAGGTTTCATTAGAGGTTGCTGTGAGGTTAAAGGGCCACTTTCACACACCAGCAAGTGTGATGACATAAATTGAACGTGATTCTATAGACAAACGTTTTCGGGCTAAGACCTGTGCAGCCGGTGCAGAGCATCACCACCTACACTATGCTTCCAACATCAGGAGGCAAGCAGAGGTGCACTAAAAAAAGATAAAGACATTACATAGGCAGCAACAGGGCAATAGTTTCATTGTAATGATGATTTTCTGTGGCTTTTTTCACAAGGACTGTTCGTTCGGCATCATCATTATATTTTTTTTTCATCATACGGTAGAGGATGTTAACCACGGCTGGCTTTTGATAGACTCGATAAGTCAGCCAGAATTATGTTCATATTCGTATTGCCTACTATGCTATCCGTTTGAATTAATTAAGCATCTCTTATAAACAGCTATGGTTATTGTTAGGAATGTCCTCTCATGCATGCAGTGTGTATGGTGTGCAATGTGCGGTGTTTTCGGGAAAGACTGGCGGTATGTTCAGATGTTTGTGGTCTTCTTGTATAAGTGGCAACTGGTTGTCTTTCATAGTGTAACGTTTTTAAAATGATCATAAATAGGACGTTAATCAACAATACAAGGAGAAGGAAGCCACTTATGCAAGGCGTGTACGTGGAGCATTCTCTGGCCTACACGGGCGTGTAGATGTTCGGAATCAAAGGTAACACTCGCATCCTCTGTGGCTACAATGTGACACTCTAAAAGGCGTTTTATGGTAAACCATATCGACGTGTACCTCTCTGTATACGTCGTCGCCACCCCGGTCCAAACTATCTTCGTCAAAATGAGTCATATATCTGCTCCGCTCTCAACGCACACCCACATCACAATTGCAAACAATAAATAACGTTAAATCAGCCAGCAAAATGTACAATAAAAAACACAACACACTAGCCATCATCTTACTGGACATTTAATCACAATCAACACAATTAAGGGAAGTTGGTTTTAAATAAAATTGCACTTTACCCCGTCACAAAATCCAACGCACACACACTCCAACAACGAGCACACACAGAATAAAGAAACAAAGCGATTTTAGGGCAAAAAACCGTTCAATTAAACCAATACATTTTGTTCCAAAGACATCCTTTTTATTTCATTTATGATGTCATCAAAATTACTCGCACTAATAACCTCATAACAAAACATATGCTCCCACCGCACTTTATATATATCACACAGACAGGTAATATCACATCACGGGTAGTTATGCAGGCAACAAAGTCCTATTATTGCCGCGTTACAAAGCATCACAGAAGGGATGTTATAGACAAAAAGTCACGTGCCCTTATTTATAACAACACACAAAACTGGTATGAAGAGATAACAGAACATCATCGTACACAGTTTCTACACCAATCCTCTACAACAAACAAACATTTCAATAACACCAATTTATGGGTCCACATTGACAAAATATCCTGCCGCGCACTTTGGGTTTCAACAGAAACAGCAACAACTGAATACAATAACATCTATATACATGCTGGATAGTTCATCTGACTTGGACAGCACTATTTCCAAATGCCACCTACTCCAAGAACATCAGCAGGGATGGCGGAAAATACAAAAACAATAAGACAATACTCAAGCACCAAACGGACTCTGGGAGTCAGAGGCCAAACTTTATACAGTTCTGTTCGCACTTCCGCCAAGGATGTTTTGTGGTCAAATTTGGTTATCAATCTATGCAGAACTGTATGACTAGTTAGCGGATTTAAAGGGAAATATTATGACTGTATTGCACTTAGCTGTGTAATAGGAACGTTAATTAATCAAAACGAACCAAATGTCTCAATCTTTACCCTTACACTTCAAATGGTTTTCAAGACATTAAGTTCCGCCAAATAAGATTCTGGCAAAAATAAACTTCCCGTGGACACGCCCAGTACGTTAACAGATAAAAGAAACTGATAGGAAGCATGGCTATTGTATCACACAAAATTGATGACAAAAATCAATCCCCTTCTCTTCAGCTAGTCAGGAATTCTGGACCACCCAACGACATCTATCAATACATGAATGGACAAATCATTTCAATATATTTATTGCTGTGTTTTTACAGAGTACAGCGGAGGAAAGAGAGAATTCTAGAACCTGGTAATGGACCATCATCAAAAACACACAACCGCCGCGAAGACCGGATCACCGTCCCTAGAAGTCTAAAGGTCTCCTACATCGCGATATTCAGAACATCATGCATGGCCTGAAGTCAGTGTTAGTGACTAGTATCCTAATCTCTATACAGATAGGAACAAATCAAAAGCTCCGTATATTCGTTACTAGAAGTGTCCATCCCAGAAGGAATCGCGCAATGAAGATATTAAAACTTACTGGTAACTTGCAACATTACTCATCATGGTATATAAGTGAAGACTGAGTGAGTGTTGATCAAGTACACCCCTGAGGCGAACAGTTTACAATTAGCCAGAGTCCAGAGTATTGAGAGGAATATGATGAAACACCAGGTAATAAATGTAACCAGCCACCCACTTCAGTGGGACATGCCATATTTTTTTGTGCAGCTTTTCTAAAGGTCATATATTGTCACGGCGAAAAAGGGAGGGTAGCGCGCACTTATATGCAGAAACAGTGATTTTTTAAGAGGTCGTTTCACACGACTCCATGTCGTGCCGCCATAATTGGGATTGTCGCACTTTCAATTGTTTTTCCTTCACAGACGAGAATCAAGGACGTCAATCATTTTTCGATTTAATACCAAAAAAGATTCGCAATAACCTTCTAATGTTTTAATATTATTATTAATATTCTTATAGCACAATAACATTCATTAATTTTGATACGCTTACAATCACAATAAATAATCTGTAATTAATCAAACATCTGGTCTGTCACTATACATGGTAGAATAAATCCATGTATTGTTCGTATCAAGGGCGGTCCACTGTAACTTGGTTAAGACACGGTCTCGTCCATCGTGACCAAAGAATAGATTCTTTTCCGTTGGTGCGGTCGCAGAGGGTTGGAGATCGAACATTTCAGGAAGGACGTATCCGATTGTAAACACGCTCTTGTTTTCCATACATCAAGAACTGTGAGGTTAGATAATGTTCATTGTTTGGTGGTTCAACCGTTTAATTAAAATCAGTCCTGTAAAAAGTACAACAAAAACACAGTTAAAATAGTACAGCTTCACACCGACACGCCACACGCGCCTTGAGACATATATATAATATTTATATATATACCTGAATAATACTTACAACTATACAGTAATGAAATGTACAGAAGTGAATGTTATATTCGACTACACTTTTATCCTACAATGAGTTATAATAATTAATATAAGCGACTTCATATAGGATAAGCTATAACTGCACGGACTATATACTAATTAAAATATAATAAAATATAAGGGGCTAAAGCTACTTATCAATGAACATCTATATTAAATTTATAATAAACTCACAATCGGCAGCCATGTGCGTAAGGCTTGGTATATATGAAAAATATGGACCTGCCCCTCGTCCATTCCCCTGTAAGTCTGGCACGTGTAAAGTACACTGGGCAGCATTTACATTGACGCTACTTAATTATAGTCTTGATAACAGGACATTCGACCCCCAACGGACGTTTACGTGTACATTGTATCACAAGGGACAACTCATTACGTCACCGTTACATGATGAATCAAAGAGTCTAGTCTGCCTAGTGTCCATTGCTTGGACAATCGCACTGCAAGGATTGCCCTTAATTAAAATTGTGGTTTTGGACTGCTTCCCTTTGGGTGAAATGTGTTTGGAAATCGTCCCATGCATCCATTGGTTTCACATGTTTGTTCTTAGGGCTAATCTTCATACTGGGGCCTTAATGGCAACGAGAATGGAGTCTTGAATGAAACAATTGCAAGGTTCTTCTGACGAGTGTGGTAGGACGTTTACCCCTTACAATTCTGAGCCATTTCCTCATTAGAAGCAGTGGGTCGCAGAGGTCCAGCAGCGTTTCGTGTACTCTACGATGATATCTCTCAGGAATTTAACCGCCAAGTGGTAGGATTTTTCTCTTGAATATGAAGTAAGGTGGGGAGTTTTTGTTAACAGTCGGCCCAGTACTTCCTGCCAGCATTTTTAGTAAACCTCTGTTCTTCTCATTAACCAATAGTTCTGATTGAAACACGGACTTGCTTGTTGGTCGTGCTCTGTTTTGTGTAAGCGGGGAAGATCAAACGTTAGGGGGTGTTTGTTATGCATTCGTCGATTCTGACGGTTCAAATGTCATTTTTGTCTCTCAAAACTTGATGAAGAAATCTGCTTTGCACTTCTCGGAGTTCATCCCTTCATAGCCATCCCGTAACTTTCTGTGCATGGTACAAATTATCCGTAACGTACGCTCAGCATGTGCCGATTCATTAATCTTGAAAGGGCCCATCTTCAAACTGACGCTTTGAAAGTTTTGACTCTCATTTGTTCGCAGTTCATTAGTACTAATCCGGCGATTGGCCAGCTTTCACCATTACACAGCGCCTCTCTCAAGTTCCTGGAAACCGCGCAGTCTAACCAATACTCGGCCTTTTCTTGACATAGGTGAGACTTCCACCAGTAGCAAAAATAACTGTTTGAATTTAACCTTAATTGATTATATATGTCGGTTAAAATCCAAATTAATTAATGTTCCATTCATATTACAAATCATTTTCCGGGTTTTCTATTCCTCCATTTCTTCATACCAGTTTTTGTGTGTACAAGTTTAAAAGACAGTTATTTCTCTGAAACCTTCCTTTTTAAAACTGCTGAAAAATTTAATCGTTCAAAAATGCAAGTTTTTAAGATAGGATGGACCATTTACTGAATATCTAAAATATCGCAGTTTTACCTAAGTTTTATTCTGTAAACATTTCTTGAATAAATCACGTTTCTGATATATCTTTGGCTCTGAACCAAGTTTATCAAATGCCTAGCATCAACAGTACTTGTGGGTACAATAGCCACAGGCAGGACATAGGTCAGAGCCCACCAGAAAAAGTGAAAGGAGTGGGGGAATATTGGGAGGGGTGGAGTAGGGGCAATTTTGAGCCTCGATCTGAAATAACATTGGGTGCCAATGGAAGCAACTTCTCTCATTTTGAAATATAGTTTGCCTGAATTGGCCTGCAACTTGTTAAGTTTTCAGGAAATGATGAATTTTGCTTGTTTGTTTTGTTTGTGTTTGAGTTTTTTACGGCCCATCGACATGCTTAAGCGATCATTTGGGCCAAACTACAAGTCATGCATTATTTCAAGGATAAGATCAGGGTAAGTAAAGGCAAGTAAGGATTTAAAACACAGATTGTAAACGTTTTTTATTTGGATAAAAAAGGTTTGGGCATGGCGATAAAATAGTAATTGGCTAACAACACACGAGAAAACTCATAGCACCAATGTTGATGAAGACGATGAAAAATGTTGAGTTGATTACGAAATGATATGATGAGAAAAACGTTCATAGTGTTCTTATTCTAAATATCAGGCCGGGATTTCTCTGAGATAATTAACAAGAGTGCCCATGGGCCTTTAGCGGTCACTCGAAAGTTCAGATACAGAATGAAAACAAAACATGGCATATAAACAACTAATACATGTAATATATTTGCCGCATCAGGCCCTTGAAGTCGTCAGTGATTTTATAAAATTAGACTATTTTAAAGGTTCTATGAGATTATTTGGTTTTCCATCAAATCTGTTGAATTCAGAAACAAAAGATTTATTGAAAATGTTATCCATTTTAATGACTCTTTTTTGGCCCCACCGCGCTCTGGCACCCTAGGGGGTCGGCGCAAGGACCGATTGAGATAATGATGTTAAAGTGCTATCTCAGGCTAATAATTCTAACCCCAGATTGCTAATTTTTCCTATGAAAACTAAAGCAAATAATGTTCCTGAAATGTGTTTTTTGTACCTAATATAAACTGATAGTTAAATTGTGACCACCTCCGCCAGTGGGGAAAATCTGAAGATCCCAAGGGCATGAAATTCACGATGAATTTTTGTAAAGGGCCTTCAGACCCTTCCAATCTATGCAAGAGATTGCTGGTTCCATCAATCTGTGAATTCAAAAGAAGATTTTTGGAATTACCAATTTTGACCCACTTTTGCTCCGCCCCTCTGGTCCTGGGGTTGTCAGAACCGCATGAACCAAATGGATATGATGTTAAAACGCTATTATCAGATTAATAATTTCTAAAAACCCAGTTATGACTAATTTCCTATGAAAACTAGCGACAGAAAATATTTCATAAATGATTGTTTTTCGCTTATATAAACTAAAGTAACTTGACTCCCCCATCAACCCAGGGGGAAACCCGAGGACCCCAGGGTCATATAAGTTCACAATTTTGTAAAGGACATTTTTTCAATTTTATCCCCTGCCCATAAGCCTCCCTGGGGGGGGGACCATAATAATTCACAATTTTTGATTGGCCTTATATACCT
>SAYR01026336.1:1013446-1032862 GCA_004382745.1 Argopecten irradians irradians | reverse complement strand
CCTTAGAAGGTTTGTGCAAAATTTCATTGAAATTGCTTCAGCAGTTTTGGAGAAGAAGTCGAAAATGTAAATTGTTTACAGAGATACGACGGACGATAAATATTGTTCATGCTACATGTATATCGGCAGTGAACATCTTTAATGAAATATTCAGTTGATCAATTGTAACTGCATGCAGTTGAATTTTACAATTTCAATATAACGTTCATGAGAGTTTTACAGTAAATGTACCTGAATGTAATTGTAGTTGGCAGTCATGGTCATTATCCGGAATCAATAATCAACATTTTAAAATACCCCCTGCACCCCAGCCTCAGCATGATACAATAAAATTTGAAATACAAACAAAACAGAGTATTAAATATCCACTGTCAAGAACTAATAGCTATAAGAAAAGGTTTTTTTCCGTCAACAATGGATATGTGGAACTCACTTGACAGTTCCATTAGTGACTATTTCAATTTCTTCTTTTAAATGTAAATTGAAAATTGCTCATGATACAATAGTTTCAGAAGTCTTCATGGGTTCCTCTCCATTATATAATGATTCAATAGGCACCATTTTATCCATCTACAATTTATTAGGTTATGTAAATCTACAATGCCTGCTGTGTACGCGGCATCCATAATGTACCTGATCAATTAAATACATTTATTTTTTATTATGTAAACTTATATATTAAATCCTCAAAACGTTTATATGCAATACTAAATAGTAGTAATTCAGTTGCATACACTTACTCTGATATTACAGCAATTAAGCCATTATTTACTATGGTATAATACATTTATATAACATTCTAGTATGAATGAATGGGTGTGAGTGAGTAGTTCTATAAAAAAAATATTGAAATGTATATTTCTTCATTTAAGGCTTGTTGGAAATGTGTTTTGCATTCTTTTGTTTGTTTGTTTATTTGAGTTTTACGGCCCATCGACAACTAAGGTCATTTAGGGCCAAACTACAAGTCATGCATTAATATCAGGATAAAAGTTCAGGGTAAGAAAAAGCAAGTAAGGACTAAAACACAGATTGTAAACGTTAATTTGATAAAAAAGGAGGTTTGCATGGGATAAAATAAATTTGGCTAAAACACATGAGAAAACTCATGCACAATGTTGATTAAACGATGAAATGTTGAGTTGATACGATGTATGATGAGAAAACGTTCATATTTTGCTTAAAATACCGATCTCTTTGAGATAATTAAAAATACGATTATGTCTCACGGCATGGAACAAAGTGTACATGTCGGAGACATCGTAGTATTTATCTCGTATGTGTTTAAAATCAATACAATGCAATAAAATATAATCCACTGTGAGAGGAGAATCACATTCATGGCATGTAGAAGGATCCTCCCCTCTCAATAGATAGGAATGTGTAAAATATGTGTGTCCAGTTCGGAGCCGAGAGAGTACAACTTCCTCTCTGCGGTAGCCCTGCAGGTAGGGCGTAAGAATTGTACCTGCTGCCCCTATTGCATGATCGTAAAAGGCGACTAAATTTAGGATCTTATCTTTTCTTTCTCCCTAAATTACTTTGTTCTTCCTAGAGTCTCCCTTGACACCACCTCACTTTTGGCCTATAGTTGAGCGCTCGCCCCTGTGAGGAAGGCTCTGGGTTCTGTCCCCAGGCCGAGACACACCAAAGTCTATAAAAGTGGTAGTTTCTGCTCCTGCTTAGCGCTCAGCATAACGGGAATGGGACGACTGGTTTGCCCGTTGTCAGTATAATGTGACCGGGTGGAGTGTGTTGCCTGGTGTCTTCGGCGGCATGCTTCAGTGATATAGCACTATAAAAAGGGCAACAGTTCCACTATACAAGAAGACACAACACGAATATACTGCAGTCTCCCAAAACACGCACCTCGCACAACATACACGCAACACACCACATACATGGGAGGCCGTCCTTACATGACCATAGCTGTTAATAGGACGTTAATTCATCAATCAATCAATCAAACCTCTCTGCGGTCTCTCCGACTGGACAGTTTAGGATTAAGTGTAGGTTGAATTTTAAACAGTTTATTGTTTGTTTCGGTAGACCACCTTTGTTGCCAATGGTGTTATGGTAGTTTCAAATCTGTTTGTGCTAGGCGAAGAGCAGTCTTAGCTGCTTCATCAGCCTGTTTAATGGTGATATTTCTGCATTAAGCTAGGAGGAATTTTTTACAGCCATAAAATTGAGAAAATACCTGAAATCAAGTGTTACAGTAAATATTGCCCCGTGCAATGACTCTAGTTTTCCTCTTTTCGCTCAAAAGTCTGCTTTAAAAAGTGGGGAAGTGGTATAAACTATGTCTAGAATACAATCAATTTGGTTGTCAGTTATTTGGTAGTTCAGAGATGTGTTATCCTCCATAAATGTTGATTTTCTATTTTATTTTTAAATTTTCATCTGCGATAATGTGCGCATGCGAAATGAAACAAAGGTGTGCTCGAATAGCACTTATAAATCCAAAAGTTACTTCCCTTATACCATTCATATGTTTATTAAACAATACAAAGCTTTAAAAGGAAAAAAAAAATATTCATGAATATCGTCGTAAGAAAGGTACGTTCCGGACCTGTATCCAAGGATGCGCTATTTAAGGAAACGCATGCAAGAATGATCAACAGATAGATGATAGGCTTTATTTGTAAGATTGATACAAAAATTGGAATTATATTGCAATCTGACAAATAGATGCTTAAAAATAAGAAAAATGTGTGCTAATCTGGGTTACATGACATTACACCATGGGGGCCACTAGCTGTGGGCAAAAACTGTTCATATTTCTTTATCAAATTGTGCGCATTCTGCACCCCTGTTCTGTCAATCAAAAAAGTGGTTGAATTGGCCCAATCTCTCCCAGTGTGCATTGCGGGAAATTGCAAAAACACTAAACTGGTTCCCGTCGAGAGCTACGGTAAGGGAACCAGTCTACAAAAACACAGGGGCAGATAACTCTATCTGAGCATCCGGTGTTTCCGGCTATTACTTTAACTATGAATAAAGAAAGATAACTCTTACCGACAATTTCCATTACATAATGAAATCAGCGTGCCAGGCTGGCTTACGCTTTGCCCTTCTAGATCGTCTCACAGCCTGTAAAGGCTCAATCTCAATGGCTGGAGGTAGTCCTTGCAGGCGTAAGGAGCGTCGAGGAGGGATGTTCATCTGCATATTAATATATTAATAGTACAGTCGTCAAGTTGCAAACCAGAAAGTTAATGGAGCGAAGGATTATTACTGTATCATCGTATTATGAAATGTTACATACTTATAGATAGAAGATATAATCATTACACAATATTGCAAAACAATATTGTAAAATATGTTTTTTTATAATTATGATTACAGTAAGTGGAAGAACCACATGTAATAAACCAGGTAGTAATTTGTCTAGGGACCGACTAACCTTGACTAATTAAGGACTAAACTAAGTAATCTATTCTCAACTAATTAAATCTACACATATAAAGGTACAAAGTTCAACACAACCTACAAAATTAACGTAAATACTGGGCAGGTGGGACGGAAGAATTTTTATCAAATTTCACTGCGAACAAGCGCGATCTGTTCTGCACGGCCGAAAATTTGAAAGTGACGCTTTGCTTTGAATTTTTTATATACATATCAGAGGTTGGAGCAAGTTTTAGAGTTATTGTGTCCCAGGGGAAATCACAACATGCTCTCCATTTGTTTACATATCTACTATGCATGGAAAAGTCCGAGAAACTCGAACGACAGTGAACCATGTTAACGAGACCTTGCGAGACTTGGTAAACATTGTTAATAAACACTAATTTCGTTAAAAGGAAATATCTAGAAAGTGTGTACATGTAAAGCAAATTCCTAAACTGTAATCTAAATTTAAAAGGGGGCATGTACTACGAAAAGTTAATAGAATGAGGAGTCCTGGCAAACCGGAAGTTACACTACACAGACGTAAATATACACAGACGCGACACACGTGTGTGAGTACAGTACACTGCCGAAGAGCAAGTGTGGTGTGTAGCGAGACAGGTATTGCATGTAATATTGTATACATATTACATATGATTCTTCCGCCTACAAATAATGAAATATTATCTAGATAATACATACATTAATATGTATATATGGGGTGTAATAATTAACGGGGGGCATTCCTTGGATGCGCATAGATCTTCTGAGGGGAAGCGCCGCCGGTGCTGCTGCTGGTGCTGGTGGTGCGTGGTCTGGGCCGTCAAATGCAGGTGCTTGGAAATCTTGCCTTTTGTGAAAGTACAAACTGCAAGAACACGTGCAACAATTTATCTTTCCTAATGCCTCCCTTGGCATCGCCTCACTTTTGGCCTTGAGTTGAGCGTTCGCCCCTGTGAGGAAGGCTCCGGGTTCTGTCCCCTGGCCGAGACACACCAAAGTCTATAAAAGTGGTAGTTTCTGCTCCTGCTTAGCGCTCAGCATACAGGGAGTGGGACGACTGGTTGGCCCGTTGTCAGTATAATGTGACCGAGCGGGGTGTGTTGCTTGGTGTCTTCGGCGGCATGCTTCAGTGATATAGCACTATAAAAAGGGCAATAGTTCCACTATACAAGAAGACACAACACGAATATACCGCAGTCTCCCAAAACACGCACCTCGCACAACATACACGCAACACTACGCATACATGGGAGGCCGTCCTTACATTACCATAGCTGTTAATAGGACGTTAATAAATCAAACAAACAAACAAACGTATCGGTTCACTCGGAATAATTCGGGGATTTTCCGTATATTTCAGTGAAAATTTCGTTTTTGACGGGAAATGTTTTTAAAATGAGAATTTGTATAAAAATTAAAACTAAAATATATATTTTAACAACATTTCAGACAAATGTACAGGTTAAGATGGATTTTTGGGATGTTATCATACGTAGATTATGATTGATCTTGTGCTTAGTCACGTTTCAATATGGCGGTCTTCATAGGCACGAATGATAACCTCGTAAAAAATCCGAAGCAAAGGCGGTTGTATGGCAGCATTTTGGCCTTACAGTACGTAAAGGGGAAAGAAATAACGAGGAAAGCATCGCTGGATGTCGATTGTGTACGGCAATCGTAAAATGTAGTGGCGGAACAAGGAACCTGACGACTCACTTGCGTCGCCATCACCCCTACGAGTCCCGTTAGTATTAACTTAGTTTGCCAAACACCTCGAGCGGTAGAGGAAGTAACACAGACATTATCTCGCATTTTATAGATAAAAACAAGAATAAAAGTGATATATTGACAAAAACATTTAATTCATACTCTTTTAGGTGATTGAACAGAAAAAAACATGCAATTCTTATTATAACAAAAATAATACCAAAATATCAGATATGTATCATAATACACTTATGATGTATCGCTGATATATCGCGATACAAAAAATTTTCGCGCGATACCCATCTTATCTAATTAAAGGACTAAACAAAGTAATCTTATTCTCACTAATTAAATCTACACATATAAAGTACAAAGTTTCATCACAACCTACAAAATTAACAGTAAATACTGGGCGGGAAGGGACGGAAGAATTTTTGTCAAATTTCACTGCGAACAAGCGCGTCTGTTCTGCACGGCCGAAAAATTTGAAAAAGTGACGCTTGCTTTGAATTTTTTTATATACATATCAGAGGTGGAGCAAGTCTTTTAAACGATTGGAATGCTACCTACCCTATCGTAGAGTTGTTGTGTCCCAGGGAAATCACAACATGCTCTCCATTTGTTTACATATCTACTATGCATGAAAAGTCCGAGAAACTCGAACGACAGTGAACCATGTTTAACGAGACCTTGCTAGACTTGGTAAAACATTGTTTAATAAACACTAATTTCGTTAAAAGAAAAATATCTAGAAAGTGTGTACATGTAAAAGCAAATTCCTAAACTGTAATCTAAATTTAAAAGGGGGCATGTACTTACGAAAAGATATTAGAATGAGGAGTCGTGGCAAACCGGAAGTTACACTACACAGACGTAAATATACACAGACGCGACACACGTGTGTGAGTACAGTACACTGCCGAAGAGCAAGTGTGGTGTGTAGCGAGACGGTATTGCATGTAATATTGTTATACATATTACAAATGATTCTTCCGCCTACAAATAATGAAATATTATCTAGAACAAGAGGCCCAGAGGGCCTGTATCGCTCACCTGGTTTGTTATTAGTAAATTATCACAAAGACTCTGCAAATTAGAAAAATAAGCCAAAATTGACTCCCAAAGTTTAATTTTGAATCACAACCATACAATGATGCTATTGATACCATACAAATATGCTATCCTATACATAGGTTCAGAGACAAAAGTAATTTATATGAAAATAGTAACCTAATTGACCTTTTTGACCTCGCATCTATTGCCGTCTAAGGCCCCGGGGGTCAGCCCTATCATTTGTACAAATTTCAAATCCCAACCCTATAAGGATGCTACCATTGCAAGTAAGTGCTCTTCCATTCTTAGTTGCAGAGAAAAAGTCGTTTATATGGAATTAGCTAAATTGACCCTTTTGACCCCACCCTTCAGGCTCCTGGGGGGTCAGCCCCATCATTTGCAAAATTTTGAATCCAAACCCTATAAGGATGTACACCATTGCATTATGAGGCGTAATCCCATATGTTAAGTGCAGAGAAAAAGTCATAATATATATGGAAATTGACCAACTTTTGACCCCGGCCCGCCAGGGGCCGGGGGTAGCCCTACCATATTTGCACAATTTTAATCCCACTATAAGATACTACCAATTGTATTATGGTGCTATATACGTGCTTAGTTTCAGAGAAGAAGTCATTTAAATGGAAATAGCCAAATTGGCCACTTCGACCCCGCCCTCAGCCCCTGGGGGTCAGCCCCATCATTTGCACAATTTTGAATCCCCATCCTATAAAGATGCCACCATTGCATTATGGGTGCTATACCATGCTTAGTTTCAGAGAAGAAGTCGTTATATATGGAAATAGCCAACACCCATTTGACCCCGCCCCTCAGGCCCCGGGGGTCAGCCCCCATCATTTGTACAATTTTGAATTCCCACCCTATATAGGATGCTACCATTGCATTATGGTGCTATCCATGCTTGGTTTCAAGAGAAGAAAGTCGTTTATATGGAAAATGCCAAATTGACCCCTTTTGACCCCGCCCCTCAGGCCCACGGGGGGTCAGCCACATCATTTGTACAATTTTTAATCCCACCCTCAATAACCGATACTACCATTGCATTATGAGTGCTATCTCATGCTTAGTTTCAGAGAAGAAGTCGTTTTAATAGGAAATAGCCCAAATTGACCCCCCATTTGAACCCCCCCTCAGGCCCCGGGGGCAGCCCCATCATTTGTACATTTTGAATCCCCACCCAATAAGGATGCTACCATTCGCATTAGGATGTATCCCATGCTTGGTTCAGAGAAGAAAGTCGTTTATATGAAATAGCCAAATTGACCCCTTTTGGCCCCGCCCCTCAGGCCCCTGGGGGGGTCAGCCCCATCATTTGTACAATTTTGAATCCCCACCCTATAAGAATGCTAACCATTGCATTATGGGTGCTATCCATGCTTGGTTTCAGAGAAGAAGTCGTTTATATGGAAATAGCCAAATTGACCCCTTTTGGCCCCGCCCCTCAGGCCCCTGGGGGTCAGCCCCATCATTTGTACACAATTTTCAGTTAGTAGCCCATAAGGATGCTACCAGTCAAATTTTGTTGGAAATCCGACCAGCGGTTATGGAAGAAGAGTCGATTGTTGACGGAAGGACGGACGGACGACGGACGACGGACGACGGACGCCGGACGCCACGGTATGGCATAAGCCCACCTTGGTCCTTCGGACCAGGTGAGCTAATAATACATACATTAATATGTATATATGGGGTGTAATAATTAACGGGGGCCATTCCTTGGATGCGCATAGATCTTCTGAGGGGAAGCGCCGCCGGTGCTGCTGCTGGTGCTGGTGGTGCGTGGTCTGGGCCGTCAAATGCAGGTGCTTGGAAATCTTGCCTTTTGTGAAAGTACAAACTGCAAGAACACGTGCAACAAGTCAGTAACCAACAAGAGGCTCATGGGCCTTAACGGTCATCTGACTCATGGCACAAAACAATAATTAATATGTAAGTTTCTGAAATAGGTAAAGGTCATTTGTTGAACAAATTTGGTATCCCTTCATCCTAGTGTGCTGTAGGCCAAATATCAGCCCTGCAGGTAGGGCGTTAGAATTGTACCTGCTGCCCCTATTGCATGATCGTAAAAGGCGACTAAATTTAGGATCTTATCTTTTCTCTTCTTCCTAACTGACTTCATCTTTCCTAATGCCTTCCTTGGCACCGCCTCACTTTTGGCCTTGCGTTGAGTGTTCGCCCCTGTGAGGAAGGCTCTGGGTTCTGTCCCCTGGCCGAGACGCACCAAAGTCTATAAAAGTGGTATTTTCTGCTCCTGCTTAGCGCTCAGCAAACGGGGAATGGGACGACTGGTTCGCCCGTTGTCAGTATAATGTGACCGGGTGGGGTGTGTTGCTAGGTGTCTTCGGCGGCACGCTTCAGTGATATAGCACTATAAAAAGGGCAATGGTTCCACTATACAAGAAGACACAACATGAATTTACTGCAGTCTCCCAAAACACTCACCTCGCACAACATACACGCAACACACCGCATACATGGGAGGCCGTCCTAACATGACCATAGCTGTTAATAGGACGTTAATTAATCAAACAAAAAATCAAGTCTCTAGGCCTCTTAGTTATTCACAAGAAACTGTTTTAGCTTCCATTTTGAACTCCGCCGTTCTATCCCCATGGGTCTCACCTCAGTCCTTTATAAAATATGATTGTCCTCACATAATGCTGTTTCATGACAAATATGGTTGTAATCCACCCAAGGATTATAACGAGGATAATTAGGATTTTAAAGCAAACTTTCATCAAAGTTTTCCCTCCTGAGCCCCACCCCTTTGTCCCTAGTCAAATCTGGCTCATTTATATAGAACATGATTGTCTTACCCCATTGATGTTTCACACCAATTATGGTTGTTATTCACTCAAGTGTTATGGAGAAGTATGATTTTAAAGCCAAATTTCAGTCAAATTACCCCTTCTGAGCCCCGCCCCTCTGTCCCCAGAGGTTGGACCTAACTCGTTTATATAAAATATGATTGTCCTTCCCCAATGATGTTTTACACCAAATATGGATGTAATCCACTCATGGGTTCTGGAGGAGTAGGATTTTAAAGCCAAATTTCATCATAATTCCCCCTTCTGAGTCCCACGCCTCAGTCCCTAGGGGTCGAACCTAACTCATTTATATAAAATATGATTGTCCTTCCCCAATTTTAATTAAAAATAAAATTTGACCAAAATTCTCATAAAATTCCTATCTTGATTATCTCCCCTGTCAGAAACAGACTTAAAAGAATTATGTACAAAATTTCTTTACATATTAAACATCTACATATATTGCCCTACCCACACAGTAAACATTCGAAACTGATGCGCCATTATACCCAATTAGCAGGCTCCGAAACATGAAATCAAGGGGTTTTCCTGAAATCTATTATTGGTTTGATTCTGCGGTCCCTATAGTGGCCCTAATACGCCGCCGATATTTAACTTTATCTGATATGTTTCTGTGTTTTCAGTGTTCAGTTTTCATTCCGCTTTTAGTGTGTACTTTCATTCCGCATTCCACATTATAGAAGGCTCCGTGTTCCGCCAATATAAACAAAGAAATGTCTCTAATGTGGTACAGTATACTACTACAGATATAATTATTCCACCTTTAAATAGAACTAGACTTTCTTAAAAATGCCCCATTGATTTCTGGAAAATCCTAATTCAGAATAGCTTTACCACGAATGCTTGTTCTACACGTAATTTCAACAGATGCAAACGCTATGTGATCATGATTTATCAGGAAGAGGGCATCGGAATCCGGGCATATTCAAGTCTATTTCCATATTTCGTTTTAATATTAGTTCAACAGGCAATGGTTGTAACACACGGATCAAGCTTCTGATTCAAGCGTTCTTGCTACATGACTATCCTGCATTAAACTGTAAGAGAGCATGATTTGCTAATAAAACTAACTGCTACACATCAAACGGCATAGCAATACAAGAGGCCCATGGGCCTTAACGGTCACCTGAGTTAGAATATATAATTAAACAAATAATGAAACAAATTAAAGACATATAAACACTATATGCTGGGCCTTGAAGTTGGTCAGTGATTTATAAATTTGACTTTTTAGACTATGAAGAGTATTTGCTTCCATCAAACCTGTGAATTTAGAGGTATTTTTTGAAATTTTAATCATTTTGACCCTGTTTGGTCCTGCCCCTCTGGTCCCCCAGGGGGTCATCGAGGACGGATATGGATGTTAAAATGCTATATCTTCGGCCAATAATTCTAATCAAGTATGACTCATTTCCTACGAAAATTGGGCAAATAATGTTCACAAATATGTTTTTCCTATATAAACTAAAGTAAACTTGACCCCTCCCCAGGGGGTAAAGTGAGACCCCAAGGTCATATAATAAATTATTATATATATAAGATATTTAAATGCTATCTCAGGCTAATAATTCTAACCAAGTTTGACTCGTTTCTAATGAAAATTAAGCAAAACATGCTCAAAAATGTGTTTTTCCTATATAAACTATAGTAAACTTGACCCCCTCCCCAGGGGGAAACGCGAGACCCCAGGGTCATATAATTCACAATTTTTGTAAAGGACCTTAAGACCTTTCTATTTATGAAAAGTATTTGATTCTACCATTTCCAGAACTTCAGAAGAAGATTTTTGAAGTTTTAGCATATTTGACCCCTTTTGACCCCGCCCCTGGGGGTCAGTCATAGAAAATTTGTTAATAGGATTAAATGGCCATCTCATACTGATAATTCTGACAACATTTGACTCATTTCCTATTACAAATGAACAAATAATGCGCAAAAATGTGTTTTCCCAATATAAACTATAGTAAACTTAACCCCCTCCCCAGGGGGAAACTAGAAACCCCAGGGTCATATAATTCACAATTCCTTAAGACCTTTCTATCTATGAAGAGTATTTGATTCTACCACCCTGTGAGTAGAGAAGAAGATTTTTGAAATTTTACCCCTTTTGGCCCCTCCCACAGCCGCTTGGGGAGTGGGGACCGTATAATTCACAATTTTGATTGGCCTTATGCCTTAGAAGGTTTGTGCAAAATTTCATTGAAATTGCTTCAGCAGTTTTGGAGAAGAAATCGAAAATGTAAATTGTTTACGGACATACGACGCACGACGGACAAAAGGCGATTAGACTAGGTCACTTGAGACTTCGTCTCGGGTGACCTAAAAATACGATTATGTCTCACGGCATGAAACAAAGTGTACATGTCGGAGACATCGTAGTGCTTATCTCGTATGTGCTTAAAATCAATACAGTGCACTAAGATATGCTCCACTGTGAGAGGAGAATCACATTCATGGCATGTAAGAGGATCCTCCCCTCTCAATAGATAGGAATGTGTAAAATATGTGTGTCCAGTTCGGAGCCGAGAGAGAACAACTTCCTCTCTGCGGTCTCTCCGACTGGACAGTTTAGGATTAAGTGTAGGTTGAATTTTAAACAGTTTGTTGTTTGTTTCGGTAGACCACCTTTGTTGCCAATGGTGTTTGATGGCCGAGTGAATTGAAGGTTTGATGTCGGTGTATGGTAGTTTCAAATCTGTTTGTGCTAGGCGAAGAGCAGTCTTAGCTGCTTTATCAGCCTGTTCATTCCCCTTTATACCCACATGACTGAGAAAATGCAGGCAACATCCGGGAGTCGGATAGAGGAGCAGTGATTAGATGTACAGCATGCTGCCGCAACATTATCACCATCTTTTGATCCGTCAGTGTAGATCTGAACATGGTCAGGGAAAGCCCCAATGCACTCCCGAAAGTAGGATTTGTGTTCTTCGGGTAATGCACTGGATTTTGCCCTCTCATGTAGAGATAAATTGATATCAGGTGTTTGAATGAGCCATGGTGGTACATCCGATATGGTGTACTCGTCAATGGTGTCAAAATTTATATTTAGTTCCAGCAACAATTTTGAAATTCTGATGCCAAATGTTGGTATGAGCTTTTGATTTTGTGTAATTTGTTTGTTTGAGTTTTACGGCCCATCGACAACTAAGGTCATTTAGGGCCAAACTACAAGTCATGCATTAATATCAGGATAAAAGTTCAGGGTAAGAAAAAGCAAGTATGGACTAAAACACAGATTGTAAACGTTAATTTGATAAAAAAAAAAGGTTTGCATGGGATAAAATAAATTTGGCTAAAACACATGAGAAAACTCATGCACAATGTTGATGAAACGATGAAATGTTGAGTTGATACGATGTATGATGAGAAAACGTTCATATTTTGCTTAAAATACCGATCTCTTTGAGATAATTAAAAATACGATTATGTCTCACGGCATGAAACAAAGTGTACATGTCGGAGACATCGTAGTATTTATCTCGTATGTGTTTAAAATCAATACAATGCAATAAAATATGCTCCACTGTGAGAGGAGAATCACATGCATGGCATGTAGGAGGATCCTCCCCTCTCAATAGATAGGAATGTGTAAAATATGTGTGTCCAGTTCGGAGCCGAGAGAGAACAACTTCCTCTCTGCGGTCTCTCCGACTGGACAGTTTAGGATTAAGTGTAGGTTGAATTTTAAACAGTTTATTGTTTGTTTCGGTAGACCACCTTTGTTGCCAATGGTGTTTGATGGCTGACTGAATTGAAGGTTTGATGTCGGTGTATGGTAGTTTCAAATCTGTTTGTGCTAGGCGAAGAGCAGTCTTAGCTGCTTTATCAGCCTGTTCATTCCCCTTTATACCCACATGACTGGGAATCCAGAGATAAGTAATTTGAGTTTTAGAAGATAATCGAAATGTTCGGATTAAAAGATTTTGGATTAGAGTATTTCTAGGGCTTCTTGATTTCAAAGCCTGAAGAACCGAAAGAGAGTCTGAACAGATGATTGCCTTTTCAATGCGGTGTTCTTCGATATGGTCAAGCGCCAGACCGATAGCACATGCTTCCGCAGAGAAAATGGAGGCAATATCCGGGAGTCGGATAGAGGAGCAGTGATTAGATGTACAGCATGCTGCCGCAACTTTATCACCATCTTTTGATCCGTCAGTGTAGATCTGAACATGGTCAGGGAAAGCCCTAATGCACTCCCGAAAGGAGGATTTGTGTTCTTCGGGTAATGCACTGGATTTTGCCCTCTCATGTAGAGATAAATTGATATCAGGTGTTTGAATGAGCCATGGTGGTACATCCGATACGGTGTACTCGTCAATGGTGTCGAAAGTTATATTAAGTTCCAGCAAAAATTTTGAAATTCTGATGCCAAATGTTGGTATGAGCTTTTGATTTTGTGTAAATATTTCTTGATGTTGTGGATTGAATACAAGGTTAAATGCGGGATTTTTGGGGTTGGATTTCAGTTGAGCAGCATACTGTAAGGATAATTTCTTTCGTCGATCGTCTAGAGATGGCTCATTACCTTCCACATTGAGACTCTTCACAGGTGTTGTTCGAAAAGCTCCAAGTGCGAGACGCAGTCCCCGATTCTGTATAGGGTCAAGCATCTGTAGATAGGAGCTGCGAGCCGATCCATAGACAATAGAGCCGTAGTCAAGTTTTGATCTAATAAGTGCCCGGTAGATACGTAGAAGCATTTCACAGTCTGCACCCCAATCAGAATGGGACAGAACACGTAGAATGTTCAGCGCCTTCGGGCACTTATCCTTCAGATGTTTGATTTTGTTTGTTTGTTTGTTTGTTTGAGTTTTACGGCCCATCGACAACTAAGGTCATTTAGGGCCAAACTACAAGTCATGCATTAATATCAGGATAAAAGTTCAGGGTAAGAAAAAGCAAGTAAGGACTAAAACACAGATTGTAAACGTTAATTTGATAAAAAAAAAAGAAGGTTTGCATGGGATAAAATAAATTTGGCTAAAACACATGAGAAAACTCATGCACAATGTTGATGAAACGATGAAATGTTGAGTTGATACGATGTTTGATATGTGGAACAAAGGACAGTTTCGAATCAAATATTAGTCCAAGAAATTTCGTTTGTTCAACTACTGGAATTTTAATTCCATTGAGTGTGAGGTCAGGATCATTGTGCAGTTTTCGTTTTTGACAGAAGTGCATCTAAAGCTATTTTCGTCAGCCCAATTTTGTAATTTGCCTAAACATTGTTGAAGTTGTCGTTCTATAGTGTGCATGTTTTTTGATCTGTAACAGATCAAGAAATCATCCACAAATAGAGACCCTTCCGTAGATTGGCCAAGACATTTAGTTATGCTGTTAATTTTTAATCCAAAAAGTGTGACGGACAGGATACCACCCTGAGGGACGCCCATCTCCTGCGTTTCTGTTTCTGAATAAGTTGAACACGTTCGAACTTTGAAATGCCTGTCAGTTATAAAATTTGCAATAAACTTTGGCAAATTACCACGTATACCGATATCATGGAGATCGTTCATGATTCCATATTGCTAAGTTGTGTCGTATGCCTTTTCAAGGTCAAAGAATACAGCCACAAGATGTTCTTTCTTGGCAAATGCTTCTGGTATAAATGTTTCTAGTCTAACTAAGTGGTCTACCGTTCCCCTGCGGTTTCTAAAGCCGCTTTGCAAAGGACTTAAAATATTGTTTGATTCCAGGAACCAAACTAATCTAGTATTTATCATACGTTTTAGAGTTTTACAAATACAACTCGTCAATGAAATAGGACGATAGTTATTGGCATCAGTAGCATCTTTCCTGGGCTTCGGAAGGGGTATAATAGTAGATTCCTTCCAAGACTCTGGAATTTTGCCAGAAGAGTAAACTTGATTAAATATAGTTAAAAGATATTTTAGTGAAGAGTCTGGTAATTGTTTTAAAAACATATATGGAATTTCGTCTGGTCCAGCTGCCGAGTCCTTTGATTTCTCAAGGGACTCGAGCAATTCTGGTATCTCGAAAGGCCTATTGTAACTTTCACTATTGGAGGATTTAAAATTAAGACGTCTCTTTTCCTTTTCCTTTTTAAATTTTTGAAATTTTTATTTTTTGGAAATGATTTTTAGTTAACCGGATGAATTTTATCAAGCAAAAGTTTTGGACATAGAGGCAGCGTAGCAGGTCTAATATCTGTATTTTCTGATTAGTAAATTAGGTTAGAAAGTTTTGGAGTTATGATTTGGTTTAAATTTCAGTGGAAGAGTGGGAGGAGATGGTGTTGCTTTTCTTTTCCCACTGAGATTTTACCAATCATTTTCCCAAACTTCTTCGAAGATGTATTGAAATTAATTTTTGAGACCGTCTCTTTCCAAGTACTTTTCTTGTCGTGTTATGTATAATGCCATACATAAGTTTTACACTGTACAATTTATTGTATAAGGGGAGATAACTCCCACTAATGTATAATGTGGAACTCTTCTTGTGAAGAGGTAATTTTGTAAGGAAAATAAAAATGGAAGAACGGAGATGTCTGGTGAAAGTTTTATATGTGAAGAACAGAATTGTAACATGGTGGAAGAATCCAAAATTTTCGACTTTGAGAGGTAAAACCAACAATATTGAACTGTTTTTGTGAAGGATGGCATCGAATCCCAACAGAATATAAGTTTTAGGAGAGATTGGGAACATGTTTTTTCTTCCACTCCACGTCGTCAATCCAACATGGTACCCGTAATGGCGGAATTTCCCATTGTTTGCCCCCAGACAAGTACAAACTTTTCATGGCTATGCACATGAGGATCCGTTTAAAGTTTCATCCAGGAATTCAACTCGTATTTGTTGTGTTACATGGACTAGAAGGGAAGAGACGTACAGATTGTAGCGGGATTTCCACTGCATTTAGCTGGCCCCGCTCTCACGTGGTTTAATCAATTATCGGCGAACAACAGGTTCTGACATGGCGGCGTTTACGTCAGGCGTTTTGAAGGAACAATACCTATCTACAGATCCAGTCTCAACCCCCCAGATTATTGCTGATTCTGAACTTTTTAATACTACAATGTTGAAGGAAGGTGCAACCTATTGAAGATTTTCCACTCCATCTTAGTACAGAAAGGGCAAAGGTTACAGAAATCGGATGTGGAGATTATGAATAGATTTATTGATGGACTACCACATCAACTGACATTATATGTACGGACGGGTAGACCCGACTTCTCTCAATGAGGCCTGTCTCAGGCCAAGATGGGGGAGGCATATAAACTACGAAAACACACCAATGTCGCCATATCCCCTGCTCAAACAGTGCCAGCACCTGTACGCAGCAACTGTAACAGCACCGGCCATGGTGCAAGCTGCTGAGACCACTCGTAACGCAGCAGTTCTCAGAGATCCTTGGAGAATAGGATGAAGCATTGGAGGCAACACTCTCATCGCTGTTGTCACTGTCCCAGCCGTCACAGCAGAGGAAACAGACATTTACATGTTTCAAGTGTAAAGGACAAGGACATGCCAAATCCTCATGCAAGTGGAATGGTAAAGGCTCAAGTAAACCGGAAGTAAAATGTCAGATGTGTGAACAATTCGGACATATCGCTCGTGAGTGTCTGGGAAACTGAATCATCCCAGGCGACTTCAAGTACAGACGCTATCGTTGGGAATAACTCTACGCGTCATGATTGTAACGAGGTGTTCATGGGACATGATAGTGAACATATTTCTACAGACACTGATGACATGGATTCAGATGATATGATTGATCAAGACAATTTTTCACACTTTTTGTTTATGCCTATTAGTATTGGTAATTTGGAGGTGTCAGCATTGTTAGATTCTGGGCAGTTCAATTAACCTAATTTCAAGGTATTTGTACGAGAAAATTCCAAAATCATCTTAAAAATGAAATTTTTAGTTTTCCAACACGATGAAACTGGTGAAATTGGCCAACAACCAGGTTTGTTTAGTATTGAAGGTCAGGCCAAGGTCAAGGTTAATGTACATAACCAGGTCGACGAACAATTACTGTGTAATATTATTGACCAAGTATCACACCCAACTTATTTTGGGTACAGATTATTTGAAAGCAAAACAAAATTGTTTTTAGAATTTTTCTAGAAAAATGTGTGAAATCAACAAAGTTTAATGTCAAATGTAAACAAACAACTGAAAATATTGCCCAATAGTGAGGCAATTTATATGGGGCAAAGTATCTGAGGTACTGGGTTTTTGGAACCCAAGGTGTATGTACTGTAGGTTTCTCATGTATCAAAGTCCGGCCTCATGATGGCTAAGGCTGTTAGTAACTGTTGACATAAATCATATGGTTCCAGTGAAAGTACTTAACCGGTTCCAGTTCTGTGTTGTAACTGTGTATCAGAGGTAACAAATTTTAGCTAATTGACACTACTCGATAGTACACATGGTGTTTTGGTATGTAGTGAATCAAAGAAAACAGACTCCGTGCATGATGATAATGTGTGCTAATGTGCAACTACACAGTGGTGAAAGTACGCAAAACTCTAGATGTGATGGAAATTTAAACATATGTACAGAATGATTTTGATGATTTTTGTTGATTTTATTGACAATTTTTGATTTGTGTAATGACACTTTGAGCAGTGAGCAGAGTTGAAATATTGCAGAATTTTTTGTATAAACATAAAGATTTGTTTGTAACCAAGAGTAAATCCAGATTTAGGATATTTACCAATGTCGTGAAACATACCATACAGTTAAAACCGGATGCAAAGACTTCTCATCAGAGAGCACATCGCTTTATCCCCAGACAAGCGGGCGAGGTTTAAGACATCAGTTAGATGAACTGAACAGAGACAAGGTATCATATCTCCTGTAAGTGATAGTGGAGGACTTACCTATCACAAGTCCTTATGTTTAGTTTTTCTAAAACTTAATAGGCCAAACTAAGGGGCACAACTCGACCATGACTAAGAAGAAGCCTTACGGTCGTTATCATTTCTGCTGTGATTTTCGCTTTCTTAATTCACAGATGGAGGAATTTCGCTATACAATTCCTGATTTACAAGAATTAACTGAATCTGTTCACAGACGGATACCAAACTTCTTTACGTCAATTGATTTGTCGTCTGGATTTTTCCAAATGGGAATTTCACCAGAATCGACCAAAATACACTGGCGTTTAATACGTGTTTTGGAACTTACAAATTTCTGAGACTTCCTATGGGATTACGCACTTCTCCCAATTTCATTTCAACATTTGATGGACAAAGTGTTAAGTGGTTTAAACATTTCGAGCAGCTTTATGTTACTTGGATGACGTTTGTTATAACTTCAGAGACTTTTGAGCAACATATGGCTGACTTGGAGGAGGTATTTAGTCGCTTTCGTAAAGCCGGGACTAAAGTTAGGTCCACGAAAATGCTGCTTTTTGCCAAAACAGGAAGTTGTGTGTTTTTAGGTCATTTGATTTCAATCTTCTGGGTTGTCACCCCCTCCAGGATAGTGTTGCAGCCATAGAATCGTACCCCCTGCCAACAGACATTAATCACTTCGTCCGCTTTCTAGGAATGATAGGTTTGGTTTCGGAATTTATTCCCAAATTCAGCGCTATAGCCTCACCTCTCCATCATCTTCTCAAAGGATGTGAAGTACACCTGGTCAAACGAACATACAATCAGCATTTGAAGAGTTGAAGAACCTTGTTGCTCAAAATCACCAGTACTGGCTTTTCCTGATTTCAACAAGCAATTTCGCCTTGCGGTGGACACATCTAGTCAAGGCATTGGATACATGTTGTATCAGTACCACAGTGAAAATGATACAGAAAATCCACGGGTGATACGGTTCGGATCCAAAGCTTTGTCTAAATGGCAACACTCTTATGGACCAACGAAACTTGAGTTGTTGGGTATGACAACAGCTGTTTTGGACTGCGCTTCACACTTAAGAGGGAACCATTTTGTGGTAGAGTGTGATCACCAAGCATTACGCCCCCTTTTTCAACAGAAAATGAAAGGAGCCATATATGAGCGTTGGCTGACAATTCTCCAACAATTTAATTTTGACATTAAATACAAGCCAGCATCACAAATGATAGTAGCTGACGCTTTATCGCGCTGCATGAAACAAACGGACAACGTGAGTTTTGAAAGTCCTGATGAGGAAGATCCACACTTCCCATATGTTCAAGACTCAACTGGACACATTCAACTTCCAAATGGACAGCAAATCGCCGATTTGTTAGGAAACGCAGAGAGTAATAATGCTCTAGTCTCTACTACCGGAAGTAATGTGGTGAATAGGGATGATATTAAAGGTCACAGCACAAACTCTGTAAATATGTCGGTTATACCAGTGGTATTGGACACAGACATTGACGGTGGATATGATGGAGATACAGATGAGTGTTCTGAGGATCATGAACAATCTTGTGTAAAACGTCTACACAAACGGA
>SAYR01026336.1:964968-1000821 GCA_004382745.1 Argopecten irradians irradians | reverse complement strand
ACACTCCATACAACTCCACAACAAATGAAGACAATAATCACACAACTTACACATCATGAGATAGTCCAGGGGTATAATGATCGGAACCCTTGGAGTATCGAGGAGTATCGCGGATCCCTTGTAGGAGGTGTTATTATAAGTTATACAGTCAAACCTCGATGTATCGAAGCTCAAGGGACCATCAGAGAAACTTCAAAACATCGAGACTTCGAACTATTCGTGGTTGAAATTAGACCTATGTTTTTTTTAGCATGACCAACTGTGGTAGTTGTGTGTGTACATGTCGTCTCCGTTCCGTAAACTTTATAATCATTGTATTTACCACAAGCAAAATAAAATAAAAACAAAGTATGCAATTAATCACATGTATTGCTATCGTTAGCAATACATACGTATATTATAAACAAGACTTGCGTGTACTAGGCCTAACCCATGTACAATTGTTCGTTTGGTGACTATTTAAGCGATGCTTAATATTACAGAATGAATATAAAAACGAAAACATGTTGTAACAAGAGGCCCAGAGGGCCTGTATCGCTCACCTGGTTTGTAATGCCAAGTAATGTTCTGAATACAGGTTCATTGTTTCTTTTCTGAAGGAATTTTAATATTCACCTCTAAATCCCCTATTGGGCCCCACCCCTCCTGACCCCAGGGGGTCAGAGCCAAAATTTACACAAGTTCTGTTCCCCTTCCCCCAAGGATGTTTGTGGCCGAATTTGGTTACATTCCAGGCAGAACTCTATGACAAGTAGCGATTTAAAGGATTTACCTCTATTTCCCCTATTGGGCCCCGCCCCTCCTGCCCCTGGGGGATCAGTTTGTTTGTTTGTTTGATTTATTAACGTCCTATTAACAGCTATGGTCATGTAAGGACGGACGCCGCGCCATGACATAAAAACAAAACACCGGGTATCGGCCTGATTAGTGATATTAATTATCTTGATGATATCAAGCTAGCAACAGAAGCTGTCATAATCCCTATTGTCCGGCGAAGGGCTGTCGAGACAGCTAGGTGTGACAGCATGCCGCGGGGTTTGGGCGAACACCTGATCTGTACAGGTAATTTTTTATTCGAATCATCGAGTGTCAGTGTGACCTGTGATTCCATAACAAATGGTCATGAAAAAAGTTCGATACATCGAGAACTTCGATTCATACATGGGTTAGTTAGTAATGTTATATAGTGAAGAAATTCGGGACCAGACATAAAGTTCGATACAGCGAGAAATTCGATTCATCGAAGTTCGAATCATCGAGGTTTGACTGTAATATGTAACTTGAACAATGATTGGTTATATATATACTAATCAAAATCTTTAAACTTTTGAATGCAATACTTATTTTCAACAACTGAAATGCAAAAACTGTTGCTTTGATTCATGTTCCGCCCAGATGAAATCGAGGGCAAGTCTGCGACCGGGTTTGGTAACAAACCTGGAATCGATTTGTTTGTTTGTTTGATTAATTAACGTCCTATTAACAGCTATGGTCATGTAAAGACGGCCTCCCATGCCTGCGGTGTGTTGCGTGCATGTTGTGCGAGGTGCGTGTTTTGGGGGACTGCAGTATATTTATGTTGTGTCTTCTTGTATAGTGGAACTGTTGCCCTTTTTATAGTGCTATATCACTGAAGCATGCCGCCGAAGACACCAAGCAACACACCCCACCCGGTCACATTATACTGAATCGATAAATTAAGGAAAGAAGTGTTGTGTGGTAAGTAAATACTTCATGACGTACTCAAAAGTTTTTTGTGTATGTTTTTCTCTTATCTGACTCTTATCTGACAGTAAACAGAGTACTGAAGGACTCTGTTTACTGTCGACATAGACAGAGTACTGAAGGAATCGTTATCAAATTTCATATTATCTAGAATTTCCTTGGTCTAGAGTTTTGCATCTATTCTGGGAGAAATTTAAAAATTAAGTGATTTATAATTGGGTTGAATATGGTAGTATGAGTACAGATTTTGTTTGTTTGTTTGTTTGATTAATTAACGTCCTATTAACAGCTATGGTCATGTAAGGACGGCCTCCCATGCATGCGGTGTGTTGCGTGTATGTTGTGCGAGGTGCGTGTTTTGGGAGACTGCGGTATATTTATGTTGTGTCTTCTTGTATAGTGGAACTGTTGCCCTTTTTATAGTGCTATATCACTGAAGCATGCCGCCGAAGACACCAAGCAACACACTCCACCCGGTCACATTATACTGACAACGGGCGAACCAGTCGTCCCACTCCCTGTGTGCTGAGCGCTAAGCAGGAGCAGAAACTACCACTTTTATAGACTTTGGTGTGTCTCGGCCAGGGGACAGAACCCAGAGCCTTCCTCACAGGGGCGAACGCTCAACTCAAGGCCAATGGTGAGGCGGTGCCAAGAGAGGCATTAGGAAACATAAAGTCAGTAAGGAAGAAAAGAAAAGATAAGATCCTAAATTTAGTCGCCTTTTACGATCATGCAATAGGGGCAGCAGAATGAATTAAATTAAAAGTAATAAATTATAGTTTTAACCAGATTTTCTCAAAATCTGTTTAATTTGATTACTCTTTGTATTTCTTTTATAATACATTTTTCAGATATTATTCAAGAAGAGTTTAACATTGGAGTGCCTCTCATAAATCAAAACTGGCCGACATCCTTAAGCCATCGTGCTTGAATAAACCCAGAAGCCATTAAATGAATTAAACCAGAAAATGAAAGATGATCTTTTGTATTTTCTTTTTTATCTTTCTGTGCGTAGAAATTGTGTATGTTTTGAAGGTAATGTGTAAAATTTGTTGAACATTTTAATGCACTTGCATAGAAGCATATTACGCACTTGCAGAAAATCTTTCCACAATATTTACACATGTGCTTAAAAAGAATATGCATAGTCAGAGATGTGGTTTCCATGCTTTTACTGTTACTGAAAACTGTGTTTAGGTTGGTAACGCTTTAGTATTTAAATTTAATGTCCTGTTATGTATTTACCTAAATTCCGGAAACCAGTTGGTTCTTATAGAATTACTATTGAAAATAACTTATGTATGAATAAAAGTATTTTGACAAAATGGACACCACGTATTTGTTATGGCATAACATGTGAGGCTGACCAATATCCATCTCGGATCCATGTAATAAATACCCATGAGTAAATAACATAAATTGGCGACGATGTAGAAACGAACCTACAACACACTATGGCTAAAGGAGGCGTTGGCAAGGTCAGTATTTTCGATGAAACGTTCGAAAGTTAGGAATCCTTCACTGAACGAATTTACATGTTTTTATTGCGGCGAACGGTGTCAAGTCTTAAGTGGCCTCATTTCTTAGTATGATTGGTCCAAAAACATACTGTTTACCAAAAAATATACTGGCTCCCTGTGAAACCAGCAGATAGATAAGGATACGATTCCCTTATAGCCCTGCTAGATAGACATTTAAACCCCAAACCATCTGAGATAGAAAAGAGATTCCGTTTTCACAAACGTGAACAGTGCGCCTGGGAAGATGTCATGAACTATGTAGCAGAGTTACCCAAACTTTCAGTCCATTGTAACTTTAGAAACACTCTTCAAGTCACTATCAGAGATCGTTTTGTTTGTGGTATACGCCAGGATGCCAATTTGGCTTTGCTTAAGTGTATCATTTATTCTGTAGTTTCTGCAGGACATTATGTTAGAGCGATTATAATGGTAGAGTTTGAAGACAGCCAGAAAAACTGGCTGTTTTTGCAGGTGGCCAATAGCCCTGAACTCGAACCCCCCCGCAGCATCCTCCTCCTCCGAGGACTCGGCAGGTGAAGACAGCCAGAAAAACTGGCTGTCTTCAAGCCCAAGATTAAGCAGCTGTTTGAATCTCAAAATCAGGGATGAAATGAGTTGGGATAGGCAAGAGCTGATGTCGAAGATGGTTGAAATACTTCCGCTTCACATCAAATGTGTTGTGATCAACAATACCACCCGAAGCTTATATTGCTAACGGAAGTAACTGTGTTGCTATTTTACGATACAATAGATCATAAATGAGACCAAAAATGAAGATCATGCAGCTTCATTGGTATATTTCAAATCTAAAAGCAGTATTTCATTTCCATATCATGTAATTAAATTTAAGGTAGTTGGTTCGGCCGATTTTGAATGCGCACCTGCACTCGCATCGTAAACCAACACGACTGTCGTATATATTTTTTTGCAAAATTACCAGATTTGTTCAGTAAACTATTCAATTTATAAGTCAGTATTGATAAATTACATGCAGGAAACGTCAATTTATTAGGTCAAAATTATGCCATGGCAGTAATCTGTAAATATATGTACCGTATTTCACCGCAAATAAGACCCCTCCCGCAAATAAGACCCCCCACCTATTTTGACACATTTTCAGACTTAGGGGGGATGTCTGCAAATAAGACCCCCCACCTATTTTTCAGTTTACTGGATGATGGATTTGAGCAATGGAGTATTTAAAAATATCACCAAAATGACTTTGTATCGGAACTTTTTTTGTTTATTTTATCGGCATAGAAAAATCACGTAGTAAAGAACTGTTTGTGTGCTTGTTATTTTTGTCATTTAATTCAAGTTAATTCACGGGTGATTTAATTTAATTATCAATAACTACGAAATGTGAACAGTGCTTATATTTAATCGGAGGCTATTTTCAACAAAATACGCCGATATTTGTTTCCATGAACACTTCAACACGTTTTAGTGTTCGTACGGCTTGTCATTTTTTATATGCATGGGCAAAGATATTCGTCATTGATGCAGATCGTTTCTGCACTCGTAGATTCTAACTTAATACAATCATTACCTAAAACATCTACTTAAGGCATTTACAGTTTCAAATATGTTTATTTGTGAACGTAACGTACCTGTAGTTCACGATCAGTTGGAGAAACCATGCTTTACTTTTCGGCCGCCATGTTTTGTTTACGCAGTCAGTATAATATGATAAGCCGCAAAGTTTCGTATTTTACTCTGGATACCAAAATACTTGCTACGATGTTTTAATGCAGTTAATACTTGGATTAATATCTGAAATATTATAAAAAACTATCGTCGTATCAATAGCAATACCGATCAAATTCCCAAACACGACCCGGTGTGAAAATGTGAAAGTAAGGCTTCAACCCGGCGCCATTTTCCTTCATGTGTGTACGATGTTACAAACAACTGCATCAGTGCATGTCGGCACGTTGAAGTTAAATCACGATCGTTTGCTCATTTGACTGAGACAAATGTACGTAAATTCTTCTGTCTATGAACAAATTTGATATGTAAACGTTTGCAGTGAATTTTAAATAGGCCTGAGCAAGGATTTATAAGTGAGATCTGAACGGCGATCGTCCTTCCGATTCACGGCGATTGATTCACGTGTTTACTAAGACGGAGATGTAGTTGTGATCGTAAACAATAACCTAATTTGAATATTTTAAAATAACAATACGATTATTAAAACTTCTAGATTAAAATGACATTGCTTATGATGCTATTTCTTCGTTTTGATTCATTGGTGAATGTCCGTGTGACTCTTGCAAAAATGTGCGTTTTCTTTCAGACTTACAACTGCCCTAATATTGTTTTAAAATTATATTTTAATTTGTCATAATATTTGATTTAATTTTACTCATACGTCTTCATTATTATTATAAATACTTGAACATCTTGCTATTACCCATCTGTCATACGACTGTTACAACGATGACAGGACATTAAAAAATCCAAGATGGCGACCTCATAGATCGATGTTATCAGGCGGGTTGTCCGCAAATAAGACCCCCCACCACTTTTGACCTTTATTTCTTCTCTGGGAGGGGGGTCTTATTTGCGGTGAAATACGGTATGTACGTAATTAATGCCCCCCTCTTATAAGTGCCACTCACTTTTCTGAAAAACAGTTTGAATTTGTGTAAGTGCCCCCATGCCATGGAATTAACAATATTTTACAAATTGTGTTAGGAGTACAGCAAGTGTTAAAATATTTCGTCCACAACGGACATTTTGGATCATTAATAAGCAAAAAATATTTAATTACAGCGAATACGGTTAATGTATTCCACTGTACTTTATATTTGTAACTTAAACTGATAATAGCTTGTGTTTAAGTGAGGCATTAATGATATAAGCAAGTTTATCAAAGGATTTGTTTTTGAGCCATCACTATCATGTTACATATACCTTTTGTGTAATGATGTCCCTTGATTGAATTTTAGGACACTGCTCCATGATTGGAAAATAAACTAATCAAATAATTAACCAAACAAACAAGCAAACTATGATAAGGAAAACTACGCTGTGCTTTCAAAAGTAGCTGAGCTGTTGTTCATGTCTTCATATGTTGACTTTGTTTGTTTGTTTGATTAATTAACGTCCTATTAACAGCTATGGTCATGCAAGGACGGCCTCCCAGGTATACGGTGTGTTGCGTGTATGTTTTGCGAAGTGCGTGTTTTGGGAAACTGCGGTATATTCACGTTGTGGCTTCTTGTAAACTGGAACTGTTGCCCTTTTTATCGTTTGTTTGTTTGATTAATTAACGTCCTTTTAACAGCTATGGTCATGTAAGGACGGCCTCCCAGGTATACAGTGTGTTGCGTGTATGTTTTGCGAAGTGCGTGTTTTGGGAAACTGCTGTATATTCACATTGTGGCTTCTTGTAAACTGGAACTGTTGCCCTTTTTATCGTTTGTTTGTTTGATTAATTAACGTCCTATTAACAGCTATGGTCATGTAAGGACGGCCTCCCATGTATGCGGTGCGTTGCGTGTATGTGCTATATCACTGAAGCATGTCGCGGAAGACTCGGTCACATAAGACTGACAATGGGCAAATCAGTCGTCCCACTCCCTGTATGCTGAGCGCTAAGCAGGAGCAGGAACTACCACTTTTAAAGACTTTGGTGTATCTCGGCCAGGGGACAGAACCCAGAGCCCTCCTCACAGAGCCGAATGCTCAACTCAAGGCCTAAAATGGGGTGGTGCCAAGGGAGGCATTAGGAAGGATAAAGTCAGTTAGGAAGAAGAGAAAAGATAACATCCTAAATTTAGTCGCCTTTTACGATCATGCAATAGGGCAGCAGGTACAATTCTAATGCCCTACCTGCAGGGCTCACATTTCACATTTGCATATGTTGAGAACTGAATCTGCAGCTGGGGACATAACTCAAGCATTGTTCACTCCGGCGAATTATGGAAATATGGTCACAGAAACTATTAAGAGATGTCTTAGTGTGGCAGTGTTGAAAGATTGATTTCTTCATGGACATTTTGAACAAATCATTATGATCAATAGTCTACAATCTTTGATATGTATAGATAATACATTTAATATCAATATGATAGTTTTAATGCTGAATCTTTCCTTTATCAGAATTCATTATAAAAGTTTCATTATGTCA
Source organism: Argopecten irradians irradians (assembly GCA_004382745.1). NCBI lineage: Eukaryota > Metazoa > Mollusca > Bivalvia > Pectinida > Pectinidae > Argopecten > Argopecten irradians. The sequence continues at coordinate 993,438 of SAYR01026336.1, read as the reverse complement.
TATTTGTTATTATGTCAATTATAACTTCTCAATGAGCAGAACATCTATCTTATACATGCTCAAGTTCTGTTACGACTGAGCATAAATGATATTCATGATTTGAACAATAATTGGTGTTTAATCGTGTATATATATGTCTAATTAACACAAAAAATAACATAAAATAATTTATTTTGCCATTGATGCATGTGCAATCAGTACTTCATTTCATATAGGATATAGTGGCACGTATTTTTTCTGGATGCAATTAATTATTTTTCATATTTTTAACTTAATGTAAAATTAGAAGCTCAAACTTTTCAATGGTGGTAATGGTGTAAAGTAAGGAACTTTTTGTAACTGAAGAAAAATACTAAATCGTCTGCTCCTGTTTTTGATAGCAAAAAGATAACATTCGTCAGCGGTGGAGCATCTTTAAGGATACAAACTTTTAATAATTAAAAGATGATTTTTTATAAAAGATAAAATGATGCTGCATCAGAGACTGGATGCCAATTTGCTATTGTGCTTTGTCTGTTGTCATCATAGAGTGCCATTACATGTCCATACATATCATTTAACGGAAATCACAAAATCTAATCGTGTGTTGGAAGAAAATACCAATGATCCTATTCACATATAATCCCTTTTATATTGAAAGGTCCTGTATGATGTATAAACTCCGTTCAAAGCATAGTCAATTCTTGATCTTTGCAAAGATAAGATTTTCCCCTTTAAGTTACTTAAAGTGACACAAAGATGTATGACCTGTGTTTATAATTTTGAAGACAGCACATAAAATGGCCGTTTTGTCATTAATGGTAATAGTACAATGTAGTGCTTTGTTAACTCCTTTATAAACCAATCTTGAACACATAGATAAACAGTATTTATATTCCATTTGTAAAGAACAAATTTAATGAAGGACATTAAAGCCATTTCAATCAATCTTTCTAAAAAAACCACTGTGGGTCCACGTATTACTTGCCTTTGTTTTAAAGGAAAGCAAACTTGTATTATCTTATCTCTATCATATGGTTTATTGATCTAAATCAAACTGACATATTTAGGCCTACCTATGTTATCATTAGTTCATCTCTGCCATGTCGCACCATTACATAGTATTATTTTGACATAAAACAGTCTTTGTTATTGTTATTTATAACTCAGCATCACCTGTTAAATTGAACAATGGGTGTGCATAGCATCAGTCGGCTCATCTTGTTGTATTTGACCATCTCGCCCCAAAAAATCGGGACGAGTTGTCTCATGCTTAATTGAACCTTGATAGATATCTCGTCCGCTGGTTATGGTGTGAATTTATGCGATTACCGACGATACCTTACCAAATTCATGCATACAATCATACATGTATAAATTCATGAATGTAAAAACATGTATCATTCTGGTCATCTGACTGCATTCGCAACCCCATACGCAGTACAGCCCTCATGCACTAGACCTGTGCATGTCGTTTATCTGGTCACTATCTCACACCCTCTGCACTTTAGTTTAAAGGTTTACTGTACCATCTCGATAAATATAACTTCGTTTATGGATGAGAGACCATCTGCATTCATCCGTCTCGAGTTTTAAGGTAATTAATATTGACAGCATCAAGAATCTATATGGCCTATCGACAGATCATCAAATATGACCGATTCGGAACCTGACACTTTACTGTCAGTTTGATGTGATACAGGATATAACAGTTGGTGTTTAGTCACTGATAACTCTATAAAATCCCGATAGATTATTTTTAAGATTTACATCTTACATCTGTGATTACTGTTACTAATCTGTGTACCCGAAATGGCTTCATATTTGTCCCGAATCGGAGTCAAATCGTCCCAAAATACACAACTGGGTGCTGTATCAAATGCAAAGACTTTATTAGTCTCGAAACAGTGAAAAGTCCTTGTCCTCTAGGGTATACGTTATTCCGGTGGCAGACACCTGGTCCCGTGCTACAACAAGCACACGCGACAGACACTGTCTGCACTTGGATACATGTACAGCCTCTCGTTGTCGCTACCGTCAAACCTGGCATTCTGCAGCCTGGTCCTCTGCTAACCACCCAATACTACATGTAAATATCTAATAAACCACTGTTTGGGACTTAACCTAATTAATACTATTAAATTAAACTATATTTTGTCTTTAAAAATTAATTTTGTGCAAAAATGTGTGTTTTAGCCAAATACTGGCAAACGAAACGACTAAATACCCAATACTATATGTAAATAACTTATTAACCACGCTTTTATGACATAATCTATTTATTTATGTTAAATTAAAAGATAGTACGTCTTATAAAATGAGTTTTGTGTAAAAATGTGTGTTTTAAAACCAAATATCGTCCAATACGGCCAACAAAACGACTAAATACCCAATACTACCCAGTACTAGATGTAAATAACTTATTTACCACGCTTTTATGACATAATCTATTTATTTATGTTAAATTAAAATATAGTATGTCTTATAAAATGAGTTTTGTGTAAAAATGTGTGTTATAAAGTCAAAATCGCCCGGAAATTACCCAATACTAGCTAATGAAGCAACTTACATGTTAATAATTAATTAACCATTCCGATTCTTTTGTGACATAATCTTATTATTTATGTTAAATCAAATAAAGTTTGTCTTTTAGAATAATGAGTTTTATGTAAAAATGCGTGTTTTAAGGCCAAGTATCGCCCATAAACCGCCAAACACAGCATCTAAATGCCCAATACTATTTAAAAAGGAACTAATTTAGCATTTTATGAAACATTTCTATTTAAAAGTGCTTTCTAAAAAAATTGGGAGTACCTTTCCCCACCGTTTTTTTCCAGCAAAGGAGGACTTAGAACGGACAGGATCCATCCAAGATTTCTGCAGAGGGCCTTGAACTACAGGCAGATGTTGTATTCCATAACGTCAGCGGGAACGACATTACAGCTGAGTCAAGGCCAAGGGATATTTTCAACCGCATCATAGAATTTGTTGAAGCTTTAAGAGGAAAGGAGCAACCCGTATTTTTATCGCCAAGATATTACCAAGAGGTTCATTTAGACCAGCAGGCCTCACCAAAGCCATATTGAAAGGCAGAGAAACAAACTCGATAAGCTGCTGCAAAAGAAGTACCAGGAAAACTATGTTTAGTTCTGGGATGTGAAGTTCCCAAAGGACTTAAGTCTATAAAAGTGGTAGTTTCTGCTCCTGCTTAGCGCTCAGCAAAAACTGGTTCGCCCGTTGTCAGTATAATGTGACCGGGTGGGGTGTGTTGCTTGGTGTCTTCGGCGGCATGCTCCAGTGATATAGCACTATGAAAAGGGCAAAAGTTCCACTATACAAGAAGACACAACATGAATATACCGCAGTCTCCCGAAACACGCACCTCGCACAACATACACGCAACACACCGCATACATGGGAGGCCGTCCTTACATGACCATAGCTGTTAATAGGACGTTAATTAATCAAACAAACAAACAAACAAACAAATCCAGACCTGGTTCATTTGAATCCAGCCAGAGGGAATTCTGGGATGAAGAAATATGCTGCCCGCATTTAGAATTGCTTATGTAGCTGCCAGTAGCAGTGGTTTATTAGATATTTACATGTAGTATTGGGTGGTATTGGGTAGTATTGGGTATTTAGCCGCGCTGCCCCTTCTATGTATTCTTGAACCTTCCGGCGTATGTATCCCGTACCAAAGTAGTTGTCAGATGTTTCAAGGTCCAGTGCCAGGTAAAATGTCTGTAGGTTAAGTACGTTCTGTCCCCAATTCAATCTTTTATTTCCTTATTGGAATTGTAAGACATATCAAGATACACACATATATGTATACTTTAAAAACGCAACTCTAGGGAAAAATAAAGGTATAAAAAGACCAGTATACATATTTGCTCACAGTAACTATTTAATAATTATTTCACATCATTACCAATTCATTACACTAAGAAAAGTTGGTGGTTAATTTAATATTGATCAATTAATTCGTGTTGAAAATGAGGTGGACACAGTTTTCAGCGTTTCAGTCAGTTTCTGGTGTGACCCCCATTTGCTTACACACATGCTTGAAGTCGAGACCGCATAGAGGTACATAGATGTCGAAAAAACCTCAATGAGATATTGTTTACTCCTCTTGCAAAGATGTGGCCAATTCCTGAATGGTAAGTGGTTGACGTTGATGTTTTTGAAGTCTTCGACCCAGTTTTTCCCACGCATGCTCGATGTTTTTAACACAAGGGCATACAATGTATACTTTGTGTTTATACAAGCACGTATGGCTGACCTTCTAATTTAAATGCGGTTGACCTCTCATTTAAATGCGATTTTTTCTTTATCTTATTCATACCTACCTTCCATTACACATCTTTGAATTACCGAATATCTATACTAATGAGTTAGTTTGTTTGTTTGATTAATTAACGTCCTATTAACAGCTATGGTCATGTAAGGACGGCCTCCCGTGTATGTGGTGTGTTGCGTGCATGTTGTGCGAGGTGCGTGTCTTGGGAGACTGTGGTATATTCATGTTGTGTCTTCTTGTATAGTGGAACTATTGCCCTTTTTATAGTGCTATATCACTGAAGCTTGCCGCCGAAGACACCAAGCAACACACCTCACCCGGTCACATTATACTGACAACGGGTGAACCAGTCGTCCCACTCCCGTTATGCTGAGCGCTAAGCAGGAGTAGAAAACTACCACTTTTATAGACTATGGTGTGTCTCGGCCAGGGGAAGTTAACTTGTGAATAAGATACCAAGAAATCATCAAAAAAGTATGTTAAAGTCACTTTTTACGTGAAATGGTCCAGACAATTTGCCTGTCGGCCAGCTTGTTGACCAATTAGTCCCCAAATGCAATATGCACAACTAGGACCCTAGGGGAACCTATATATGAAATTTGAGAAAGATCCCTTCAGTACCTTTTGAGAAATAACGGTAACAAACTTTAACTATCAAAATCAAAGATGGCCGCCTGTCGGCCATCCTGTTCACCGATCGGTCCCAAAATACAATATGCACCACTAGGGTCCTAGGGGAACCTCTATATGAAATTTGAGAAAGATCCCTGCAGCACTTTTTGAGAAATAGCGGTATCAAACTTTAACTTTCAACTAACAAGAATTGTTAACGGATGGACGGAAGGATTGACGGACCACGGACGAAAGGCGATTTGAATAGCCCACCTTCTTATAATGGTGGGCTAAAAATTGTAATGGGCCAATTTACTCCTTTCACTACAATGGTATTTGTATTGCTTTTAGAACCAACTTTATCAGGTAGCCTTTGTGTTTCAGTACTTTGATTGAAGTCTTAGACCCAGTTTGTCCCACGCATGCTCAATTGGGTTCAAATCAGGTGAAGTAGCGGGGAATGGCACAACTTTCACTTTTTTTTGTTGTATCGGTAGTCCATCATGACATGTGTGATGAGACGAGCGTTGTCTTGCAGAAACGTCAAATTAATGTTGCCGTTCTTATGATGCCGCAGCAGTGGAATGAGTTTTGGTGCCAATACGTGGTCAATAAAGCGCCGAGCCGTAAGATATTCCTCAATATGATTAGGGATGACTGGAAGTTTTGATTGATGGCTTCCCAGACCATCACACTGCCACCAACGAAATGATCACTCTAAAGAATGCAATTCGAAGAATATCGTTCATGTCACGTCGATATACATATGCTCTTCCATCGACGTTTGAGAGATTGAATAGGGATTCATCAGTAAATGCAACATCTTGCCAATTTCGTCGATTTGCCAGCTTATCTCGTGTCCATCGTAGTCGGATGGCCTGATGGCGTCACGTAAGAGTTTGTCCAATGAGTGGGCATCCACACAAATCCGCCTTTCATTCAGACACCTCCGCACAGTCCGAGGGTGGATTTAACGTCCATGACGGCCTACTACATATTGTGCTGTGGAAACTGTCGTGTAGCAAACCTATCCCATATATAAAGTTGCTGTATTGAATTGTCCCGACGCTGTGTTGTGAGGCAAGGTTGACCAGGTCGTGGTCGGTGTTTTACACTGCCAGTGATCCTGTGTCTTTGTAGCAACCGTGTTATGGTTGATTTATGGACGTTAAAGCGTCGTGCACTGAAGTTATGTTGCAAACCTGCCTCGACAAGACCGATAGGTATCAAAAATGTTGCACAATAATTTCAAGATGGCGTAAAAATCAGTTGTCCTATGCACAAAAAAAGTGTTGATAGAGTAGATAACCGAGTTAAGTATCCGGAGTTGCAAAGTTTCAAAATGTTCTTGTTGCATTTTTAAAGTCCGTAAGTATGTTTATGTAGTATGAGTGATATTCCGTATATAGGGCAACAGTTCTACTATACAAGAAGACACAACTTGAATATACCGCAGTCTCCCAAAACACCCACCTCGCACAACATACGCACAACACACTGCATATATGGGAGCTCTAGTGAAAATTTACTGTGGAATTCCAGTGGAGTCCAGCGAAAGTCCATAAGATTTTACCACTGGAATTTCAGTGGTATTAACTCCACTGGTATTTTAGTGGAATTCTGGAGATCTAGAATGTAACCATCAAAATTTCTGTGACATTTCAAACATTTCAGTTGGGATATCAATACAATATTAACAGTACAGGCTTGAACAGACATTCATAACTAGATGGTATCTTATAGTGCTTCATTTCAACAATATGTATCAATTGGTTTACAGTAAAATATGTTCTATTCAAATGAGTATATTTTAAAAGATATTTCTCTTGAGATTAAAATTTTTAATTATTTGCAAGCAAGAATTCGTAGAAAAGAGAGCATTACATTTTGTATTAAATCTAACATCTCAAAGCTTTCCTTTTGTTCTCCTCCAGAGCCTTCTTTTGTGTTGTTTATTGCCATACATTGTTGTTAATGACATCTCCTCTGGAGCCACCAAAAACTCAATTATGTTAAAGCCAGTTTTTCTACTGTCTTTGCTGTGGCAATGCATCTACTGATGTCAATAGAGCAAATTTGTACTCCAAATCTTGGGTCGCCAAGGTACTGCATTGTAGCTGTAAAATAAACGTATTAAGTTTGAAAAAAGATACACCCCAGACCACACATGAACAGATTTTATATTTCTATCATTTCACAGGAATATCCTGTGGTTGCTAGGTAAATGATAAGTCTATCTTACACAGAATGTTTCTATGAACGTGGCAAAATGAAAAAGCTGGAAAACAACTGAATTTTCTAAATTCTACTAAATATGGAAAAAAGAATAAACAAGGATATCTCAAGACAAGTTATAATAGATTGTACCAGCGGATATAAACAAACAAGAAGTCACATTAAGCAAATGAATTGAGGATTGAGGACTTGAAATAACCTAAACGTTTGGTCTGTACAGTGTATAATTGTGAGAACCTATTTTCATCATATAGCTATATACTTTTCAAAGAATTATAGATAGTTAACGTTACCTTGATCTTCAACCTCCACTCCAGCATCAAGTCTCAAATGTGTATGATGAGTAACTAAAATGAAACATGAAGTTATTAGTTGCAAACATCTTTCATATCAATATATTATCATAATGATATATATGTTCTCCCTTTCAGGAGTAGCTTCAGTGATATAGCACTATAAAAAGGGCAACAGTTCCACTAACATGAATATACCGCAGTCTCCCAAAACTCGCACAACATACACTCAACACACCGCATACATGGGAGGCTGTCCTTACATGTCCATAGCTGTTGATAGGACGTTAATAAAGCAAACAAATGTCACACACGAACCATATCCCTGGCGCCAGGACTCAAACACACACACACACACACACGTAGTCTTACTTTCAATTCTGCCACACTCTTTCCCCTTTCGAATGAAATAATTATCTAAATACACTACCTATATTCAATAAATGATATATTTATAACAGCTCATAGCTTATGAAACAAAATATTTAGCGACTATAAAGAAAAACAAGACTTAGTACATGACTATAGCAAGTCTATGATATTAAATGCGAAAATGCGGCGACAAATTATGACGAATAGAAAGTGTCCAAACGATCTCACGGCTTATAACAAATCAAATGGCAATAATGTCTCTGTTTCCTCCTCTGAAAACTTTAGTTTAGTTTGCACTGAAACACCATTTGGATCAATACGTCGGTTATTAAGGATTCGCGGAGCTGTGTCGAGAATGTCATCCATGATCGTACCTGATTTGGTTGATGAAAACTTGTCAGCGAGACAAAGGTGCTGGCTTATCTGATTATGCTACATCTTCCATAACCCACACTCCAGGCATCTGTACTTACCACCATCCTGGTGTGGACCATGGACCATCGCCTTAGGTGAATACCTGTGCATGAGCACACTGTTCCACTGGACATGGCATTGGCTCACCCGTCCATCTCTAGACGATCGACGAAAGAAATTATCCTTTCAGTATGCTGCTCAACTGAAATCCAATCCCAAAAATCTGGCATTTAACCTTGTATTCAATCCACAACATCAAGAAATATTTACACAAAATCAAAAGCTCATACCAATATTTGGCATCAGAATTTCAAAATTTTTGTTGTAACTAAATATAAATTTCGACACCATTGATGAGTACACCGTATCGGATGTACCACCATGGCTCATTCAAACACCTGATATTAATTTATCTCTACATGAGAGGGCAAAATCCAGTGCATTACCCGAAGAACACAAATCCTCCTTTTGGGAGTGTATTGGGGCTTTCCCTGACCATGTTCAGATCTACACTGACGGATCAAAATATGGTGAAAATGTTTGCAGCAGCATGCTGTACATCTAACCACTGCTACTCTATCCGACTACCGGATGTTGCCTCCATTTTGTCTGCGGAAGCATTTGCTATCGGTCTGGCGCTTGACCATATTGAAGAACACCGCATTGAAAAGGCAATCATCTGTTCTGACTCTCTTTCGGTTCTTCAGGCTTTGAAATCAAGAAACCCTATAAACACATTAATCCAAAATCTTTTGATTGTCTTCTAAAACTCAAATTACTTATCTCTAGATTCCCACGTGGGTATAAAGGGAAATGAAAAGGCCGATAAAGCAGCTAAGACTGCTCTTCGCCTAGCACAAACACACACCTTACACCGACATCAATCCTTGCATTCAATCGGCCATTAAACACCATTGGCAACCAGTGGCGTCGCTAGCAGGAATTTAATGTGCACGCAAAGTGGAGTCCGAGCGCCGAAGGCCCAAGAAACTGGTTGTTCGGGGGTCAGGGGGGTTCCCCCCTCCTGGAAAAAAAAACATATTTAGAAAGACAGATGAGTTTTACGATGTATTTTTATGATTTTAAAGCGTTCTTAACATAGTAATTTTGCGAAGAAAAAATAACACTGAAACGGATTAAGTCATATGGGATTTTCTCAGATCCTCTTATCAAACAAAGGGATAATAAGGATCTGTATTTTAATCAGATTGTTCGATGTTCCCCCGTATGATGATATATATTTTTTTCCAATGTACCTCCAGTTCACTTTGGTGTCGTACTCGGGTGTGGACACTCCATACCTTCCTGTACGGGAATGCCCTGAAACAGCCTCTTGAATAACTCTTGATTTTCCTCAAGCAGTTGCCACCTTTGAAAGGTGGACAAGGACCCAGGACGGGGTCGATTGCTACTCCCCGGAGACGGGCAAGGACGGAGTTTGCAGAGTAGTGAGGCGGGAGCTCGAATGGATGGTCAGAGAAATGGTCAACTGTAATATCGTCGACTTGTATTTGGATTCCTTTGAAAAGTTGCTGAAATAAATTTGGATTTTCCTCCAATAGTTGCCACCATTGTGTAGAAGAGGACTGGGGTCATCTTCTCCCCGGAGGTGGGCGAGGATGAAGTTTGGGGATTATGGAGGTGTGGACACAGATGGATAGCTACTTACAGTCAAACGATGTAATCCAAAGTTGTGGACAAACGGGTCTTCATCTGTAGAAAAAAATAATAGGCCTAATATTAAATTAAATTTTCATTAGTTGATCCGCATAATGCATGGTTATGCATAATCAAGGATTCATAAGTCTCGTATACGTACTTGGTATAATTAAGCGACATACATGTATCACATATTCGCTGCAGAATTTGAATTAACGGCCGTATTAATTGTAGCTGCAATATTGTAGCTCAAAAGTAGACAGAAAATGTTGTCGTTGCAGAAAGGTATAGTAGGCCGGGTATGTATATTTGTTCTATATTACTTTTTATGAAGCCGATTTCCCATATTCGTTAGCCAAGGCGGGCTTCTGATTACGTTACACTTCACGAACGTTCGTGGAGTGAAACGTAATCGGAAGCCTTGGCTAGCGAAGATGGATGATAAAATGCTATAGTACTTTTTGTAATCATATCATGAAAACAATTTGACAATATTGTTAAGATCAATATGCATTGATACATGTATAATGGTCATCTAAACCTAAATGCTAAAATATCAACTATTATACATAAATATTACTCTTTGGTTGAATATTTCAATGTGTAACGAAATGGTATTGTTAGGCTGTATATATGTCCAGGATGTCGTCAATTTCGGAGCTGTTGTGGATCAAGTGGTCCTCATGCCCACCGAGAGCATTTGAAATGCCGGTGACTTTAAATGAACGTTTGATCATGTCGGGATTCTTATCCATTCTTCTGAGCAACCCAGTTCACAACGTCTTGTTTTGTCGCCGATTTTAACGTAGGAGATGGTCCTTAATGAGCTTGTTGAGTGCAACGTCCAGAGGTTGAGCTTTGCAGGTACATCCCTCTGGGATGTATGCTGGTTTCATGTTGGCCTTGGACAACTCTGTTTTTATAGCCTCAGTTGTGTGTGCTGAGAAGGAATCCATGACGAGCAGGGAAGGGCGCCTGTCTGTATATTTTCTTGCCACTTCTCGTATCCATCGGATCATTTCCGCTTCTCGCATCCAGGCCTTTTCATTTACACATACCAGCCATCCCTTTGGCAGAGTTAACTTAAGCTCCCTTTTGCCTTTGAAAATTATCATTGCAGGCAAATACCGGCCGCTAGACGTCACGGCCAATACCAACGTACAGCGTCGAATCTCCCTACCAGTCGATAAGATTTTTACATCTTTCGCGCCCTTTGCACTGACGGTTTTTCCCGGTATCAGTTCAAAATACATGGGAACCTCGTCCATATTGATGATGAATTCATCGTCGAACTCTTCATCTCTTATTTCTCTCTAATGCTTGTAAAAAGCGGCTAAACGTACAGCAATATCGGCGGGTAGCTTCTGAGATATCGATGTTTTGCATCTCAATCCAAGATTATTTCGGCGAAAAAATCTTCCTAGCCAGCCATCCGAAGTCTTGAATGTGCTTTGTTGCACAGTTTCATTGACTATCTTCTGTGCATAAAGTTGCACACTGCGTCTTGATACTGAAAGCTGCATTTCTCTTTGGTGGTGTATCCAGTGAACAATTTTAAGCTCCACTTCTTCAGGGTACAAAAGTTTCCCTCCGCCACCAAGTTCTCTCCCGTTCTTTGTTTTTGGAGAATCTGCACAAAAACTTTTTTTTCCACGTTGAAAGAGTAGATTTAGCTATGCCGTATTATGATGCGATGGTACAGGTTCCATAAACATCTGCTAAATCCAACAGCTCCTTTTTCTCCGCAACGGTGTAGGTTTTGTATTTCCCGCAAATTTTTCTCATGCGTGGTTCCTGGTCGATATAAACGTCATTGCCCTCATCTTCGCGGCTACAGGTTGTAGAAATAAGTGCAATTGGGCGTGATGTAGTACTTTTTTTCAAAACAGGACGTTTTGCCGACTTTGATACGGCCGGTGGTGGGTTTCTCCATTCTTTAGGGATGGTCTGCTCTCCGCCTTCTTGAAATATTCCTCAATCCGTTTCATACTGATGCTTTCGAGATTATTTCGAAAACTGATGACAACATTATAAATGTTTCTAGTTTTATATTAACTTGAACACGTGTAAGTACACGTGCTCAACTAAGTGTCCGAACACGTGCAGGTATGACATGTTTATTAATTGTTAGTTCATGTCGTGAAATATGTCATCAGATATGATTAATTATCGACAGGTAGACGATGACACCCCATGTGTTAGTGGTATCACGTGTGTATTGTTGGGTGGACCACTGTGTTTACTACAATTATACCCCTACGTAAAAGCTTTACCTACTGATTGATTAGGTGTTACCTGTATAGAACAAACTAACGTACGTACGCCTGTTGTGACAAGGCATGCAGAGTTGATTAGCGTGTGTATATAGAACCAATTATGAAGTGTCCATCCAAATACCAACCTATGAATGTGTTACAGGTACATCCGCAGGGGTCCTAATTAATTCTTATTCTGTAGCTCATAACGTCAAATAAGAAACTTTGTTGTATACGTGTATGTAAACATAACGCAGTGCCGAAACTTGTTATTTTGAATTTCTTACCGAGATTTACAGAAAGGTAGAAATATGATTGTGTAGTCAGAGGCTATCACGTGTATAGAGTATACTGGACCCCAGTTATCGGAGAAATCTTAACTACAGAACCAGACATAGACGGACATTTGCATGGTGACAAATTTTCGGTGGCAGTCATAAAAGGCAAGCATACTGTAGGACATGTACCAAGAGAAATATCACAACTGTGTTACTTTTTCTTGGCCCACAAGGGAGAAATCTCCTGCAATATTACTGGAACCAGAAAACACTCCAAGCTGAAATGTGGGGGATTCGAAGTACCATGTATCCTGAAATTCAGGTCTCCAAACAAAAAAATACAAGCCAGGATCCAGCAGAAGTTGCAAGATGTGTTCAAGACCTGGTAACTGAAACGTACATTGTAAACGGTCCTTTTGAGGGCCACCTTAACAAACGGCCCTTTTGAGGGCCAACAAAAACCCAAAAAAGCTCTATAACTCTCGAAAAATACACGCTTAATTAGGTTTTGGTTAATTCAGTGTAATACTTTATTTTTCCATTAAATTTAATCTGTATACCGTTTGTACGTACAGGTAATCAGTGTTATTTCAATCCGCAGTCCGCATCGATACACATGTACTGTTTTGGGGCCGTCAGTAGCTATTTTTAGATTTATGCTACCGACTGTTCTTATTAAATCATCGACAGTAACATGTAAGCATTATAATGAAAATCAACAGTTATCTAGATTTTAATTCATAGAATATCTTCAGTTTTCATGCATTAACGTTACGTTTGACAACGTAAGCTTGCGTAACAGTTAGCCTACGTGAGTATGATGATGCGGGTAGTTCGAACTCTGTAAATTTTAGGTATTTTTTCGAACTTTCGGTTAGTTCGAACACTGAATTATCTTTTCAGACAACAATTTCGGATAGTTCGAACTGATCAATCAATATTTACTTAATTTTGTTCGAACTAACCGGAGGTTTATCGTAAAGTATTTTTGAATAAATATAATTCAAACACAAGTTTTGATTTTGAAGTAACCAATTCTTTAAATGAACATTTGACCCTTAGTTTTTGTCATTTGATTTCTCTTCTTGATAATTATTATATTAATTGCCTTTTGCCCTTTTCTCCTGTAATAGATCTGTACCACATAGTTCATTAAAAAAATACTTGTATATTATATGCATTGCACATAAACGTAGTTCCTTATAAATGAGGTCTGTAAACAACATTTGCAGCATAAGCCATGAACTTTGTAAAAATGCCATCAAGGGATATCCATGTGTCAGATTATACTTTTCTCCTTAATGGAGTCTAAATGCTTCCCTTGTTGTCATTTTACTGCAGATTGTTATTAGCTGTAGGTCTCCATGGCCTTGTCCTCAAGATCAATTATCAAATAATCATAACTACATTATTTTATTTTATTATTCAGACAATTATATAAATATTATAGAAAAGGCCATGACAATGACCGTAAATATTTTTGAAACTGTTGAATTCAAGACAGGTTCAAAGTTCAAATCTAAAAAAAAAATCTAGCATTTTCTTAAAATCTTCTCATAATTTTTAGATTCTTCTTTTGATATAAGGAGGAATGGTTGTCAGCAATCTTTACAATTTATTCAAAATTAATGAAAAGAACACATGGAAGATAAATAACCCAACTAGATAATGCAAGACTTGCAAGAAAATATACAACCTAAAATGTTAATGAAAAATTTGCCTTCTTTAAACTAATTTTTTGTTATATCAATGCTTTTTCAGTTCAGTACTTACAGTACTTTGATTTTTACAACGGAAACCTACCATATCCAGTAAGTGTTGCTAGATGACGGCAGTGGAGGAAGAGCCTCAAAGTGCACCTACAACAATTAGAGAATATTTATTTAAGTTATCATTTTGCAACCAATTTCAATTAAATTAGGATTGAGATACATTTCCAAAAGTTGAGAGTGAACGTAAAAATTAATAAGCATAAAACAAAAATGAATCATTGTGTGTTGTATAAAATACTTCAAAGCTGATCTTAAACTTCAATTCAACTGGTCTCAAGGGTACAATTAGTTGGCACTAAATTTTGTGATTTCCTTGGTGATCTACGCAGAGGCGTTGAATGACACTGAAATTTTAAATATCATACATATAACTGGTTGAGGTATTTCAACAGATTTGAAGTATTCTTTGTATATTAATTGTTGTTTTTGGAACAAATGCTTTTCAATTCTAGTATGAAATCTTATTTTTTCAAATAATAGCAAATAAAATCTCATTCTAAAGTAACATCTAAAGAAAATCATTACCATAACAGGTGTGCTGCTTGAAGGTACTGGCAGTGAAACAGTAGCAATAGGCGCTTCAGAGTACACCTGCAAACAGTCATGGAATAATAATAATAATAATTCATGAAATAATAATAATAATAATTCATGAAAAATTATTCTATACATTTATTATCTGGAAGATACCTAGGGTACCAGGTATGTGAATACAACAAATCATTCATCAGGCTTAACTTGTATCAGAATCCTTAATCAACATTTTAATTAGAACTTTATATATGATAATTTCATTGAAATGTAAGCAATTGTTCTTTGATTTTTAAAGTATCACAAAATGATGGTCAGATTTTCAAAAGCTGGAAACTAAGTTGATTGATAACTAAATAAATATGATACACCAAAGAGCCAATATTGAAAGAGTCTATGGTGATAAAACAACAATATGTGTGTCTTTCAAAAATAAAATAATAAAAAGAGCAAAAAACACAACATGCCATGTTGTAACTGAAATTTGCTTGTGCGGCATGCTTCAGTGATATAGCACTATAAAAAGGACAACAGTTCCACTATACAAGAAGACACAACATGAATATACCGCAGTCTCCCTGGACACCCACCTCGCACAACATTTACGCAACACACAGCATACATGGGAGGCCGTCCTTACATGACCAAAGCTGTTAATAGGACGTTAATAAATCAAACAAACAATTGTTCCTGGTACCTCTGACCTTGAGTCTCACGTCCCACAGCAAATGAAGATGTACCCATATTCCTTGCATATGAGTTCCATGGCACAAACGATTGACTTTAAGGATTGGGTATTTGCGGTACAGTCTGTAATTTTGATGATAATGAAATATTTTAGAAATTCTGATAAGTACTGTAACTGAGAAATCTGTGCTGACATATATAGATATAATTGATTGTAGTTTCTACTTTTGATACTTTCTATAGTATTGATTGCAGTGAAGAATAAAACTAAAATTAAAGCTTTTTAAGGACTTAACTTCTGGTCAAGATAAAAAAAACTATTGAATACACTAGACTAGAAATCCCAAATAAAAGAAATTCAAATGTAACTCACTTACCTCAAAGGAATGGTCGCATTGTGGGTTCTTTAAATGATCTAGACACTTCTTCAGCCAATCCATAGTAGTTGGATTAGTAACTATCTCCAAGTTCGCCCGTCGTCAGTATAATGTGACCGGGTAGGGTGTGTTGCTTTGTGTCTTCGGCGGCATGCTTCAGTGAGATATAGCACTATAAAAAGGGCAACAGTTCCACTATACAAGAAGACACAACATGATATACCGCAGTCTCCCAAATACGCACCTCGCACAGCATACACGCGGCGCACCTCATACATGGGAGGCCGTCCTTACATGACCATAGCAGTTGATAGGACGTTAATTAATCAAACAAACTATGATTGACTTGCCCTTTTTATAAGCTATATCACTGAAGCATGCCGATGAAGACACCAAGCAACGCACCCCACCCGGTCATATATACTGTCAACGGGCGAACAAGTCGTCCCACTCCCTGTATGCTTAGCGCTATGCAGAAGCAGAAACTACCACTTTTATAGACTAGGTGAAGTGTTTCAAAATTGTATTTTTGGAAATATTAATACCTTCGTTACCGTGATTGATGGTATTCCTATTACAATTTAGTGGAGTCTATCCCTGCCACTCACAACTAACACACTGTGACACTTCGATATATCTTCCCACTGTGAGTAGCACTTTTGCCATTTCTCTACGAAGGGCTACATTGATTTCCTCTTCATTCATTCTACAATTATGGTATGGTTAGGTGTATCCAGACCAGCTGGTCTTCCATTTTTAATGAAGCAAACATGAAAAGAATATTCAGTATCCCCTTATATTCACAAATATTGTGTTAAAATTAGTGTACTAAACTAAACAAACAAGTAATCCTAAGTGACTTGATTCGATAGCTACAAATATAACAAATTCAAAAAAAGATCAGGTCAGTGTATCACATTAACAGCAGATTGCATGCAATATTGAATACAAATGTTAGTAACGAGGAAAAATATAAATGACCAGGCATGGAATTTCAAATTGAGTTACTTATAGTAAACCAATATCACCTTTACAAATTTCCCTGTTACAGTCACAACAGATTCTTCGTTGGAGATGGTAGGAGATACACTTTGGCATATGGTTTTTGCAATGTCTTTGGATGCAATTATCTTGGATGTTTTCGTTGCCACGATTTTGCTGAATTTTAAATAAAGGAACTTTCCTTCAACAATAGAGTTCACCCTCTTGCTGTCACAACACTGTCCCTATTGCATGATCGTAAAAGGCGACTTGATTTAGGATAATACATTATCTTTCCTTATTTATGCCTCCTTTTGCACCGCCTCACTTTTGGCCTTGAGTTGAGTGTTCGCCCCGGTGAGGAAGGCTCTGGGTTCTGTCCCCTGGCCGAGACACACCAAAGTCTATAAAAGTGGTAGTTTCTGCTCCTGCTTAGCGTTCAGCATACAGGGAGAACAACTTCCTCACTGCGGTCTCTCCGACTGGACAGATAAGGATTAAGTGTAGGTTGTATTTTAAACAGTTTATAGTTTGTTTCGGTAGACCACCTTTGTTGCCAATGGTGTTTATTGGCTGACTGAATGTTAGGTTTGATGTCGGAGTTAGGTACCTGTACCAAATTCTTAGCAGGACTCTAGATGGACTCCGTCTGGAAAAGGTGAAATTTCAGGTGGAATCTATCTAAAGTAAGACTCTTATGACGGACTTTAGACGGAACATAGAAAACTGCTTAAAATCCGTCTAAAGGTTCTGCTTAAGAAAGAGAAGAAATCCATCTAAAATTCCGTCTTTTATCTGCAGGTAGTACCTGCTGCCCCTATTGCATGATCGTAAAAGGCGACTAAATTTAGGATCTTATCTTTTCTCTTCTTCCTAACTGACTTTATCTTTCCTAATGCCTCCCTTGCCACCGCCTCACTTGCCACCCCCTCACTTTTGGCCTTGAGTTGAGCGTTCGCCCCTGTGAGGAAGGCTCTGGGTTCTGTCCCCTGGCCGAGACACACCAAAGTCTTTAAAAGTGGTAGTTTCTGCTCCTGCTTAGCGCTCAGCACACAGGGAATGGGACGACTGGTTCGCCCGTTGTCAGTATAATGTGACCGGGTGGAGTGTGTTGCTTGGTGTCTTCGGCGGCATGCTTCAGTGATGTGGCACTATGGAAAAGGCAACAGTTCCAATCTACAAGAAGACACAACATAAATATACCGCAGTCTCCCAAAACACGCACAACATACACGCAACACACCGCATGCATGGGAGGCCGTCCTTACATGACCGCAAAGTAACGGAAATACTACGACTTATCTGAAAGATACCTAATTTTCAGGGCATTTTTACAGTGACCTTGAATGGAAAGACATGACATGTTGTGGTAGAAATATGTATTGCACATATATATATGATTCATGTCTAGATATTTTGACCTCTTTCATTCATTATCTTTCCAATCTGATTCTAGTTAGTTTGGAAATTTGCATACAAACAAGTTTTCTGATCCTTTCACAGAAACAAACATACACACTTGTACAATGATTCAGAGTGGAATGGCTCTGACTTCATCACTCTTGTATACTGCTAATATGTGTTTCCTTGAATAATTTGGACAAATTAATTCATCAATTATAGCTGCAGTATGAATACTAGTATATTTGCCTGCATCAATTTGAATAAAAAATCTCACTTGTCCAAACCTCTCCCTTATATTATTACATGTCACATAAGAAATATTGGAGTTATCACGTTTAGTCATTCTTGAATAAGCTTTTCCATAGATAATGTCACTTTTTAACAATAATCTAGAGAAACCTCAGAATTTATTTTGATCAGGATCATAGCCAAGATGTGCCTGGACAGCCCCCATTTCTTGCAGAGACAAAACTCGATCACTAATACCCCCAGTGTATATATACCATCACTAAGTTTCACATGTCTTTTCAAGAAAGATGAAGACTCTCACGCAAGATAAATCTTTCTAGTTCTGTATCCTGACACATAAACTTTTGAACAAGTTCTGGGAGTTTCTGTTGGTCAATACTTTGAGTGCCTCGGATCATTCTCATAACAAACCTATTTTAATCCTCAAATGAAAAACAACTGTGTGAACAAGGGGCCCAAATTACGAACACATTCTGGAAAGTGAATGAGTTGGTGAATGTTAAGTCATACTGCACTGATTTCATACAGGTTTTCCATATGCTTGTAAAATTTTGTCAGCATTTGTTCAGCATCATTTATCTTGTGATGAACGACATTACAGTAGTATATGAAAAGAATCCACTAACAGGAGATAGTGTGCAAATCTTGCTGCATCCAAAACACCATTTAGCACCGGCGCTCCACAAAACAAAAGAAACGCACGAAACTCTGATGATATCCATTGTGGTAGATCTGTCTCAATTGATCTTGGTAGGCGCGTTAGATCCAATGTTGGACTGATATGTAATAATCTTTTTATCCACTTCAAGGACTCTGGAATGAAAACCGTAAGGTTTCTTGGAATGTTTTACACTGAACCACATTTCAAGGAGTTGTTTGTGTACTTAATAGTACTCCATGCATGTAGTCAATCGCTATACCAGACACAAAGTTGAACAAAGGAAATGCCATTAGCCAAGAAGGTCCTTTAATCCCCATGGTTATGTAATCTCTTGTGCCTTCATTTTAATTTGCATTAGCCATTTTTGCCTGTCGAGAAACACTTGTTTCTGTCCTTTCCTTTTTGATTTCTGTTGTCAGTATAATGTGACCGGTGGGGTGTGTTGCTATATAGCACCATAAAAAGGGCCACAGTTCCACTATACAAGAAGACACAACACGAAAATACTGCAGTCTCCCAAGACAAGCACCTCGCAAAACATACACGCAACACAGCGCATACATAGGACGTTAATTAATCAAACAAACAAACAAACGGAGAAGATCATGTCAGTGTATCACATTAACATCAGATTGCAATATTGAATACAAATGTTAGTAATGACGAGGAAAAATATAAATGACCAGGCACGGAATTTCAAATTGAGTTACTCATAGTAAACAAAATATCACCTTTACAATTTTCCCTGTTACAGTCACAAATGATTCTTCGTTGTAGATGGTGAGGTAATTAGATACACAGCACTTTGGCATATGGTTTTTGCAATGTCTTTGGATGCAGATGCAATTATCTTAGATGTTTTCGTTACCATGATGTTTTTTTTAAAGGAACTTTCCTTCAACAATATAGTTCACCCTCTTGCTGACATTCAGGTCAGCCAACATGCAACCGGTTTCATGAGACAGTAACATGAATTTTAGCAGAAATACACTTTGTTTAAACGATTTTCTTCAATATTAGAAATATATGTATAATATATATAAGGTTGCAGTTCAGATGCCTTAAATGTTATAGCACTTAATTATAAGTCATACTGCATATTTTTCAAATTAGTATGACATCAACATTTTTAGCTCACCAGGCCCGATGGCGCGTCGTCCGTCTGTCAGTCAACATTTCCTTTAAATCGCTACTTGTCATAGAGTTCTGCATGGATTTTAACCAAATTTGGCCAGAAACATCCTTGGGGGAAGGGGAACAGAACTTGTATAAATTTTGGCTCTGACCCCCCGGGGACAGGAGGGGCGGGGCCCAATAAGGGAAATTTAGGTAAATCCTATAAATCGCTACTTGTCCTAGAGTTCTGCATGGATTGTAACCAAATTTGGCCAGAAACATCCTTGGGGGAAGGGGAACAGAACTTGTATAAATTTTGGCTCTGACCCCCCCGGGGCAGGAGAGGCGTGGCCAATAGGGGTAATAGAGGTAAATCCTATAAATCGCTACTTGTCCTAGAGTTCTATATGGATTGTAACCAAATTTGGCCACAAACATCCTTTGGGGAAGGGGAACAGAACTTGGTATAAATTTTGGCTCTGACCCCCAGGGGCAGGAGGGGCGTGACCCAATAGGGGTAATAGAGGTAAATGCTATAAATCGTTACTTGTCCTAGAGTTCTACATGGATTGTAACCAAATTTGGCCACAAATATCCTTGGGGGAATGGGAACAGAACTTGTATAAATTTTGGCTCTGAAAAGTTACTAACATATTTCAGGGTATTTGCCCTGTTTGATATGGACTCTGATTGGACCCTATTTGACTGAATTATGACCCTTTTATTAAAGAAAAACGCCAGTGAGATGGTGCCAAGGGAGGCATTAGGAAGGATAAAAAAGGTTTCTTTGAAACCTTAGAAACCTTGTTCTCGGTTTTTTTGCAGTGACATTATCCATAGAAACCAAAACATTCCCGTTGGTCATATTTGGATACCGATCACCTTGGAGCCTGTACCAAAACCATCTAGCAAAGACTTTTCCTTGCCTTGCTATCATCCCTGAGGCTCCTCACACTTGATGCAAGCATGTGATCCTTTAAAGTAGTATCTGTGCTGCAATCTGCCTGTGGATCTTCACTGTTAATGTGGTTGACTAAGTGATGTCGCCGCGCTCGAAGATAGTTCTTGTTGCAAACTTTCACGTCCGTTCTGTTGAACACTATCAGACGAAGTGTTCGACTGTCTAGACATTGATATTTTTGTAGCGATAGTATTTGTTGTTTCGACGTTGCTATCTGGTGTTTATGTACGGCATGATGAAGATGGAGCAGACTTTTGTCTTCCTAACGTCTCCAAATAAGTCCTTTCAGATTAACTTTTGACATGGAAAGCGGTTCGAAAATATCAAACTTTATTCTCAACTCATCTCTGAGTTTCTGTATTGTACAATTAGCCCCATTGAAACTATCCCAAGGCTCATTCCTTTCTGATTATGAACTTCGCCGTGCCGCCATTATTGGCCGTAAGTTGACAAGGCCTCACATAAACTAAACATGTTTGCAGTTAACTCCGTGTGAAAAACGTTCAGAAAAGAACGCTGAGTATCAGTGTCCTTACATAAAAAGTTTTGGGTGAATTGGTAGTGGAATATTGTCCAAGAATATTATGAACTCGCGAAACTCAATGGCTATTGCTGCTGAAATTTGACCAAGTGACCGTTCCTTATCTTGTCCAATCTACGAGCAGTATCAAATGTCCCTGCTCTGTACATATAGGGTTGGCCCCGATACTGTATATCCAAATTATGCACAGTTTCTATAATTTGATATAAGATAGAAGTGTATCATTTATCCAGGCGATCTGCCCCTTTATCAAGACATACAAAACGAACACGATAACATAATAGGATATGAACAGTAATGCGGGACAAAGTAGAAAAATATTAAACTATACAGCACAATGGAGCCCAATTTAGCCTTCGGCAAGTGGCAGCCGAAGGCCGGATCGACAAAAATGTATCCATGCTGTTCGGCAGAACACTGAAATATGAGCGATGACTGGAAAGCGTTCCACGTGCGACGTCAAATGTGTGGCAAACTTTATATATAGTGCTCATTGGTATGGGATGCAATTTTAATCGCCATAGAATTAATTAATAATTGTTGCTGGCTGACATGATTGAATGATCAAGCCTTGTAGAAGCTGTGCATACAAATATAAATTTCAAATTAATAGCAGACATAGTTAAATGTTTCATTCCTTTTCTAATTCATGTTTGGTGAATCAATGAAATATAACATTATTTTAAATGACCTTGTACTTCTTACTTTTTGGCTTTTATGCGGTTTCTTAACCGGTACCGGTTCCAATGGCAGTAGAGATGAAGAGGCTGGAGCTGACTCATTCCCAACGGATCTAGAGTTACCGTTTCCCTTTGATTAAATAGATATCATAGCTAAATACATCAACTCACAGTGACACTTGGACAAATGTTTTTTTTCATAATCATAAATTTCACAAAGTCTGTAAAGGATTCTGTTGCTATTGGTTAATTCCGGCAACCGTGAGATCTCGCAGAGTACCAATTCAAACCAGCACATGTGTACTTGTATAATCAAACACAAATTTCAAGACATTTTTTATGGAAATCACAATAGACGTGTCTTCTAACATAAAATGACTTTATTAACGTCATTTGACCGGTAATGAATCGTACAGGTACAGATAAGATGGCGAGAATTAGTACTCAGCGAAAACTGGTCGCCTGTCAGCCAGTATTATTTATAATATATATGATTATTGCCTGGGCGCATTACGCCCAGGCAGTAAATACATTAGCGGCGATTGGATTTTGCCATGAGGCTCCCTGCCCTAAACAACAAACCCAGTAAGGGATCAGATGACCCTATCCTTGGACGGAACATCTATGATGTTCTATCGGACGACAGCGAGTTTGGTGACAACACATTTATCGCCACCAAACAACCTGCTTCAAGTAGTCCTGTCGGTCCGACAAACTATCCTCAAGGATCAATATAGAGACAAACACTATCATACAATGGAACATACGCGGATTTAAAGCGAACATAGAAGAATTAAAACATCTTATACAAACAAAAAACCCATCCATATTCTGCCTTCAAGAAATAATGCTGAAAGACACCATCAATCTCCGACAATTTACACTATACACCAAAACTCCAACAACAGATGGCCGCCCATCAGGTGGTGTGGCGGTGGCGGTGCATAAAAACGTTCCTCACAGACACATTCAGCTAGATACCACCTTGCAAGCTGTTGCTATAAACGCAACTCTTCACCGAAAAATAACAGTCTGTTCTATATATTTACCTCCAAATACTCCATTTAGTTGTGATGAACTGAGTAACATCGTATCACAACTACCAGTGCCATATATTATCATGGGTGACTTTAACGGTCATAATAGCCTCTGGGGCTCCCCAGGCACTGACGATAGAGGTAGACGTATCGAAGATTTTATTAATAAAAACAGCTTATGTCTTTATAACACCAATGCCCCAACATATTTGCGCCCTGCCTCTGGCTCGCTTACCCACATTGATCTATCGTTGTGCCATTCATCAATTCTTCTGGATTATGATTGGAGGTTCAACGATGATCTTTGTGGAAGCTATCACTTTCGAATTATATTAAAAAACATAGGGTCACCAAAACTTGAGGAGCCGATTCCTCGTTGGAATTTACATAAGGCGGACTGGGTTCAATTTAAAAATTTGTGCGCAGAGGAGCTCATTGAGGATAAATTTTTGAACCTCGATGACCCCATTAAAATTTTCACAGAAGCGCTCACTTCTATCGCTACAAAAACCATACCAAAATCCGTGCCAAAACCAACAAAGTTTCGTCTCTCAAATGATTCATTTATCAATAGATCTGGTAGAAATTCCGCTCTGATGCGGTACTTGGCTTCGCCAACCGTCTCAAACTATAACAATTTTAAAATTTGGAGAGCAAAAGCTCGAAGGTCTATCAAATCCGACAAGAAAAGTACTTGGAAAGAGTACGTCTCAAATTTCTTGATCTGTTACAGATCAAAAAACATGCTCACTATAGAACGGCAACTACAACAATGTTTAGGCAAATTACAAAATTGGGCTGACGAAAATGGCTTTAGATTTTCAAGATCAAAAACTGTCTGTATGCACTTCTGTCAAAAACGAAAACCACACAATGATCCTGACCTCACACTCAATGGAATTAAAATTCCAGTAGTTGAACAAACTAAATTTCTTGGACTAATATTTGATTCGAAACTGTCCTTTGTTCCACATATCAAACATCTGAAGGATAAGTGCTCGAAGGCGCTGAACATTCTACGAGTTCTTTCCCATTCTGATTGGGGTGCAGACCGTGAAATGCTTCTACGTATCTATCGGGCACTTATTAGATCAAAACTTGACTACGGCTCTATTGTCTATGGATCGGCTCGCAGCTCCTATCTACAGATGCTTGACCCTATACAGAATCAGGGACTGCGTCTCGCACTTGGAGCTTTTCGAACAACACCTGTGAAGAGTCTCCATGTGGAAGCTAATGAGCCATCTCTAGACGATCGACGAAAGAAATTATCCTTACAGTATGCTGCTCAACTGAAATCCAACCCCAAAAATCCTGCATTTAACCTTGTATTCAATCCACAACACCAAGAAATATTTACACAAAATCAAAAGCTCATACCAACATTTGGCATCAGAATTTCAAAATTTTTGCTGGAACTTAATATAACTTTCGACACCATTGACGAGTACACCGTATCGGATGTACCACCATGGCTCATTCAAACACCTGATATCAATTTATCTCTACATGAGAGGGCAAAATCCAGTGCATTACCCGAAGAACACAAATCCTCCTTTCGGGAGTGCATTAGGGCTTTCCCTGACCATGTTCAGATCTACACTGACGGATCAAAAGATGGTGATAAAGTTGCGGCAGCATGCTGTACATCTAATCACTGCTCCTCTATCCGACTCCCGGATATTGCCTCCATTTTCTCTGCGGAAGCATGTGCTATCGGTCTGGCGCTTGACCATATCGAAGAACACCGCATTGAAAAGGCAATCATCTGTTCAGACTCTCTTTCGGTTCTTCAGGCTTTGAAATCAAGAAGCCCTAGAAATACTCTAATCCAAAATCTTTTAATCCGAACATTTCGATTATCTTCTAAAACTCAAATTACTTATCTCTGGATTCCCAGTCATGTGGGTATAAAGGGGAATGAACAGGCTGATGAAGCAGCTAAGACTGCTCTTCGCCTAGCACAAACAGATTTGAAACTACCATACACCGACATCAAACCTTCAATTCAGTCAGCCATCAAACACCATTGGCAACAAAGGTGGTCTACCGAAACAAACAATAAACTGTTTAAAATTCAACCTACACTTAATCCTAAACTGTCCAGTCGGAGAGACCGCAGAGAGGAAGTTGTTCTCTCTCGGCTCCGAACTGGACACACATATTTTACACATTCCTATCTATTGAGAGGGGAGGATCCTCCTACATGCCATGCATGTGATTCTCCTCTCACAGTGGAGCATATTTTATTGCATTGTATTGATTTTAAACACATACGAGATAAATACTACGATGTCTCCGACATGTACACTTTGTTTCATGCCGTGAGACATAATCGTATTTTTAATTATCTCAAAGAGATCGGTATTTTAAGCAAAATATGAACGTTTTCTCATCATACATCGTATCAACTCAACATTTCATCGTTTCATCAACATTGTGCATGAGTTTTCTCATGTGTTTTAGCCAAATTTATTTTATCCCATGCAAACCTTTTTTTTTTTTTATTAATCAAATTAACGTTTACAATCTGTGTTTTAGTCCTTACTTGCTTTTTCTTACCCTGAACTTTTATCCTGATATTAATGCATGACTTGTAGTTTGGCCCTAAATGACCTTAGTTGTCGATGGGCCGTAAAACTCAAACAAACAAACAAACAAACCATGGGTAATATGATACTTTAGTTGAGAATGATGCACGCCTTTGGCGTACAAGTCGCCGGGCCTTCTCGGCGGTTTGCAGTGCTGAACCTGTATATGATGCCGGCGTAACTCATAGGCCTACATGGCCAACAGGGCATGCCTACAGCTGACTTCCTTTTGTCAGCCTCAACCGCATGGTTACCTGCTGCAGCTGCTAACGACATCAAGTTACGTATCAATGTACAATTCTTAAATATGCTGTAACTGAATACAACAGAGATATACTGTAACTGAATACAATAGAAATAACTGTGCAATTCGTTATGGCAATCTAGCTGTGTTTGTTAGCTGCTGCAATTTATTTGGGGCGTAAGGTGTTACTGTGGCTGACACATGTAACGGACCTACTGGCATTCCGCTCGTTACATGTGTGATACAGTGTTCCACTGAGGTGTTATAGCTAGGCATATATTATATATCTTTTATATTTTAACTGTTGATTCGTTATTTCTTATAGATAAAAACGATGCATACATAGCGAGTCGCCAGTATTTGGGTGACACGGTACTGCGACTGACACAGGTATACAGTGTGCACACATTTTCAGGCTACGTAAATGTAGGTCAGCTGCTGCGAGGTCAGTTTTCCGTTATCTCTAAATAAAAAAACTCCCCAGACGCTGTATTTTGACAGGACTGAGGGGATTTGGTACAGTATGTGAATTAATTATTTTATTTAACGCTAGCAAGGTGCGTGTGATTTTGGTTAGCTTACACACATTTTTGAGATAAAAGCTTTAGGTTGGGACCGATAAATTATGCCTTTGGCGGGGACCGTCATGGGATCCTTGCACCAGGGAGTGGTTTATTTCCAGGGAAAGGGACTCAGTGCACTGCCATTGCATTATTTGCTCTTGTTAGCTCACCTGGTCCGAAGGACCAAGGTGAGCTTATGCCATACCGTGGCGTTCGGCGTCCGGCGTCCGTCGTCCGTCGTCCGTCCGTCCGTCCGTCCGTCAACAATCGACTTCTTCTCCATAACCGCTGGTCGGATTTCATTAGCACATTTATTTTATCCCCATGCAAAACCTTTTTTTTTATCAAATTAACGTTTACAATCTGTGTTTTAGTCCTTACTTGCTTTTTCTTACCCTGAACTTTTATCCTGATATTAATGCATGACTTGTAGTTTGGCCCTAAATGACCTTAGTTGTCGATGGGCCGTAAAACCAAAACAAACAAAACAAACAAACCATGGGTAATATGATACTTATAGTGAGAATGATGCACGCCTTTGGCGTACAAGTCGCCGGGCCTTCTCGGCGTTTGCAGTGCTGAACCTGTTATATGATGCCGGCGTAACTCAGATAACTGACGTGAATAGTTTACGCATCTTAGGCCTACATGGCCAACAGGGCATGCCTACAGCTGACTTCCTTTGTCAGCCTCAACCGCATGGTTACCTGCTGCAGCTGCTAACGACATCAAGTTACGTATCAATGTACAATTCTTAAATATGCTGTACACTGAATACAACAGAGATATACTGTAACTGAATACAATAGAAAATAACTGTGCAATTCGTTTATGGCAATCTAGCTGTGTTTGTTAGCTGCTGCAAATTTATTTGGGGCGTAAGGTGTTACTGTGGCTGACACATGTAACGGACCTACTGGCATTCCGCTCGTTACATGTGTGATACAGTGTTCCACTGAGGTGTTATAGCTAGGCATATATTATATATCTTTTATATTTTAACTGTTGATTCGTTATTTCTTATAGATAAAAACGATGCATACATAGCGAGTCGCCAGTATTTGGGTGACACGGTACTGCGACTGACACAGGTATACAGTGTGCACACATTTTCAGTCTACGTAAATGTAGGTCAGCTGCTGCGAGGTCAGTTTTCCGTTATCTCTAAATAAAAAACTCCCCAGACGCTGTATTTTGACAGGACTGAGGGGATTTGGTACAGTATGTGAATTAATTATTTTATTTAACGCTAGCAAGGTGCGTGTGATTTTGGTTAGCTTACACACATTTTTGAGATAAAAGCTTTAGGTTGGGACCGATAAATTATGCCTTTGGCGGGGACCGTCATGGGATCCTTGCACCAGGGAGTGGTTTATTTCCAGGGAAAGGGACTCAGTGCACTGCCATTGCATTATTTGCTCTTGTTAGCTCACCTGGTCCGAAGGACCAAGGTGAGCTTATGCCATACCGTGGCGTTCGGCGTCCGGCGTCCGTCGTCCGTCGTCCGTCCGTCCGTCCGTCCGTCAACAATCGACTTCTTCTCCATAACCGCTGGTCGGATTTCAACAAAATTTGGCTGGTAGCATCCTTATGGGCAACTAACTGAAAATTGTACAAATGATGGGGCTGACCCCCCAGGGGCCTGAGGGGCGGGGCCAAAAGGGGTCAATTTGGCTAT
>SAYR01026336.1:930114-964958 GCA_004382745.1 Argopecten irradians irradians | reverse complement strand
AACAAAATTGGGCTGGGTAGCTCCTTTATGGGCACTAACTGAAAATTGTACAATGATGGGCTGACCCCAGGGCTGAGGGCGGGCAAAAGGGGTCAATTTGCTATTTCCATATAACGACTTCTTCTTCTGAAACCAAAGCATGGGCATAGCACCCATAATGCATGAGCATCTTATAGGTGGGGATTCAAAATTTGACAAATGATGGGGCTGACCCCCCGAGGGCCTGAGGGGCGGGTCAAATGGGGTCCATTTGGCTATTTTCATATTAAGACTTCTCTCTGAAACCAAGCATGGGATAGCACCATAATGCATGTGCATCCTGTATAGGGTGGGGAATTCAAAATGTACAAATTGATGGGGATGACCCCCCGGGGGCCTTAGGGCGTGGCCAAAAGGGTCAATTTGGCTATTTCCATATAAAGACTTCTCTCTGAAACAAGCAGGGGATGAGCCCATATGCAATAGAGGCATCCTTATAGGTGGGGATTCAAAATTGTACAATTGATGGGGTCGACCCCCGAGGGCCGAGGGCGGGGTCATAAGGGGTCCATTGGCTATTTTCCATATAAAACGCTTCTTCTTCTTGAACCAAGCATGGATGCACCCATAAATGCAATGGTAGCATCCTTATATGGGGATCAAAATTGTACAATGGATGGGCTGACCCCCGGGCTGAGCGGGGTTCAAAGGGGTCAAATTGGCATTCCAGTATAAAACACTTCTTCTCTGAAACCAAAGCATGGATAAGCACCATAATGCAAATGGGTCAGCTTTCTTAAAGGGTGGATTCAAAATGTAAACAAGATGAAATGGCTGAACCCCGGGGCCTGAATGGGCGGGGTCAAAAATTTGCTCTTGCAAGTTTTTTTGCATATGGTTTATATTCAACAAATATAACCCCATTTGACATAGATAGAATAATATTTAATGGGCACAATTTGTATGAATCTATCATTTCTGAAAGAGAATATAAACCAGATACATACCTAGCACATGATGAACTTCCAAACGTGGTCACACTTGACAGGGATATTTTAGAAACAACTGTTTATCATGATATATTCTATGGTGAGGTTGGTCAGTATATGGTGTCAGAAGACACAAGGGCTTTGAACTATCAGAATATTTGCTAGGCACTTTTGGCCACTCAACTATTGCATTACTGCATATTGATGCCCAGTACTATTTGTTTGATTCTCATTCATGTAACTACTTTGGTGAAACAGACCCAAATGGAAGTGCTGCTGTTCTTATTTTTCTGATCTGAGGTCTTTAACACAGTTTTATTGGCAAAGTATGCAGGTAATATATACAACATTTCTCCTGTAATGTTTAATCATGGAAGAACTGAGGACATAAACTCAACAGGCAGACAATTACATCCACAAGAATATATCAGTAGAAATGAGATTAAAGATTATGTAACTGAAGGGAGTAAAACATACTTCCATGAATTGCCTGGTGAAATTATTCAAAAAGAAAATAATACTAACAGGGATAATGTTTCCATACATACATTGGTACACGATTATCTTAATAATACAGAAGAACAATTCAATTTCCTTGGAAAAGTTGAATTAAATACACATATTGATGTTGAGAACATAATTGCTACTGAAAATGTGGGTACCAGTGAACATACGTATTGTTTACCCAGACGTGGAAGAAAGAAAAGAAGGAAATACTTAACAAAAAAAGATCTGTGTAAAACGGATGAAGTTGATAACATAGCCAGTTTTTGCCATATTTTAATTGCAATTTCCAGTATGATTACACAATTGTAGCAGATTTTATAGCAATTGACTCATCAAATAATTTGAATGAAACAGCTGGCAATGAATTCATGAAAAGTCATCTGCTGAATGATAAATTTCAAATAGAAATTTTTCAAACTCCTTTCAGTTTGCACAAGTTGTGATAAGTTTTCATATGAAAACCAAATTTTTAAATTAAAAACAGAGTTTATTGTTCATGACAATCTTAAACTTTATCCTCAAAGTGCTTTGTGTTCTTATTGTTTCAATCATATAAAAAAACAGTGTCCCTCCTACTAACAGTTTTGCGAACAAACTTAACCCAGGAAAGATACCTGCATGCTTGAAAGGTCTTTCTTTAATGGAGCGTCGCTTAATATGTAAAATACAAGTGTTTATGACAGTTATTATATTACATGGGGGACAACTTGCAGAGAAGGGATTATCCATTGATTTTCCAATTAATTTTGAACAACAAGTCAGTACATTACCACATTCTTTTGAGGATGCTAATGTCATAACTGTGTCATATGAGTACAACAAAGACACAAAGCCTACACACATTGTACGCAAAGACAAGATCTTGAATGCATTATTGTGGCTGAAGTCAAACAATCTTGTGTATAAAAATATTTCATTAAAATGACAGTTTTTCAAGAACGTGCCTGATAATAGTGATTCACTTGGTGAAATTATGTCATGTGATGATGATTTTGATGAATACACAGTAACATCTGTTGATTATGCTGTTCCAGATATTGACTTGGGAACTCTATTGACAAAAAACACACCTCATATTTCTCTAAAATGGTGACCACTTCTCCAAAAAATGCATATGATATGGATTCAGGTGAGGAATCCGCTTTTTCCTCACGTGTTTCCTTTTGGCATAAATTGATTTAGACAAACACGAGATATTCCAATTTCAAATTTCAAACACTTTCAACACAAGATGCATCTCCCAGTACACTCACCTCGCACAACATACACGCAACACACCGCATACATGGGAGTCCGTCCTTACATGACCATAGCTGTTGATAGGACTTTAATAAATCAAACAAACAAACAAACAAAGTATTTTAAAGATGGTCGTTTTCGGAAAGATATTTCCTATCTGTTGCATGCAGTGAACTTTTATGAAAGAATCGACTTCACAATTCTGTAGATATACATATGCGAATGCGAATAAAAAAATTTAACTGCAGGAGATATTTCAAATTTTACCAATAATCCTGATATAGTTCAAAATTCTTACATGTTTATGAAATTGATTAAAGGAACAGCTGC
The DNA here is from genome assembly GCA_004382745.1 of Argopecten irradians irradians. NCBI lineage: Eukaryota > Metazoa > Mollusca > Bivalvia > Pectinida > Pectinidae > Argopecten > Argopecten irradians. The sequence continues at coordinate 961,914 of SAYR01026336.1, read as the reverse complement.
ATATTGGAAAAACAATTTACTGAAACTCCTTGCAACGTTCAAGTCCATTGGGCCACCAAGTCTGTTTGTTACATTATCTGCTAATGATATGCATTGGCCAGACTTATTTATGACTTTATTATGATGCGATTACAAAGCTGCATTGAAAGTATCAAATGGAAATAAATGGGTGAAGCAAGATCCTGTTTTAACAGCTAAACATTTTCAAAGACGATTTTAATGCTTTACTTAAGCATGTCATATATGGTCCGAAGAATCCATTAGGAAAAGTTTTTGATCATTTTGGAAGAATTGAATTCCAAAATCGAGGAAGTCCTCATATACATTTGTTCTTTTGGATTGAAAATTTTTTCAGAAATTTATAGTGATCAAAAGTTGTTGATAAACTATATTGACAAAGTGATAAGTACCAATTCTAGTCGGAGTCAATTCGCAAAGAAGTTTCAGACACATCAGCATTCTGAGTATTGTTTAAGGAAGTCTGGAAGATGTCGATCTGGATTTCCATGTTCTTCATGTGATTCAACACGTTTGTTAAGTAATGTAGATTTATGATCAGAAAATATGAAAAACAAATTTCATGAAACCAAACGACCTTCAATAGATAGCTACCTTAATGCTTATAATCCTTTACTTCTAGATAATTGGCAAGCAAATATGGATATCCAAATAGTTGGGAATAGTGAATCCGCTGCCTATTACGTTTGTGCTTATATATGTAAATCTGAGCCTGATGATTTAAAATTTGCTCTATCAAGATTGCCAAATACAATAGATAGAACTACAAATCATAATCAAGGTTGTTGAGGATAGGATATTGTGTGTTAAAAACTAGAAAACTCAGTGCTCAAGAGGCTGCATATCGATTATAGTCAGATTTAAATCTTGTGTTTTCTTCAAGATCTGTCATATCCTTAAATACAAAGCGACCTGAAAACCGATTCAGAGTTTTGAAATCAGTACAGATATATGTTATTCCAATATGATAGATTATTATAAAGGCAGGCCGTTTTCATTGCGACACCTTTGTCTTTATGAATTTGCAGAGTGGTATACTAACTGTACAAATATAAACACGTGGTCGTGTCAATTTTGGTAATGATCGGTTGATTTTAACTTTCCTCTCGTGTAATAATTTGAGATAAATACAGTATTTATCCCAAACTATAATATATAAATAAATATCATGATACTACTAATCTATTTATAATCTGAGAGTTAGGAGAGCACAGTATATCTAAATACTCAGAACATACGTAAAGAGGTGGACTAATAGCTTACTATATACATGTATTATAACTGCTTTCTATTTCGTCTTTGGGTAATTTATAAAGATATTATTATGTCTATGAAATATGTGATAGTACATGTACATGAACGATCACTGAAATCGCCGCTAGTCGAGATACATCAAATTGTATGTTGAGACATGTCTGTATTATATTACTTTGCTCATGATCAACACGGTTACTGCATGTATATATGTTATTTGTAAATAGATGTATACATATCGATCGTATATTACATCTATATATCTATTCTCAGTATTCATCAGGTATACTTTTCCACCAGATCTTCTTCACTTGATGAACTGTGTATAAATCATTAACGGACTGTTTTATATTTCTTGGTACTTTTCAATCAAACCAAACTATTCTACATTGTATACATAATTCCTTTTCCTGTCCTGTGCATGCAATTAATTGTGAGATGATATGAATCACATAGGCCTACATGTGGTTCATGTACAGGTGTTTGGCTCTATAGACATTTTTCTCTCTTTATATATTGACACAGTATTACATATATACGGAGAAAAATCTCTATAGAGCCAAACACCTGTGTTTCATATACCGTACATGTAGCATGACCATATATTATGTATATATGTTTCTGCATGTAGTAATTACAAAGTTCATAATATTAATCTTATGCTACAGTGTGGATTGTACTCGGTTAGTAATTCATGATCATGATCACTTGTCATGGATAGATCCGATACCGAAATCGTCGTTGAACCTGTTGTCTCAAACACTGGTCTAAGTTTATGTCCGGTCTTCGATGGAGTAGAACATGTAGGCTTACCAGACTTTGTAAGAAACAAAGTGTAATATCTATATAGCAGGTAACGACATGGCGTATTTGTGTTTACTTTCATTTGTTTACCAGTTTTGTCGAGCCACCCCATGGGAGGCCTCATCAGATAACACAAACGTGTGTTCGGTTTCGATGTACATTTCAATAAAGCTAGATTAGGCCCTATAGGCATCTATATATAAATCTTTATTACAAAATACATAAGAACAGCAAATACCATTGTAATTATAATTTTGTTAATTGCGCTTTTCATTCAAGAATAAAAACTTTTTGAATAGTTTTAGTCTAGTTTTATATAGAAACTACATGTAAATACACACATATACAACATATATTTGTAGGTCCACGCGTGGAATGCGTGTGTTCGTAATGTGCAGTCGATCGCGATCGAGCGACTTGACCGCTAAATAATCGTTGTTTGAAGAATTGCTCTTCACCACGTTCCAACGGACCCATGTGTGTTCGCCGACACATATTTGGCGAGTTGCGTTCGCCATGCATGATGTTGAAGTTTGTTAGGGAAATTCCACTTTTTATGTGCCTACGCATGCGTACTAAATTGTTTCGGCTGTGGGGCGGAACTACGGATTCCCCCCTCTCCGAAGAGGGGTTTTCTATTGTTTTTGAAAAACATGGAAATGTTGGGCATTTTTATTAGCGGATATTTTCATAAGGATATATGCTCTACTATTCAGAAAAATTTGGTACTTTATGGCGATATTTTTCACCCCAAAACATAATGGGGCTTTAAATAATAACATATAACATTGCTGTGTAATTATATTGAACCCATCCCTGACAGTGTTACATCTCATGTCTATTACACTATGAACTTGAATGAACTTTTATCAATATAAGAATAATGATCAATATTTCACAGTGAAACCATGTATGTATACATACTTGCAATTGTGTACCTGGTAAATTGAGTCATACATTTATAAAATATGAACAAAATTCTTACTTAACTGAAAGGTTTCATATGAAGATTATTTTCATTCAAGCCAATAAAAACCAATTGACCATATGAATATTGTTTTATAGTTTTCATTTATTTATAATTAATTGTTCTTAAACATACTCAATCTGGCTTTGTGATTGGACGATTTTTTTTTCATACCACTGGACTAAAGTTGTGTCTACAGACAGACGGACAGATTTATTTAAAATCAGAATAACACACACATATTCTGTTAATCCACAGTTCAGATAAAATACTAAAAATGATAATAAATCTTATTTCTACTCTGGCATCTCCATATTTGCCAACTCCAAGTCCGATTCGTATTCATACGAGATTGTGTCACTGTCACTGCAGCTGCCTTCCTCCACTTCTTTGTTCTCAAGGGTTGCAGCTGTCAAAAGTTGTTCAATAGCAGTTTGATTACACTCACCACAAGCACACACTGTCATACACAAGTCACAGCAGTTATGCCTCCCAATGTTAGAAAGTTTACTCACTTCAGATGAGGAAAGAAAACACTGCATTATTGCGCTTCTCCTACATGTTTTTGTCCTAACGATTTCTTTCACATCGTCATCAATATGGACTAACTGGTGAGGATTACACAAAAGTAGCGCAGTTGATTGTTCTCCGTCACGACCAGCCCTTCCAGCTTGTTGTACCAAGTCCACAATAGTTTTCGGTGGCCCATAAAACACAATGTTGTGGCAATCAGCAACATCAACCCCCATTCCCAAAGCACTTGTTGCAATGACAATCTTCAGTCTTTGGCCTTCACCGATATCTCTGAGGATCTGCTCCTTCTTCTCATCTGTTGTTTCTGAATGGTACATTTCAACATATGAGACTGCTTCGGGCAACTCTGTCACAATGATGTTGTAGATAGAAGACACATCCTTGATGGAATTGCAATATACAATAATCTTTGGAAATGCATTCTCAAACTTTGCCAATGCTTCGACAAGCCAAAATATTGCTGCTTCTGCATCATTTGCTGTCCGGTGTACCACAAATTTGATGTTTTCTTTGTTTGGCGATATAAACATGAACCTGGTCTTGTCGTCGAAGTTCAACACAGACATCACTCTCTTCTTCACAGCTTTTGTACATGTTGCACTTAACGCAAGGACTGGTGCTGTAGGAAACAGGGACCTTAACTCGCCAATGTGTCGAAACCATTTGCGAAATACAGACTTCTCCTCTTCATCAGCAAGTCCACCCCTGAAATAAAGTTAAGTTACTATAATGGATGCATTTAAATTTAAGTTCTTTACATATATTACACACTGAAACATTATATACATTAACATTTTCACTGCAGTCATACTGTGTAACCTTTTCATGCGCCGTTGGCATTTATCATAAATGATCATGAATTACCATCTTCTAAGTATGACGTTATTATCACTGTGACGTCACAAATTGTCATGCGAGAGATCATGGAAGATGGCTGTTTTGTCCTTATTAAAACGATAACGAGTTCTTTATTTATTATTGTTTATTAGATGCAAAATCTATTGGGATTTTATCATAAATTGTTCTAAAATGTAAATAAACATTGAACGACTTTCATTCAGCATTAATTGCCAATATTAGTATGAATGCCAACTGGACAGAAGCTAATTCAACATGAAGCGCTAGCGCTATACCCAACATTCTTAAATTTCAATTATACACATGTTGTGAATTTACATAAATGTTACGCATTACATGATCTTATAACATTTGCATGTGTTGAATGTTTTAGTATCTGCTTTAATTTTCTATAGGTTTTTTGTTGTTGTTTTTTTACTGACAATATTTTTTTTTTTAAATTGTAATTCAACAGATGTTTCTTACCATGAAAGAATGGTGTGAAATTCGTCCACAACTATTGCACACACATTTAGCTTTTCCAGGTCATTCCTCCAATGTCTATCACCGACCAATGTTTCAGGAGATGCAAAGATGATGTCTATCTTCCCTTCTCTGATAAGATCATCCGTTTCACTGCTATCACCTGTAATAATTTTGATATGATCAAACAACAAAATAACAAATCGGGGACGGAGAACTGTAATCGCTTTATCACCTATAGCGCTAGGCAAGTGAATGTTAACAGCACACTTGTCCGTACGCGTTGGACAAGTAAAAATTTCTGACCTTGATTATGACCTGGACCTTAATTATATACTATGTAATCTTTGTTTATTGCTGAATATATGATATAGGTGACATACAACAACACATAATATAATATATACAGTCACATATGCATAATGTTGTGTAAATTACTGAGGGCAAGTGAAAATGCCATTCGGACGAATAGATTTTAGAGGAGCACTTGTCCGACAAATGATTACATTTATTTCTTTTAAAGTTTTTCCACAGCGCAGCCAGAACAAAAATGTATTCGGACAATAACATACATGAAATATCCTATTCTAGCTGGCTAATGTAGTCACATACATTGACTAAATATCAACAAAAATAAATGCTAATTTTAAGCTTCAGATCTACATGTATAATGCAACAGTTGTTTATATTTAAATAATGTTATTCCGATAAATTCATGTTTCAGTTTTTATTTCAAAATACCAGTTCTATCGAGTTTATGTCGCATACATTGTACAATGTAATACAGTTATGTACATTACTCCAACAATATATGTCGTGTTGGCATTGTCTATCAGATGTTTCTCAATGTCGTGCATCTAATTAATATCACAGGATTAATACAATTAATGTATCACGGGGATACATATTAATTACAGTGGTCTCTATTCCAGTTGATATTGACCAGGCCTGGACTGGATAGGTACGACCTTAGGCACGTCCACAAAATATCTCATTACAGAATGATACAAAATTTAGACATATCGCTAGCGTTTACGTATTGTAGTGTGTATTGTGCGTTTCCATACCTTTATAAGCAGCGGTCACACAGGATATGGTTGCCAGACGTTTCACTTGATCCTGCATTAAGGATACGAGTGGGCAGCAAACGATCACTTTCCCTGGCGTCTGGAACTGATCGGGGTGGGAATTTGACAGTGACTTGAGGACAGGCACAAACATCTGGTAGGGTAGTGACTTCCCGTATCCTGTTGGTAAGACGGCGATGCAGTCCTGTCCAGCTAGCAACATACTCAAAATGTCCCTCTGTTCTTCCTTCAACTCATTTACTTTAAATTCTTTCATCACCGTCTCTAATGCCTTTTCAATCGCTTCATCTTCCGCCATTTTGCACACACTGCCGAACGCGTTTATGAGAGCCGCATTTTGATTGGCTGAAATAAATCCGTTGTATGGTAATCGGAGAGGTCGTTTGAACATGACCTCCCTCGGGTGGCCGTCAGATCTCCATAACGTAGTGTATAATGGGGATCTGTATTTTAATCAGATTGGTATATTATACACTTTGTATGTATTCTAGTCAATCATTTCAGTACAATCATTTGTTTAAAAGTTTCATAACACAATGTTAAAAATATCAACTCCATCTTCAACCTGTTACAAAAGTGGAAGCTTTTGAAGCATATCCATATGAAACATTTAATGTGGTTTGATTATTATCCTAAAGTTTTACATTTTTGTACTAGGGGTCATGTAAATAGCAGAAATTTCAAAGGTGAATAAATACCCAGTATTTGCACAAAATTAGCCATGACTTACAAAAATATTTATCTGGACATATATTTTCTCAGGTCCCCCAATAATTTGATGTAGATGCTAACAGTTTCTCCTGTAGAGTTACAATGTAATCAAATGTAGCAGGAAATAATTACAGGTCACATAAATTATCAAACCTGAAAAACAATCATGCTGCGATGTTCACAAGTCTTTATAGATTCAGAGGAATTGTTTGACCAGAATTGGCTTTATATTCATATAAACGCTGTAACCATTGCATTCTATATCATTTACAGCTGCCATTTGTATTTAAAGGCCCACTACCTTTCCGAAACGGCTTTTAATTTTTAAAATGGGAATGTAAAACAAGATCGATAATTTTGTAGAGTCCTAAAAATTATTAACTTACCGTTAATACTACATTTATCATCACCTTCTGAACGATTTGATTAAAATAAATAAAATGTTTATTTTCATAACGCGGGTCGTATTATGTTTCCGCCGTCGTCCTAAATACCGCGCGGTAGTTGACTATTACTGCGCCAGATGGCAAAACAGCGAATTGACTCTCTACGGTTTTCATATATTACGCAGGCAATCTTGCATATGTTTGGTGTCGTAACCTTATTTTAGATCATCGGTATGCATTTTCTGGTGTTATTAATGTTTTTTAAGAAACCTTTATATTTTGCTCCGGAAAGGTAATTGGCCTTTAAAGATCAAAACTAAATATGTGTTTATACTGAAATAAAATCCATTGTGGTCAAACAACTGCTCCGAGTCTGCTATCGGAACATAACAGCATGATTATTTTTTCAAGTTTGATAATTTATGTAGTTATGCCTTGCTACATTTGACCACAAATTACATATAAAGAGAAAAGGGTAGCATCAACAGCAAATTATTGGGAATACTGACAAACTACATGTCCAGACAAATATTTTGGTACTTCATATGACTATTTTTATCCAAATATGGGTATACCTATTCCCTTAAGAAATTCAGCATCAACCTGCTATTTACTTGACTCCTAAATTTCTACTTTTTATTTAATGTTAGAAAGATTTACTTTAAAAATTTCTGGTAGAAATATTACATGCAAGTTTTATACAAGTATTATATTACTGTTATATAAGTTTTATACAATGCAGTTCACAAATAAAATGTAAATTTCCAATAAATTTGGCTTTGTGATATATATTTGAAATTTGAATCAGAGATGAAAATCAAAAGCTGATGAGCTGATTTCAGTCTTTTTCATTTTCAAAAGATAAACATTGTAGCTACCTGTTACATGTAATTCCATACATATACTTTCTATGTAAAAGTAAATTTAAGCCTTTGTTAAAATTTCCCATTTTCATCTCTGATATACTGGAATATACTTGCTAGCGCCCAGGTATTGTTGTCCTTTTTTGGAAGGACAGCAACAAGTACTCATTGTAATGGACACCATTACATAGTCCCCCAAACGCATCCCCAATTGCAACAAATTAAGAATGCAATTGCAAAGTGTATATGAACATCTTGGGAGAATTTTGATGTACTTTTATCAACGAATTCAGGTTCTCCTAAAATGTACATAACTACATAACTCGGTGATCATGAACCAGGACCTGGCCATGCCTTGTACCTGCGTATAGTGCGCACCCCAACTTTTCACTTGATAATTTATAAAAAAAAGTGTGCACTATACGCGCAAAAATACGGTAATACAAGGCTGTTTTCGGAGGAATTGGCAGATATCATGACTGCATGTCATCCCTTAAAATTTTAAGTTAAAACCCCCCATTTACAAATTTTCAATGAATTACTGACGAAAAATTGAAAACAGGAAGTTGGCCCAGCGACAATCTTTTAAATTTTTTTATCATTTTGATCAGCATCCCTTAATACCCCTATATTTTAATTTTTATTGAAATCAGAGACCAAAATATAAAAACAGGAAGTTAGCCCAGCGGCCATCTTGGGATACCAAAAATCTATACGAAAATGTTTTTATGTTGTTCGCCATCCCTTAAAACCCCTGTAGACCAATTTGCATTGCGATCGAAAGATCAAAACCTGAAGAACAGGAAAAGGAAATGAGCCAGCGGCCATCTTGGAATAGCAAAATCTTTACAAAAACGTTTGCATGTTGTTTGCCATCCCTAAATAATTTTATAGACTAATTTTCATTGAGATCGGAGACGGAAACCTGAAAACAGGAAGTGGGCCAGCCGCCATCTTGAAATACCAAAATCTTTACAAAATTGTTTGCAGGTTGTTTGCCATCCCTTAAAACCCCCTATATACCAATTTTCATTGAGATAGAAGACCAAAACCTGAAAACAGGAAATGGGCCAGCGGCGAGCTTAGAATACGAAAATGTTAACATGTTTTTCGCCATCCCTTAAAACCCCTACATACCAATTTTCTTTCAGATTGGAAACCAAAACCTGAAAACAGGAAGTGGGCCAGCAGCCATCTTGGAATACCAAAAATCTTTAGGAAAATGTTTTCATGATGTTCACCATCCCTTAAAACCCCCATAGACAATTTTCATTGAGATCGGAGGACGAAACCTGAAAACAGGAAATGGGCCCTGGCGGCTATCTTGGACTTCCGGTTGGGGAAAAAACCCTTTGTGCACAATCCCACACCCTAATGAGTATGTATGCGAAGTTTCGTGATAATCGACTATGTATTTTTGAGAAAAGCTGCGAAAACCCGCGCGGCGGAAGAAAGTGGAAGAAATAAGAAAAAAAAATAATAATAAGAAACGTTGATTAATTAACGTCCTATTAACAGCTATGGTCATGTAAGGACGGCCTTCCATGTATGCTGTGTATAGCGTGTATGTTGTTCGAGGTGCGTGTTTCGGGAGACTGTGGTATATTCATGTTGTGTCATCTTGTATAGTGGAACTTTTGCCCTTTTTATAGTGCTATATCACTGGAGCATGCCGCCGAAGACACCAAGCAACACACCCCACCCTGTCACATTATACTGACAACGGGCGAACCAGTCGTCCAACTCCCTTTTTGCTGAGCGCTAAGCAGGAGCAGAAACTACCACTTTTATAGACTTTGGTGTGTCTCGGCCAGGGGACAGAACCCAGAGCCTTCCTCACAGGGGGGAACGCTCAACTCAAGGCCAAAAGTGGGGCGGTGCCAAGGGAGGCATTGGGAAGGATAAAGTCAGTTAGGAAGAAGAGAAAAGATAAGATTCTAAATTTAGTCGCCTTTTACGATCATGCAATAGGGGCAGCAGGTACAATTCTTACGCCCTACCTGCAGAGCTCCTTTGTCATTGAGTTGGAAAGCCAAACATGAACATGGCCATTAGATGTTAACATAATCAAACTTTACATTGATGGGATCCCTGTCTTTGTGCAAACAGGAGAGAATACTGAAGAAAATCTAGAAGTTATTGTGAAGGCTATGATTGTAGTTGCAACAAAGGATCTACAAGCTCGTGCATATGTAACCAATATGGCCCAGCATAATGGTGAGATGCCTGTATTACATGGAGCCTGGACAAATGGTACCAAGTGGAAAGGTTTTTTGCAGAGGGACCAATCACCAAAGCTGCGCACGGATGATGAGGCTAGGATCAGTGCAGCAAAGGCACAGGAGTCAAGCACTAGGACTAAAGGATTCATGGGAGAAAGTGTTCTGATTTCTGCCTTATTCTTCAATTATAAATTCTATTGTAATTGACACTCTTGGGTGTAACCAAGTAAGTTCTGCAATACTGGTTTGACAACAAATTATGCAACCAATATTTCTACATTGGAAATGATAACAAAGATGATGATCAGATGTTAGGGAAATCCGCCCTCCGTACATGATTCACCGTCTACCAAGGATACTGTCCAGACACATACCATCACTGGAAGGCATCAGAACTAAGGAACTGGCTTTTGTCTTATTTCATCCCTTGCCTCTAGAATATCCTTCCAGATGTTTACTTAACTCATTCATAGCTGTTAATTAATCAAACAAACATCAGCCGTCTTGTGGAAGGAACTTACCTGCTTCTAACAGAAGGTTTCACCAGTGATATGTCACAAGAGCTGATTTACTTCTGCTGACTTTGTACAAAAGGTGCAAATCCTGTACAGAGACTAGGCTATGAGCCTAAATATTCAAATGCCTGTGTCCTACATTCACTAGTGTCGGTTTGTTCGAAGTCACTGAGCATTTAACTCTTTGCATTGGCTACAGCTAAATCTGTGTTGAATTGAAGTTCTTCCTCCTCAAGTTTAAATGACAGCTTGGCTAGTTCAATCTCCCGTTCTTTCTGCAGTGTCAGCTTTCTGGCTGATAATTCAATTTTTAATTGCTCTTCTTTCAGTCTTTTAGCTGATATTTTGCTCGATGATGTTGACCTGCTTGAGTTACTACCAGTACGAGAACCTTCATCATCTTGTTCATGCTGACTTTTGCTGAGAGATACATTAACGAAATACTCCTCTATCTTAGCTTTGAAGTCTCGGAGAAACTCATCGCGGGGATTAACGATCCGGTATAGTGGTCCCTTTGATCATTATCTGTCTCTCTTTGTAAAAAATGTTTATGCATTTGGAGAAAGAGTTCAGTTTTGCATCCATGACGTGTACTTTTTGCTTATTACTTTTACTGAAACATTGTCCGAAACCATTTCACTAATATAATCATGAAGTCTCTTTAAAACTTGTTAATGGTTGTTTAATTGATCAAGACTATAGTCTCTTCCTGTTTGTGTAAAAAAAATCTGACACACTGATCATGACGTTTCATCGGACGTTTCGGCCATCATATTTTTTTTGTTCTTGGCCGTCAGTTTGCCTTTTGTCTGCATCGACCTTGGAGAGGTCTTCAACATTACCGTCTACATTTTGAATCATATTGTTCATTTCGGTAATGTTGACTCACAACTTTGGTTAATGCTGTTGGATCCGTAAATTCAAATCAGTCAATTCGACCACCCAACACTTTGTAAACAGTTCAATTTCACGGTTATTCATCAGTATCATCAGATACATGCATTTCTCCAATGTCTCCTATCTTGATTAGCTGTGTTACACAGTAGTTGTTAACGATAGTGGTGATAGATTAACCAAAATGTGTTTGCTGATATCCAAAATTATCCCGACAGATTTTCCATTTCCTGTGCAGACAACCCAAGGGGCGCAACTCTAAAGGAGTGTAAAAAATAGGAGACGTCTGCCGTAAAATATATCCGGAAAAAATATTATTCACCCAAAATCGGCATTTACGACCATCATAAAGTACTCTGATGCCGAAAGGATTCTAATGAAAGCCATCCGTGGACTACAATTTTACAAAAATGCAACAAACTACATACATTGCATCAATACACATGTGGAATATTTTAATAATGCATGTTTGACATACCATGACAAGGAGTACCATAGGAGAACAAACATGGCTGTTCTGGAATGGAACCCGAATGTGGACAGGGAGTATACTTCCATTACATATTTTGAGGACGCTAGACATCCAAGAAAACATGCTGGACATAAGAATTTGTCTCCAAAGAGTTATCCTTTCCTTGACACAATATAAGAACATGTCATGGACCAGTTAAATACACTGTACAGTTTTGTGACTTTGTAAATATAGTATTCATTTTGAGTATTTAGTTATTATATTAATAACAATATACAGTTACATATGGTGTGTGTATTACAGAGTTATATCTGTGTAACGGGATTTAATTTCATTGTCCCACAAGATGGAAGTAAGTAAAAAATCGTAGATCTGGACATGTACATATTTTGAGTAAAATTTACAATGTTATGCATATATATTGCACAGAAAAATTTCAATATTAAAAAAAACTATATGCAAATAATAATATGTATAAAAATCCAATGACTCAAATTATTCTTGTATTAAATATCGCTGTAATTACAAAGATTGCTTTCCTTTTAGTTTTATATATGTGTACATATATGCCCTGAAGGTAGGGCGTTAGAAGTGTTACAACTGCCCCTATTGCATGATCGTAAAAGGTAATTTTAGGATCTTATGTTTCCTAATGCCTCCCTTGGCACTGCCTCACTTTTGGCCTTGAGTAGAGCGTTCGCCCCTGTGAGGAAGGCTCTGGGTTGTGTCCCCTGGCCGAGACACACCAAAGTCTATAAAAGTGGTAGTTTCTGCTCCTGCTTAGCGCTCAGCATACAGGGAGTGGGACGACTGGATCGCCCGTTGTCAGTATAATGTGACCGGTTGAGGTGCTTCAGTGATATAGCACTATAAAAAGGGTAACAGTTCCACTATACAAGAAGACAACATGAATATACCGCAGTCTCCTAAAACATGCACCTCGCACAACATACAAGCAACACATCGCATACATGGGAGGCCGTCCTTACATGACCATAGCTTTAATAGGACGTTAATTAATCAAACAAACGAAAGTGCACAGTATCAACATCAAACCAATCTGCTAGTGCTATGTGCTGGTGTTTATATACATTGTACACACTTGTTTTTATTGCTGCCTAGACTGCCCACAGTTACTTACGCATGATTCCGGTAGGATCCCATCTCGGACTCGCATTTAAATGTGTAAAAAAAACCCACAAAACAGGACACATTGGTGTGGCCGTTTTATTGTACACGCAGCTGAAAGTGTTTCTTGGCATCTTGCCATTGATCCCCGACATCGAGCTGATGTAAATGATATTGTTTCCTGTGATATAACTTATATCTATTTCTGCTAAATAAAATTTATTTATCGCTAAAATGATGTCACTTCATCATTCAGGGCAGGTCACTTATTAGGTTCTGAGGAGATTTGGGGAACTTAATATACTTAGACAGCATCCGTCAAAATTAGATCTTGTTTAAAATGATTACTCAAACTTCAAATAGTGCAGAGATACTGTGTTTTTGAAATAAGGAACGCCGATATTCTTTCAAAATCAGAATTCAAACTGAAAGAAAATCTAATATCATTTGGAATATCAAATTTTGAAAGGTTCATTCTTTGTAGTCCTAGTACTGCACTTAACACAAAAAGTTTCTTGAACATGTTCTATCAGCCCTTTTGTTCCTAGCACCTTGTCTTGACAGAGACCTACTCTGTTTGTTTCCATATGATGAAAATAAGCGTGTTCTTTCATCACTGATTTCCTGTACCAGGTTTCTGGTTGAAGAACCTGATGGAGAGTCGACGCCATGCTCATTTTCTGGGCATGTTCCAAGATGACTACGAAACCTATGTCTCTCTCCTATTGTTGTGATTCATAACCTTGCAAGGTACAACCTATGTATGGCCTTGAAATGTATCCGTCTTTTGACTGCCATATGAGCGGTCAAGTGTCTCGATGTCACTTTGGCAAAATATTAAAATAACAAAAACATGTAATTATGTAGAAATTAAGAATAATGTCCTTGGCATGCAGCAAGTGTGAGTATTGAATTATGGTGAAACCTTTGGTTAATTAATTATTAACCGTGAATTGATATTCTTTAGTTGAATCAATATTCTTAACTTGAATTGGTATTCTTTAGTTGAGTTCATTGGTACAAACATTGGAAGCTATAACGACAGCTTGGCATTGATCAACTATATTAAGTCAGAGTCTGTGAGTCATAAGACTTTTCATTTGAATGGAATTTAAATAATTTACCTTTCTGTAAGTGGTCAGATCATAAATATTGTCAGGAAGGGTTCTTTGATCTAAAAGTCGCTTTCCAGTGAACCGATGAACCGGAAGCCTATTTCTCTCAGGAAATCCTCTGGTTTGTATGAGGTAGCTGTCGTTGCACCTTCGCGTCTTCTCTGTTGAAGAGATGTACGTTCTTGGATCAACAGAAAGGTATTGTCAATCTTCGCAATTTTCTGGTGTTCATGTTGATCTCTCTCTTCATATAAAAGCACGAGGTTGTCCAATTTCTTTGGAGGTATGGCTTTGAAATTCATGTCCACTCTTTGAAGGAAGAGATTGATCTCATTTAAAATTTTGAGAACATGCAATAGGGACAGCAGGTACAATTCCAACGCACTACCAGCAGGACAGCATCGACAGACATGTAACCTGTAGGAATTGCTTTTATATAGATATGACATTAAATTACTAATCGCTACCATGAAAGTGTAAACACATTCAATCCGTACATGAACACATGTACACATGGCATAATAAATTAAAACAGTGAAACAGACGTTGAATCAAATGAAGATACCCTTCGTCAAGCTGAGTCTGGAAAATATGCGAGGCATTTGACCAGGGCAACAAAACCATATACATGATCATCCGACCATTTATGATTGCTTTCACGAAGGATACTGCAGAAGACGAATAACATTACTTCGTAGGTCGTGTTGGAAGACACAAGTAGCTTAGTGGATACTCAGGCAGTGGAACAACGTTTGCGGTTTTAGTTCTAGTAAGAAAGAGCGATACTTTCTAAACAATCTGCACACAAACAATCATAGTTTTGTGTTTTAGTCGATTTGCCATCTACAGAATACCAAGGAAAAATGAGATCATGCAGGAGAGATTCGCTCTCCGTCAATGCGTTTGGGCACCCTCTCAGCAGTGTGGATTTGGGCTTAGTCCATGTTTTATTACAAAATGCTGAATCTTAATTATATCTTTACGTAACGATCATGTGTGAATATGTAATAAACCACTTTATTTCATCCAGTCAGAGCAACCAATTATTGTGGATTTATGTGCCATCATCAATGCAATCGCTATTACAAATAATGAATCACCACGGTTCCACAAGAATACAATGGTTAAGTACAATCAACGACCCATCATATGCCCACCTTATACCAGTACACGAATACAATGGTTAAGTACAATCAACGACCCATCATATGCCCACCTTATATCAGTACACGAATACAATGGTTAAGGACGATCAACGATCCATCATATGCCCACCTTATACCAGTACAACAATACGAGACGGAAGTGTTCCTTAAGAATACAATGGTTAAGGACGAACAACGATCCATCATATGCCCACCTTATATCAGTACAATGTGAGACGGAAGTGTTCCTTAAGAATACAATGGTTAAGGACGAACAACGATCCATCATATGCCCACCTTATATCAGTACAACAATACGAGACGGAAGTGTTCCTTAAGAATACTATGGTTAAGGACGTTCAACGATCCATTATATGCCCACCTTATATCAGTACAACAATGCGAGACGGAAGTGTTCACTAAGAATACAATGGTTAAGAACGAACAACGATCCATCATATGCCCACCTTATATCAGTACAACAATACGAGACGGAAGTGTTCCCCAAGAATACAATGGTAAAGGACGATCAGCGTCAGATGTCGCCATTAACCACAAAAAAGGTTTCTGAGGAAGATGTACCATTCCAGGAGTGGACACTCAAAGACGAAGAAGGAAAGGCTGTTGTTGCGGTTTGGGAGGGAATGGTTGACAAGGTGAAAGTCAGGCAGCCCTTGGAACTCACCAAATGTAGAATGAGGTTATACAAAAATGAGAAGAAACTAAAAACAGGCCTCAAGTTGTGAGGTTATTTTATCAGAAAACGATCCATCATTGTTCTTTCTTACCGGTAAATATTGTGTTATATCTTTGGTTTTCCTTTTTCACCATTGGAAACAAAGGTGGTCTACCGAAACAAACAATAAACTGTTTAAAATACAACCTACACTTAATCCTAACCTGTCCAGTCGGAGAGACCGCAGAGAGGAAGTTGTTCTCTCTCGGCTCCGAATTGGACATACATATTTAACACACTCCTAACTACCTACATGCCATGCATGTGATTCTCCTCTCACAGTGGAGCATGTTTTATTGCATTGTATTGATTTTAAACACATACGAGATAAGTACTATGATGTCTCCGACATGTACACTTTGTTTCATGCCATGAGACATAATCGTATTTTCAATTATCTCAAGGAGATAGGTATTTTAAACAAAATATGAACGTTTTCTCATCATATCATCGTATCATTATTTTTCACTCAACATTTCATCGTTTTATCAACATTGTGCATGAGTTTTCTCATGTGTTTTAGCCAAAACTATTTTATCCCATGCAAACCTGTTTTTTTATCAAATAAACGTTTACAATCTGTGTTTCAGTCCTTACTTGCCTTTTCTTACCCTGATCTTTTATCCTGATATTAATGCATGACTTGTAGTTTGGCCCTAAATGACCTTAGTTCTCGATGGGCCGTAAAACTCAAACAAACAAATTTCCTTTTTCATTAAATGCATAATTGTATTTATTTACAGATTCTCAACCATTATCCAGCTCTAGATGATGTTTCCTCAGAAGAAGAGGACTTATCTTCAGATGATCCTCCAGGACCTGACAAAACCTGTTTAACGGGCAACTGTCAGCAGTTTTTGAAGCTGACCCATACCTCTCCTGTCCGAAAATCGGATGTAACAACAGCAAACTTCTTACTATTAAAGGTGATACCGGGAATCTTATGAAATGCCGTAATTGTAACTCTGAATGCTCAGCTAGCTGTGCTGGGACTTTTATGAGAGCAATTAAAACAAGACATAGCAAATAAATAGAATTAAGTTTATTATATATAGTAGCATATTAGGTGAATACTCCTTAAATGACTAGTGCCTTTATATTGTTTAATTACGCTTGGTTGCCCTATATCTATACTTTATACTTATCTTTACCAAAACTCCGTATCTAAGGCCATAGCGATGTCTGGCAGGATCCTAGAAATACAGAAACTGACCGCCTGCATTAACAATACATATATGGCACATCAGCGCCACCCAGGTTTGTTTGTTTGATTTATTAACGTCCTATTAACAGCTATGGTCATGTAAGGACGGCCTCCCATGTATGCGGTGTGTTGCGTGTATGTTGTGCGAGGTGAGTGTACTGGGAGACTGCGGTATGTTCGTGTTGTGTCTTCTTGTATAGTGGAACTGCTGCCGAAGACACCAAGCAACACACCCCACCCGGTCACATTATACTGACAACGGGCGAACCTATATACTAGGATTTAATGAAAGTCTTAACTTGGACAAGAGTCTGAGAACGGACGGAATGATCTATAGTCTAGAACTTAATGAAAGTCTTAACTTGGACACAAGTCTGAGAACGGACGGAATAATCTATATTCTAGGATTTAATGAAAGTCTTAACTTGGACAAGAGTCTGAGAATGGACGGAATGATATATATATACTAGGACTTAATGGAAGTCTTAACTTGGACACGAGTCTGAGAATGGTCAGAACGTTCTATATACTAGGACTTCATGAAAGTCTTCACTTGGACACGAGTCTGAGAACGGACGGAATGATCTATATTCTAGGACTTACTGAAAGTCTTAATTTGAACGAGTCTGAGAACGGACAGAATGATCTATATTCTAGGACTTAATGGAAGTCTTAACTTGGACACGAATCTGAGAACGGACGAATTAATTATAAGATTCAATAAAAGTTTAAACTTAAATTGTAGGACACTAAGGCAAGATTTATATTCCAAGAAGTTTTAAAGAAATTTGGGATAGTAAGTATGATTGGTTTATTGGACAGAATGATGTTTTAGCATTTAGAGAAAGTCTTATCTTTTACCAATATCCATATTTTTTTTTATTACGTCTTAGCTTGTAGTTAAAACGACAAACTATCTCGTTACATCGAGTTAGTTATATATAACGCCTTTTGTATCATATTTGGACGAAAAAAATTAGAGGAAATAAATGTTTCATACTTGCCTCCATATCAATATTTCTATTTAACAATTAAAGGCTAGTAATAATTTAATGAGATCATTTGATGCCTATCAGATAAAATAAAATCTTGTTGTGTTAAAGAATATGATGACAAAATCAAATTATATACATTATGTAACGATTAAAGCCTCACAACAAAATTACATGATGTAATGACATTGTCTATTTATAGAGTATCTTATCTTTTTATAAAAGTTCTGGTGTTCCACACATGAATGTTTTGTAATATGTCTTACTGACCTTAATTTTACACCATAGCTCTTTTCGATGAGGAATGATATCTCCTTGTATGTCAAATTTGATTTGGCATACCCGGGAAGGCTATCCTGAACATCTGCAATTATATGATACAATAAAATCATTGATACGTTGACATGTTCGTATTATATACCGTGCCTTTGAAATGTTTTGGAGAATATTTGTGTTCAGAAACCTTATTTAAGCTAAAATTTATTTCAATATGTACAACAACTTGTTTTGTTTTATTAGATATATAGAAATTATAGATAATGGCAAATGTATGTACAACAACTTGTTTTGTTTTATTAGATCATGTTTTGTCTGGATACCACTTGCATTGGAACAATCCCTGCATTCTCAATTTATTCGCCAGTAAAAACAATGCTATCGTAAATGACGCATTCCTTGCATTCTCGTTTAGGTCATACGCATTCTTTGCATATTTCTTTTTGCAAAATCAGTCATCGTGTATATATTTACTTTTTGAAAGTTTTATTTGTACAATACTACTTGGTATTATATTTTGTGTACACGCAACACGTCGCATACATGGGAGGCCGTCATTACATGACCATAGCTGTTAATAGGACGTTAATAAATCAAACAAAAAAAAAATATTTTCTTTTAAAAAAGCGTTATTTGTACAGTATATTTTGTGTACACATTTTCATTTTTAAAAGTTTTATTTGTACTTAAGTCATTCTGTACATATGTATGCATAAATTGTTGTATAATATGTACGGCCGCTGTCGGCCATCGTCAGTACGCATGTCAGTATGCCTATTACTTGATGAGTGTGACCTATTAACGGTAAGATTAAAAAGATTAATAATCAATAAAAATGGCATTTTTTTGTGTATTAAGCCTCATTATCAAAGATTTAAAAATCATTCTTTGTATTTGATGTCTTTCCAGGTTAGAAACTAGCCAAGTCATGGACAGAACTATTGTCAGAAGCTACGATATTCTATAGCACAACATTCCTAATCTCAACGAAAAAGACAGTCTTTATATGGCATATCACTTGTCCCCTGTTAGAACAAATATTTGTTTGTTTGTTTGATTAATTAACGTCCTATTAAAAGCTATGGTCATAATACAAAGCCTTATGGGTATAGTCTAGAATCCAGCGTATATGTTGTCATTTGTATACAAAAGACTAAGTGTGGCATCACTGACTGTACAAACTTTTTAAAGCCAGATAAATATGTTGAAAACATGTTCTTTCTTTTTCACTAACAAAAGAAAAATCTAACTACAGCAATCATGTATGGTTTATTCTCTTTTCCACTTAGAAAAGACATCTACCAACATCAGAACCAACAGCGGTAGAAGTCAACAACTGTAAAGGCCAGTCCCCAAGTCAAGGTATATCTGAAAGAAACAATGTGCATGGTATTTGTTGTGTCTTCTTGAATAGTGGAACTCTTGCCCTTTTTATAATTCTATATCACTGAAGAATGCTGCCACCAAGCGACACACATAGCACGAAAAAGACATAGAAAATCATAGAATACTGTTGATTGACGTATATTTTGAATTGAATTCATTATTGCTCCTCTGAAAGGCGCTATTTTAGATGGGTCGATTAGTCGTGTGCTCGAAGTAAGGCTGCGAAACAATATAATGCAATTTCGCCAACCTTCAATCGGGCCATTGCGATCATCTTAGAGAACTATGGTAAGTGTCACCTTTCGTCACATAAACTGCTGCATCAGTTTGGTTACAAAGAATCACTTATGTGCATGGTTGATTTGGTATCAACGAACGTTATTAGTAAGTCAACGACACTAGATTGGCTTTGGTCGAGTTGGTAACATAATTTCTTCTACACATGTAAATTTAATCTTCTTATCGAACATCACAATGCTAAGCGTATGGGCAACATGCTAAGTACTGACCGCTGGTCGATGACTGTGGAATATGTTGTTCAAAATGCTATTCCACAGCCAGAAGAATATCTCTGTACAAGAAAATTCTAACTATTAAAACGCATGATAGTATTCCCCTTCCCCCAAACGGATGTCACAGTTCAGCTTTACAACAACACAAATTTCGAAAGTCGCTATAACTGCTCCGCAAACTGTCCTCCTTGTTTAGCGTACAATAAAAGTTTCATCTGATATAATTGCTAACTAATTTCTTCTTCTGTTTCATTATAAGACTCTCTAGCACTCCCGTTGATTATCCTCACCAATAGGGTCTCCATGAAAACTGGGTCCACGTCAGAGACACTGCAGCTCTTTTCCCCACGGATGTTTCTGGTCAAAATTTGTTAGAATCATTGCAGCGATTTAATGGATTTAACTCTTCAATTCAAAATATTTCATTGAAAACAAAAGGATTAGATAACAGGCAGGTAGTGCCTTTGTTGATCGTTTCCTGAATCCGGTACAATAATACATTGTTAAATTATGTACTATTATCTAAGATTTAGATGAATTATTTCTATAAATATATTATATATATCTGTTGATAGTTGAATATCAAATTAAGGTTTCGTACTAGGAAATTGATTAAAATAAACAAACACATATACACCTTTCATACTTCTTCCATTTCTAGCAATAATACATATATGAGCTAATTAACATAATATTTCATTAACATATTTTATTAATAACAAAAGGATCAGACAACAGGCAAGCCTATATAAGTCTTCTCCCCTCCCGGAGATTACATTGAATACATATTTACATACATAGATGGACAATATTATAGGATTATTGTAAATGAATATATACATTAAACACTCCTATACATACCCCTCTCTCTCACACTACACACATAGTGTAACTTTACTCAGATTCATGGATTAATGATATAAGATTAAAAATACATCAATAAGTTTAACATACGATATTCATAAATAAGTATATGTATAGTAAGTATATAACTAAATAACAAATTTAATAGGATAGCTAAAATTAATTGAATCTGTTAGTGGCAGAAATATAATTATTCACATTAGAAAGGATGAATTGATTTTCGTCAAAAGTTAATTGGATATCACCAGGTGTCAATAGTTTAGTTTAGATTGAAATGATTAGCAATGTCAACAATAAAGTGTCTGGAGTCGGTTAAAAGAGGATAATTTAAGATGTTAAGAAAGTTTACATGTGTCGATTTGATTCAATAATAAATTTTGATAAATTGTCTCACATTGTCTAAGACGAATTTATTGTCTTCGTCGGAAAGTATTAAACTACCTTTTGTTAAAATATTGGCAGATATGTAGCCAATCCTATTGAAGATTAAAAATAAGTAATGGCGGTACATGTATTGATGAAAGAGTGGACAGAAGAAAAAAAATTAATGTTTTCGTTTTGGTAGCCACAATTGCATTGGGCACTTTCAATAAGACATTAAATCTGTCAGAAATTAGATTACTGACTCCATGTCTAAGCTGACAAAATAAAATATTTATAAATCTAGGTGAACAATACGTAAAAACTGTACTAACGTCATTTTCAAAAGTGGTTAATTTATCAAGTCTGGTTTTGAAAATTGATATGGATTGTGAGTAAGTAATATGTTGATCTAAAATATTCCATTTATTTATCATATTTGGACTCCCACAATAGGAATTTCTATCGCACAAAGGCTATTTGTATATGTAAATCATCCAATGATGCTTATTGAGTGAACTCTCATTCTCATGTGAAGGTCGTCGATTGACGTCTTGTAGTCTATGAAACTGCACATTTCTCGAGCAAAATATCCTGTTGTCTTTCAACGATATAACTTAAGTCTGGTCAAGCTTTGAGCGTGTAATTGGCCACAAGGGAAGTGAAAAAAATAACCCAGCAATTTATTTTTGTTTTCATCAATTCAGTATTGCTCTAATTTTTCAAAGATGTGTATAAGCGTGAAGAGGAATCTTCGTAAGTACTTTCTACTGAAGTCTCTAATCTGGTCCTTTGTGCTATTGGCAGCATTAATACCTCGCAGTAGGGCAAGAGCTTTCCAATCGTACGTCAACAATTATAGAGGATGAAATATGACTTGTGCATTGATACATATTGTATGAAGGGTCAATGTTATTTTAAAACTTTATATCAAAAGTTAATATTAATTATATGAATGTATCGTAAATCAGAGAAAACAATCGCTAGTTAGTACTTATATCTACTTAACAGCCGATGTTCACTTTTTGCGAAGAAAAATGAGCCTTTCCGTGGCACACATGTTTCCTTAATAAGTTATCTCCAATTTAGGAAAATCCCAAAACGCAACCGAACATTTATAAAATTATGTTTCCCTTTCGTAAAAAGATATTTCCTCCTCGTACAGGCGATTTCCTCCCGCAATACCGTCTACACC
Source organism: Argopecten irradians irradians (assembly GCA_004382745.1). Taxonomy (NCBI): domain Eukaryota; kingdom Metazoa; phylum Mollusca; class Bivalvia; order Pectinida; family Pectinidae; genus Argopecten; species Argopecten irradians. Next base: position 938,953 of record SAYR01026336.1, on the reverse strand, counting down.
CGGTGGATCATTAACATTAGTTACAGAAGGTGTTGTAGACCCTTCCTGCTTAATCGCGCATGCGCATTGAGAAAGGGTGGCAATATTGACATTGACAACGTCGGTACATCGTCAACAACATGGTAAAAAGTTGCAGTGTGTTCGGATGTACAAACCGAACAAACCAGGTTGCTAAAAAAGAAATATATCGTTTTTAAGTTCCCAGCAGGCAAACACAAAAGTGGATAAAGTCCATTAATAGAAAGAATTGGCAGCCAACTCTAAATTCGTACGTCTGCTTCGAGCATTTTGTCACAATAATATGTCAATAATTCTTTGAATTATTATATAGTTAAAACAAACTTTAAGGTAATATAATGACGATTTAAATTAAAGATGCTCCACCGCCGACAGAGCATAAATGATATTCTTCATTTGAACAAAAATGGTGTTTAATCGTGTATATATATATGCCTAATTAAAACAAAAAATAATATAAAATATTTATTTCGCCTTTGGTGCATGCGCAATCAGTAGTTCATTCCATATAGGATATAGTGCTACGGAATTTTTTCGGGATGCAATTAATTATTTGTCATATTTTTAACTGTGGTAATGGTATAAAGTAAGTAACATTTGTAACTGAAGAAAAATACTTAATCGTCTTCTCCTGTTTATGATAGTGAACAAATACCATTTGTCAGCGGTGGAGCATCTTTAATATAAAAAATAATGAAGAAATTAGCAAAAAGTACAGATTTCTATGCTATTGGTATTCATAAATTACTAACCGTTTGTCTCTACGTTCCACCCGGAAATGGAAAGCTACTCGGATTGTTTTTTTAGTTTCTTTGGTAGAGCGCTCGCCCCTGTGAGGAAGGCTCTGGGTTCTGTCCCCTGGCCGAGACACACCAAAGTCTATAAAAGTGGTAGATTCTGCTCCTGCTTAGCCCTTAGCATAACGGGAGTGGGACGACTGGTTTGCCCGTTGTCAGTAAGTGACCGGGTGGGGTGTGTTGCTTGGTGTCTTCGACGGCATACTTCAGTGATATAGCACTATAAAAAGGGCAACAGTTCCACTATACAAGAAGACACAACATGAATATACCACAGTCTCCCAAAACACGCACCTCAAACAACACACCGCATACATGGGAGGCCGTCCTGGCATGACCTTGGCTGTTTATAGGACGTTAATTAATCAAACAAACAAACAATTAAGGCCCTGGCTATTGACATATAGTGACAAGAACCTTTCCTTCAGAGCATATGCACCTAACAGATAATTTTAATAGATAAATAAGTACATAATGTAGTACCTAATGATGGTGTTGGCTGGTAGCAATTAATTGTGAAAGAAAAGGAAGTAAGAATGTGAAAGAAAAGGAAGTAAGAATCCCATCATGTGAGGAAATTTTAGCACGTCAGAGGCAAACTCCTCAATGTAAGTGTTTCTCCAGCGCTAAAATTTTGATGATAATAGAAAGACAAAACTAGTTGGTATACAGGCTGTTCTTTCCACTTTTCCATACTTTTCAAAACTGCATTCATACTTTCAGAAGCATAAGTTGCATTCCTGAATATGTGTCGTAGGGAATGGGGAACTGTTTTATAATCTACCTACCTGATCTGGTTTTATATGCTTAACAAAATAATCTAAAACTGGTTCTGACCATTTTGAAGTTTGATGCTCTAACTTATCAGTGAAGTGTTCTTCTGATTCGCAATGCTTGTTTGTTTTGTTTGTTTGAGTTTTACGGCCCATCGACAACTAAGGTCATTTAGGGCCAAACTACAAGTCATGCATTAATATCAGGATAAAAGATCAGGGTAAGAAAAGGCAAGTAAGGACTAAAACACAGATTGTAAACGTTAATTTGATAAAAAAAAAGGGTTTGCATGGGATAAAATAGTTTTGGCTAAAACACATGAGAAAACTCATGCACAATGTTGATGAAACGATGAAATGTTGAGTTGACACGATGATATGATGAGAAAACGTTCATGTTTTGTTTAAAATACCTATCTCTTTGAGATAATTGAAAATACGATTATGTCTCACGGCATGAAACAAAGTGTACATGTTGGAGACATCATAGTACTTATCTCGCATGTGTTTAAAATCTATACAATGCAATAAAACATGCTCCACTGTGAGAGGAGTGCAATGCAGGAGAAGTCACTTACATGAACTGCTATCTCTGAAGTTTCAACCTTTTTCAGTCAATATTTGATTTCTTCTTTGATACGATTCAAGCAATAATTGTAAATTTGGAGCCACTTTCTAAATAGCATCTTAGCATTCTAGGAATCTTCTCAAATAAAAAAGAAAAAAAACGTTAATGGGTGAGTTGATATTTTATCCCATGTACAAGAAAGCCAATGGCATAACGAGTGACTGTTCGAACAATTATTCCTGAATTTTAACATAATGAGGAAAAACGGTATAAAGCTAGTATATTAATAATCCGAAATAAAAGACCAAAATAAATTCAAAGTAAAATCAAAATCATTTCTATGGAATATATATTCAGCCACTATAGGGCCTTCTTCAGTCCGAAATAACACTAACTCAACGTGTTCGTCTACATGTTTGTTTACATCTATTGTGTGCAGGTACGAAATGTCTCGGCCCGTTTGAATTTTAACAGGTGAAACATAAAAATCCCCAGCATTCTAGGAATCTTCTCCAATAAAAAAAAAAAAAAAAAAAAAAAACGTTAATGGGTGAGTTGATATTTTATCCCATGTACAAGAAAGACAAAGGCATAACGAGTGACTGTTCGAACAATTATTCCTGAATATAACAGGTGAAACATAAAAATCCCCAGCATTCTAGGAATCTTCTCCAATAGTAAAGAAAAAAACGTTCATGGGTGAGTTGATATTTTATCTCATGTACAAGAAAGCCAAAGGCATTACAAGTGACTGTTCGAATACTTATTCCTGAATATAACAGGTGAAACATAAAAATCCCAAATACTTGCTTTACGTCCCTAGGATTTCACAGAAATATAGCTGGACCGCACCAAGGTGTTTAAATCCTAGAAATCCCTTATGGGATAGTGTCAGATGCTCTATTGAATTATTTTAATCAGATAGGATAGGATGCTAGGATTTAGAACACCTTGGTATGGTCCAGCTATATTTCTGTAATAATGTAAATCTATACGTATCTGCAGACAGTTTAGAATTAACCTTCTCTTTTATATTCTCTATACCTTAGGGTCAAATGCACTTATATACTGTATTTACTGTTGCCATGAAGAAGTTCAACTGAAACACTCATCTTCTATATAATGTGCAAAAAACAACCGCTCGATTACTTGTTAAACAATATGCTACCCGTTTAAATTTTATTGAACCTACAGGCCTAGTTCTCATGGCTTTCTTTTCCCCTATTTACTTTGAAGTGTCTCTTATACAGTTCTATACTACCTTCAGTATAAGTATTAATACACTGATATACTGATCACATTTCCAATCATCATCTTGGTTTACCTGGAATCAAAAATCTCTGAAGGATGTACTAATAATTTCAGAAGTGTCATTTTCTTGTAATATGTCTATGATTTCACTAATAGGTAATTCTTGATGTCTAATAAATAATGGTTGTAAACCACCGCCAGGTTAACCTTTTCAGACTCTACAATATCACTATCTCTAACCTTAACACTGTTGGACGTTTCACTTCCTTAACCTTAACCCCGTTTCAAATTAACTTCATTATATTTTTTTTTCGAGTGGATGCTACAAATGATGCATATCTAAATAAATTATTTTTTAAAGAAAAAAAAATCGAAAAGCAGAAAATGAATTACATGATAAGGTCAACACCGAAAAGATCTATGGATTCTATGAATTGTCACTGGATCAACTGATTAAGTCCGTAGAGCGTAAATCCCGATGACCTTCCTCAAAAACTCTGATGTTGACAGGCAGTCGTCTCCCTCCAGTTGGTCGCATAGGTCGGAGATGACTCCCTGTATTAGACGGTAGGTTGTGATACGATGACGGGCTCGGTTGATCTCGGAAACCAGCTGAAGTTGCATCATAACAAGGTCGGCCTCCCTCTTTAAAAGCAGCACGAAGAGATAGAAGGGTAGGTTTGCTCTGCCTGCTTTCCCGTTCATCCGTCGATGCCAACCTAAAACAATTAAAAAAATATGTAAGTTCAATGTTACATGTATATATGTTAGAAATGGTTTTAAGGTTTGATTAAAAAAATATAGAACAATGCAATATTGGGGGGGGGGGGGGGAAATGTCTCTACTACATGTTTTTGAGCTATTAAAGTCAATTTCATTGCATTATATTTTTTTGTATTTTTTATATTTTCAGAAACAACACATTGTACATAATCATTTTGAAATACATATTAAACATCATTCATCTCATTCTTTCATCACCGATTTCAATCTCCCAGGTTTGTGCTACTAGTAATCATATATATAAAAATATTAAGTATGACATCATAATTACTCTTTTCATTCAAACATTCACACTCTTGCTATCGATTCATACATACTTTTATATTCATTCATAGTCAGTCTAATTTACAATATTAACCTGACATGTATTATATAATGTTATCCTGAGATTAGGGAAGTGAAGTGAAGTACGCTTCCTTTATAAGTTTAGTTAAGGCACATACTTATAAATTCTCTTGATAACATCTTGTGCTATATATGTATTGTTTTAATACCAAAATAATCATATTGTCTACCCTATTATGTAGTATTGGTTGATTAAATAATCCAAAAATGAATGTTTCTTCAGCAAGCCCAATTTTAGACAAGAAAGAATTGGATGGTAAAATGTGTTGGTTGACTCTATATTGTAACCAATGTAGTTTGGAGTTTTAGTTGCACCAAAAGGATTGTTATATATTTGTCTCCAAACATCATCATCAAAGTTAAATAAATTATTCTATTTGGATTTCCCGGTAGAGATTGTAGCATTTTTATTTAAGAGCTTGCAAAAATCTTTAGTACCGTTTTTATGCTTCAGAAAAATTAATAAATTTTTAGGTATGTATAGATAGCTTAGCAATGTATTGGATACATCTGGAGTGAGGTAATTACTTATTACTGTGGTGATGGCTTGAAATTTAAGAAAGTCTGTTCTTATGTTGATTTTTTGTGTAAATTCCTCGTAAGTGAATAGTGTATTAGAAGAATAATTTTTAATCACATCATTAATGATAATAATACCCTTTTGATAAAAAAACTGCCTTATTTCCTATCTTTATCTTATTGTTATACCAGATAGGAGTTTTAATATAACATCATGCTGGCCATTAATAATAGACTCTTGAGAATTTAATTTCTTCAGGCCAAGAAGACGTCTTTCCAGAATAAATTTGAACATTTTTGTTGACAGCTGGAAGTGTATTCAGTTCCACAATTAATCAGTTTATCTTTATCAGCATATAAACTTAAAAAATATTTGCCACTTGCTTTCTGTTGTGTAAAGTCTACGGATCCAAGTAAGTTTCAATGCATCAATGAAAGATTTTTATCATTTTTAGTCCTCCATCTGGATAGTTTCTAGTTATAATATCTCTTTTAATTATGTCTATTTTGCTGTTCCATAGATAATTGTACAACTCAAAATTCAATTTTGTGATAAAAACATCATCTGGATTTGGCAAGGATATAAAAAGGTGGTTAAACTGTATGAGTATTAATTTTATTATATTTATATTTCCTATTGGTCTTAAAATTCTTTTGTTCCATATCTTAATAAGTGCCTTGAGCTTTACAAGTTTTTTGTCAGTGTTTAATTTAGGAATTTGGTGCAAATCTACATGAAATTGTATTCCAAGAAGTAGAAAAGAATTATTTCCCCATTGCAAATTTAAATCGGGAAAGTAAATATCTTCACTATATTTCTTGTCACCAATCCATTTTTTAGACCTGATATTTTGGGAAACCTAGTGAGTTCATCTATGGACCCCTTTAAAAGTTTTCTTGTACCATCTTAGAAACTAATAAGGGACAGTTATTTACATTTATACCACAAATATCTACGTTATTTCTTAATCTAATGGCCAAAACCTCTGCACACAAAATGAATATATATGGGCTATGGGATCTCCTTGTCAACAGCCTCTATTGATATCGAAAAATGGGGATAGATTGCCGCCTTGATTTACAGCAGATATTGCATTATCATGAAAAGTTTTCAACCAATTTCTAATAACTTGACCATTGCATTATAAGGTAGTTATTGTGTCTCGTTTATATTCTCAGTTAATTTTTCAATTTCCAAATATTTTATTGACATCTTTGCTGGTCTGGCAGGATATAAACAAGGACTGTATCTAAAAGATCAGGATAAGAAAAAGGCAAATGAAAACTAAAACAAAATTGTAAATGTTGATTTAATAAAAAGAGTTACATAGGATAAAATAGTTTTGGCTAAAACACATGAGAAAACTCGTGCACAATGTTGACGAAACGATGAGTGTTGCGTTGATATGAATATAAGATGAGATGAGAAAACGTTCAAATTTTGTTAAAAATGCCGATCTCTTTGAGATAATTGAAATTACGATTATGTCTCACGGCATGCATCAAAGTGTACATGTCGGGGACATCATAGTACTTGTCTCGTATGTGTTTAAAATCAATAACATGCAATAAAACGTGCTCAACTGTGAGAGGAGAATCACATGCATGACATGTAGGAGGATCCTCCCCTCTCAATAGAATGTGTAAAATAAGTGTGTCCAATTCGGAGCAGTGAGAGAACAACTTGCTCTCTGCGGTCTCTCCGACTGGAAAGTTGAACTTTTTCAAACTTTGAAATGACTGTCAGATATAAAATTTGAAATAAACTTTGGCAAATGACCAGGTATACCGATATCATGGAGATCGTTATGATTCCATATTGCCAAGTTGTGTCGTATGCCTTTTCAAGGTCAAAGAATACGACCACAAGATGTTCTTTCTTGGCAAAGGCTTCTCGTATAAATGTTTCTAGTCTAACTAAATGGTCTATCGTTCCCCTGCGGTTTCAAAAGGCGGTTTGCAAAGGACTTAAAATATTGTTTGATTCCCGGAACCAAACGAATCTAGTATTTATGATATGTTCTAAGAGTTTTACAAATGCGTCAATGAAATAGGACGATAGTTATTGGCATCAGTAGCATCTTTCCCGGGATTCGGTAGGAGTATACTAGTAGATTCCTTCCAAGACACGGATATTTTGCCAGAAGAGTAAACTTTGTTAAATATAGTTAAAAGACATTTTAGTGAAGAGTCTGGTAATTGTTTTAAAAACATATATGAAATTTCGTCTGGTCCAGCTGCCGAGTCCTTTGATTTCTCAAGGGACTCGAGCAATTCTGGTATCTCGAAAGGCCTATTGTAACTTTCAGTATTGGAGGATTTAAAATTAAGACGTCTCTTTTCCTTTTCTTTTCTAAATTAAAAAAAAATTGAATGATTTTTGACTGATGAATTTTTAGCAAAAATTTTGGCAAAGGCGTCAGCTATTTCGGATTTTGAAGAAAATATTTCATTTTTGTTAATGAGGTGTTTTGGTGACCTTTTGTTTTTTAGTATAATTGGAAAGTAATCGCTCCCACAAAGATCATCGTTGACCCTCCAATTATAATCCAGAAGTATTTATGGAAAGCACAACGATAGATCAATGCGAGCCCTGCAGGTAGGGTGTTAGAATTGTACCTGCTGCCCCTATTGCATGATCGTAAAAAGGCGACTACATTTAGGATCTTTTCTTTTCTTCCTAACTGACTTTATCTTTCCTAATGCCTTCCTTGGCACCGCCTCACTTTTGGCCTTGCGTCGAGCGTTCGCCCCTATGAGGAAGGCTCTGGGTTCTGTCCCCTGGCCAAGACACACCAAAGTCTATGAAAGTGGTAGTTTCTGCTGCTTAGCGCTCAGCAAACGGGGAGTGGGACGACTGGTTCGCCCGTTGTCAGTATAATGTGACCGGGTGGGGTGTGTTGCTTGGTGTCTTCGGCGGCATGCTTCAGTGATATAGCACTATAAAAAGGGCAATAGTTCCACTATACAAGAAGACATAACATGAATTTACCGCAGTCTCCCAAAACACGCACCTCGCACAACATACACGCAACACATCACATAAATGGGAGGCCTTCCTTACATGACCATAGCTGTTAATAGGACGTTAATTAATCAAACAAACAAACAAATCAATGTCGGTAAGCGAGCCAGAGGAAGGGTGTAAATATGTTGAGGCTTTGGTGTTATAAAGACATAAGCTGTTTTTATGTCATCTCAGTTTGGTAACAGAGAGCAAAGTGACCGAAGCTATGTTTGCTGTACTCAAAGGAATAATAATGGAGACAATATTAGTTGTTAAATGTCATGTGTTATTGATAAACATCAATAAAAATAAGATTGGAGAACAAATATTTGAACTAAACAGCAAAGATGGGGTACAAATTAGGCAAAAATTAAAAACTACAAAATACAACATAGGCCTGTGAAAAAATTGTCTCTGTTAATAAGACAATATTCGTAAACCATATAACCTGCCCAATCACATCCAATAAAAGGAATAAATAGATATGAAAAAGGGGCGGGAAAGATGGGAGGGAAATTGAAAGAATTCTTGTAGATTATGGATAATCTTAATTAGACACAGACAAAAATCTTCACGCTGGCTAAGATGGTAATGCGATAGTGACGCCACCGAGGACAAAGAAAGGTCAACGCCCTCAGTGATTGGTCCGGAGGCTGTAAGCAAAGCATCTGATTGGCTGACCAATCAATTACTCTCTCGCACTGACCAGGGGTCAAGCTAATTTGGGGAAATTCCATCACGCAGGCACATGTACACTGTGACCTTGCATGTGTGTATA
>SAYR01026336.1:918477-930089 GCA_004382745.1 Argopecten irradians irradians | reverse complement strand
CATTCTACGAAATCTTCTCCAGATAGTAAGAAGAAAAAAACGTTCCATTGGGTGAGTTGAATATTTTTATCCTCATGTACAAGAAAGCCAAAGGCATTACAACGTGACTGTTCGAATACTTATTCCTGAATATAACAGGTGAAACATAAAAATCCCAAATACTTGCTTTACGTCCCAAGGATTTCACAGAAATATAGCTGGACCGCACCAAGGATGTTTTAAAATCCTAGAAATCCTCTATGTATAATGTCAGATGCTCTATTGAATTAATTTAATCGATAGAATAGGATGCTAGGATTTAGAACCACCTTGGTATGTCTGATGCCGGCTATATTTCTGTAATAATGTCAATCTCTATACGTATCTGTCCAAGATAGTTTAGAAATAAACCTTATCTTTTTATATTCTCTATACCTTAGGGACAAATGCACTTATATACTGTATTTATACTGTTGACCATGAAGAAGTTCAACTGACAACACTCTCCATCTTCTATATAATGTACAAAAACAACCGCTCGATTACTTGTTAAACAATATGCTACCCGTTTAAATTTTATTGAACCTACAGGCCTCAGTTCTGCATGGCTTTCTTTTCCCCTATTTACTTTGAAGTTATCTCTTATACAGTTCTATACTACCTTCAGTATAATAATTAATACACTGATATACTGATCACATTTCCAATCATCATTGTTTCCCTGGAATCAAAAATCTCTGAAGGATGTACTAATAATTTCAGAAGTGTCATTTCTTGTAATATGTCTTATATTCACTAATAGGTAATTCTTGATGTCTAAGAAATAATGGTTTGTAAACCACCGCCAGGTTAACCTTTTCAGACTCTACAATATCACTATCTCTAACCTTAACACTGTTGGACGTTTCACTTCCTTAACCCTTAACCCCGTTTCAAATTAACTTTCATTATATTTTTTTTTCGAGTGGATGCTACACAATGATGCTATATCTAAAATAAATTATTTTTTAAAAAGAAAAAAAAATCCGAAAAGCAGCAAATTGTAATTTAACATGAACATTCAAAAACAAAATAAATATAATAAAAAAAGACAAAATAAAAAAAAAGAAAAAAAATACAAAAAATACACAAAAAAACATAAAATAACAAAAAAATCTATAGGTCCAAACAACCGAACAAGATCCTATTTGGACCTTTCTATGCAAATCTGTCACTGCGACAATCAACTGCATTAAGTCCGATAGAGCGTAAATCCCGATGCACCCTTATCCTCATCAATCGTCCTCCTCCGAATCATCCTTCATCCCTTCACTAACCTAATATATCATCTTCTCAATATCATCCCAGTTTACGTCCCTCTTCCTCCCAAAAAACCTCTGAATGTTTCGACCATGGACAGCTCGTTTCTCCCCTCCAGTTCGGTCGCATAGCGTCGGAGATGACTTCCCTGTATTAGACGGCTTAGGTTGTCGAATTCACGTTATGACGGCGGCCTCGGCTTTGATTCTCGCGAAACCAGCTGACAGTTGCATTCATAACCTAGCAGGGTCGGCCCTCCCTCTTCTTTTTTTCTTCTCTTTAAAAGCCCAGCACGAAGAGATAGAAGCCGCGTAGGTTATTGACCTCTGCCTGCTTTCCCGTTCATCCCGTAGCGAATGCCATACTAAAAAATTTAAACAAGAACGATTCCCCAGAGGGCATTCTGGCGCCCACCAAGACACGACATAGAATTCGATCTATATCTGTCTGAACACAACGAAAAGAGGATCTTTTCTCTGCTTCTCAACTTTACCTACCATATTACTACATATGAAATTTGAGAAGATCCTTGAGGAACTATCTCGAGATATATGTAACAAATAAACAAACTATAAAAAAAAAATAATGTATAAGTAAACAATCAAATCAAACAAAATATCCAACGATGCGTTGCTGTGTAGATTATCGGCCATCTTGGATTGCCGATCGTTGTTCCTAAAACTTCAAACATGCCACAACCCTAGAACCAGTAGCGCCGGAACCTGCAAAAAACTTGGAGACAGATCCCATCAGTACTTTCTGAGAAATAGTGGTAACAAGCTCCAAAATGCAATATGCACAACTAGGGCCCTAGGGGAACCTACATGTGAAATTTGAGAAGAATCCCTTCTGTGAAATAGCGGTAACAAACTTTATCATAATCCAAGATGGCTGCCTGTCGGCCATCTTGATGACCGATTGGTCCCAAAATGCAATATGCACAACTAGGGCCCTAGGGGAACCTACATGTGAAATTTGAGAGAGATCCCTTCAGTACTTTCTGCGACATAGCGGTAACAAACTTTAACTATCAAAATCCAAGATGGCCGCCAAGCGGCCATTTTGTAGACTGACTGGTCCCAAAATACAATGTGCACAACTAGGGCCCCAGGGGAACCGAAAAGCGATTTGAATAGCCCACCATCTGATGATGATGGGCTAAAAAAACAAGGACATAGTCATTCAGATCCCCCGTCAATGGAGATATCAAAGCTGAAGTAAGTTTGATTGTGGAGACTTATATGATATTTTCAGCAATGTTTCTATGGTTACAGAAAAATGCACAAAGAGTGAAAAATAACAAAAGGCACTACTAGACCATAAGAACAATGTGTCTATGAAGTTTCATGGAAATATCTCTGCTGGTTTTAGAGTTGTGCTCCGGAAATGATTCTTACACAAAAATCTGCCATTTTCAGCAATGTTTCCAGGGTTACAGAAAAAAGTAGAAAAAGTGAAAACCTTAAAATAGCAAAAGGCACTACTAGACCATAAGACCAATGTGTCTATGAAGTTTCGAGGAAATATCTCTTTTGGTTTTAGAGTTATGCTCCGGAAACGAACCTGGTACAGAAATATATTTTCAGCAATGTTTCCATGGTTACTGAAAAAATGCAAAAAATGAAAACCTAAAAATAGCAAAAGGCACTACTATACCATAAGAACAATGTGTCTATGAAGTTCCATGGAAATATCTCTGCTGGTTGGTTCAATCTGTAAGTTCAATGTTACATGTATATATTTTAGAAATGGTTTTAAGGTTTGATTAAAAAATATAGAACAATGAAATATTGGGTGGGAAATGTCTCCACTACATGTTTTTGAGCAATAAAAGTCAATTTCATTGCATTATATTTTTTTTGTATCTTTTATATTTTTAGAAACAACACATTGAACATAATCATTTTGAAATACATATTAAACATCATTCATCTCATTCTTTCATGGATTATAACCAAATTTGGCCAGAAACATCCTTTGGGGAAGGGAAACAGAACTTGTATAAATTTTGGCTCTGATCCCCCGGGGGCAGGAGGGGCGGGGCCCAATAGGGGAAATAGAGGTAAATTCTATAAATCGCTACTTGTCCTAGAGTTCTACATGGATTGTAACCAAATTTGGCCAGAAACATCCTTGGGGGAAGGGGAACAGAACTTGTATAAATTTCGGCTCTGACCCCAAGGGGGCAGGAGGGGAGGGCCCAGCCCTGCAGGTAGGGCGTTAGAATTGTACCTGCTGCCGCTATTGCATAATCGTAAAAGGCGACTAAATTTAGGATCTTTTCTTTTCTTTTCTTCCTAACTGACTTTATCTGTCATAATGCCTCCCTTGGCACCGCCTCACTTTTGGCCTTGCGTTGAGCGCTCGCCCCTGTGAGGAAGGCTCTGGGTTCTGTCTCCTGGCCGAGACACACCAAAGTCTGGAAAAGTGGTAGTTTCTGCTCCTGCTTAGCGCTCAGCAAACGGGGAGTGGGACGACTGGTTCGCCCGTTGTCAGTATAATATGACCGGGTGGGGTGTGTTGCTTGGTGTCTTCGGCGGCATGCTTCAGTGATATAGCACTAAAAAAAGGGCAATAGTTCCACTATACAAGAAGACATTACATGAATTTACCGCAGTCTCCCAAACCACGCACCTCGCACAACATACACGCAACACACCGCATACATGGGAGGCTGTCCTTACATGACCATAGCTGTTAATAGGACGTTAATTTATCAAACAAACAAACCCAATAGGGGAAATAGAGGTAAATTCTATAAATCGCTACTTGTCCTAGAGTTCTGCATGGATTGTAACCAAATTTGGCCAGAAACATCCTTGGGGGAAGGGGAACAGAACTTGTATAAATTTTGGCTCTGACACCCCGAGGGGCAGGAGGGGCGGGGTCCAATAGGGGATATAGAGGTAAATCCTATAAATCGCTACTTGTCATAGAGTTCTGCATGGATTGTAACCAAATTTGGCCAGAAACATTCTTGGGGGGAAACCTATAAATCGCTACTTGTCCTAGAGTTCTGGGCCCAATAGGGGAAATGAAGAACTTGTATAAATTTTTGCTCTGACCCCCGGGGGGCATGAGGGGCGGGGCCCGATAAGGGAAATAGAGGTAAATCCTAAAAATCGCAACTTGTCCTAGAGTTCTGCATAGATTGTACCACCCAAATTTGGCCAGAAACATCCTTGGGGTTAACAGAATTCGTATATATTTTGGCTTTGACCCCCTGGAGCAGAAAAAGTGGGGCCCAATAGGGAATTAGATGTTAATATTCAAATTCCTTCAGAAAATAAACAATGAACCTGTATTCAGAACATTACTTGGCATTACAAACCAGGTGAGCGATACAGGCCCTCTGGGCCTCTTGTTTGTCATAGTTTAATTTAGGAATGTGGTGCAAATCCACATGAAATTGTATTCCAAGAAGTAGAAAAGAATTATTTCCCCATTGCAAATTTAAATCGGGAAAGTAAATATCTTCACTATATTTCTTGTCACCAATCCCATTTTTTAGACCTGATATTTTGGGAAACCTAGTGAGTTTATCTATGGACCCCTTTAAAGGTTTTCTTGTACCATCTTAGAAACTAACAAGGGACAGTTATTTACATTTATACCACAAATATCTACGTTATTTCTTTATCTACAGGCAAAAACTTCTGCAAACAAAATGAATATATATGGGCTATGGGATCTCCTTGTCTACAGCCTCTATTGATATCGAAAAATGGGGATAGATTGCCGCCTTGATTTACAGCAGATATTGCATTATCATGAAAAGTTTTCAACCAATTTCTAATAACTTGGCAATTGCATCATATGGTAGTTATTGTATCTCGTTTATATTCTCAGTTAATTTTTCAATTTCCTAATATTTTATTGACAAAAGATGTCATGTGTCAATTGGATTAGATTCTTGCTTAATTTATGCATGCTTTCCACATCTTTGCTGGTCTGGCAGGATATAAACAAGGACTGTATCTAAAAGATCAGGATAAGAAAAAGGCAAGTGAAAACTAAAACAAAATTGTAAATGTCGATTGAATAGAAAGAGTTACATAGGATAAAATAGTTTTGGCTAAAACACATGAGAAAACTCATGCACAATGTTGCCCAAACAATGAGTGTTGCGTTGATATGAATATAAGACGAGATAAGAAAACGTTCAAATTTTGTTAAAAATTCCGATCTCTTTGAGTTAATTGAAAATACGGTTATGTCTCACGGCATGCAACAAAGTGTACATGTCGGGGACATCATAGTACTTATCTCGTATGTGCTTAAAATCAATACAGTGCACTAAAATATGTTCCACTGCGATAGGAGAATCACATGCATGGCATGTAGGAGGATCCTCCCCTCTCAATAGAATGTGTAAAATAAGTGTGTCCAATTCGGAGCCATGAGAGAACAACTTGCTCTCTGCGGTCTCTCCGACTGGAAAGTTGAACTTTTTCAAACTTTGAAATGCCTGTCAGATATAAAATTTGAAATAAACTTTGGCAAATGACCACGTATACCGATATCATGGAGATCGTTCATGATTCCATATTGCCAAGTGGTGTTGTATGCCTTTTCAAGGTCAAAGAATACGACCACAAGATGTTCTTTCTTGGTAAAGGCTTCTCCTATAAATGTTTCTAGTCTAACTAAATGGTCTATCGTTCCCCTGCGGTTTCTAAAGGCGCTTTGCAAAGGACTTAAAATATTGTTTGATTCCTGGAACCAAACGAATGTAGCATTTATGATATGTTCTAAGAGTTTTACAAATGCAACTCGTCAATGAAATAGGACGATAGTTATTGGCATCAGTAGCATCTTTCCCAGACCCGGGAATTTTGCCAGAAGAGTAAACTTGGTTAGAAGAGTCTGGTAATTGTTTTAAAAACATATATGAAATTTCGTCTGGTCCAGCAGCCGAGTCCTTTGATTTCTCAAGGGGCTCGAGCAATTCTGGTATCTCGAAAGGCCTATTGTAACTTCCAGTATTGGAGGATTTAAGATTAAGACGTCTCTTTTCCTTTTCTTTTTTAAGTTAAAAAAAAATTGAATGATTTTTGACGGATGATTTTTTAGCAAAAATTTTGGCAAAGGCGTCAGCTATTTCGGATTTTGAAGAAAATATTTCATTTTTGTTAATGAGATGTTTTGGTGACCCTTTGTTTTTTAGTATAATTGGAAAGTAATCGCTCCCACAAAGATCATCGTTGACCCTGCAGGTAGGGCGTTAGAATTGTACCTGCTGCCCCTATTGCATGATCGTAAAAGGCGACTAAATTTAGGATCTTTTCTTTTCTTCCTAACTGACTTTATCTTGCCTAATGCCTTCCTTGGCACCGCCTCACTTTTGGCCTTGCGTCGAGCGTTAGCCCCTATGAGGAAGGCTCTGGGTTCTGTCCCCTGGCCGAGACACACCAAAGTCTATGAAAGTGGTAGTTTCTGCTCCTGCTTAGCGCTCAGCAAACGGGGAGTGGGACGACTGGTTCGCCCGTTGTCAGTATAATGTGACCTGGTGGGGTGTGTTGCTTGGTGTCTTCGGCGGCATGCTTCAGTGATATAGCACTATAAAAAGGGCAATACTTCCACTATACAAGACATAACATGAATTTACCGCAGTCTCCCAAAACACGCACCTCGAACAACATACACGCATCACACCGCATAAATGGGAGGCCGTCCTTACATGACCATAGCTGTTAATAGGACGTTAATTAATCAAACAAACAAACAAATCAATGTGGGTAAGCGAGCCAGAGGCAGGGTGTAAATATGTTGGGGCTTTGGTGTTATAAAGACATAAGCTGTTTTTATTAATAAACTCTTCGATACGTCTACATCTATCGTCAGTTCCTGGGGAGCCCCAGAGGCTAATATGACCGTTAAAGTCACCCATGATAATATATGGCACTGGTAGTTGTGATACGATTGTTACTCAGTTCATCACAACTAAATAGAGCATTTGGAGGTAAATATATAGAACAGACTGTTATTTTTCGGTGAAGAGTTGCGCTTATAGCAATAACTTGTAAGGTGGTATTTAGCTGAATGTTGTGTCTGTGAGGGACGTTTTTATGCACCCCACACCACCTGATGGGTGGCCACCTGTTGTTGGAGTTTTTGTGTATAGTGTAAATTGTCTGAAATTGATGGTGTCTTTCAGCATTATTTCTTGAAGGCAGAATATGGATGGGTTCTTTGTTTGTATAAGATGTTTTAATTCTTCTATGTTCGCTTTAAATCTTACAGCCTTACATATCAAAGTTATTCTCGTTTATTTCAATAAAATTAATATCTAAAAAAAACAGAGTTACATTTTTCGTTTGTGAAAATAACCGAGTTGCCGATTTCTCTTATATGTTTCTGCTTTCCTATAAAGCAAAAGAAATTCACCTGCAAAAAATAGAAACTTTCCTAACCCAAATTGGTTCTCAACAAAATGAATGGTGCCTACATGAGCAATCTATTGGTGATGGTGTCGGTACTGCTCCTTGCTTTCGTTATGACTATAGTCATGGAAAGGTCGATAAGGTACCGTCATCCTGGGAGAAAAGTATGGTCTCATCGGTGGCAGACTCGTTGATTCTTGGAACGATGCAATCCTTCCATGTATCATGAGATGCGACGCTGGGAAACATCTGGGTAACGTAGCGTTTGATAACTGCCTTTCGAATCGGATCCAGTTCCTGTTTTCCTAGGCGGCCACCACCATACCAGTTGTAAAGATGACGTAGTGCAGTTGGCCCGAAGAGCTCCGGAAACAGCTTCTTCGTCAAATGTGCCGCAAAATTACCGGCGTTGCACGACATTCGCAGCATATCCATGAGTACCTCCATTGGTATGGTGTATTGCTCAGGAACATCATCTGCAACAAAATGAATATCTGGCGATCTCAGTGTAGGGTTGGCTGAAGCCACCACTATCCCATCTACTTCCGCCTCCATCTTGGCAATGTCACGACTAGATTTGGCTAACCGTTGAATGGTTGTATCGGCCTTCTTTGATAGCACGTCTACAGCTTGGTGAAGATTGGTAACCTGTTGAGAAAGAGTATTTAGATATGACAGCACGCTGCTCGGGACACCCTGTCTTTAATTTCAATGGTATTGATAAAAATACTTAACAATGTTGTGGAATTTGTTACTATTTCTCATATTTTTCATGACACGAATGTAGAATAACATATTTATGTCATATTTTGCTTCGTGGTTATGTAATGAATTAGCCTCACTGAATTGTCCCTTTAAAAACTTAAAGAGAGCTTCAAAATGTCTACATATGCAGAGTTAACCACAGTATTTATTATTATTATACTGGTCATTTTCTTAATCAATTATATATGTTTGACCTACTTGTAATCCCCGTCAATGAAAACTTCCGTTTTTCTTGATGATTCCTGGTTCTCTAAAGAATCCAAAAATGGTCTGAAGCGGGAATATGGCAAATGTAACACGTCCACTTCGGCCGGGTAATTTCTAGGTTTTCCATCTAAGCAATAATAAAGTGTTTTTAAATATCTTCGATCCTAATTATAAATGAAAGTTCCTCGGGAAATTACAGTTTGCTCCTACAAATGTATATATAGATATATACCTTATATCATTCTGATTACATTATTCATTTTAGATATATACTATATAAAATTATATTAGTCCAAATGTAAGTAGTAGTAAAAGTGGTAGTTTTTGCTCCTGCTTAGCGCTCAGCAAACGGGGATTGGGACGACTGGTTGGCCCATTGTCAGTATAATGTGATATAACACTATAAAAAGAGCAACAGTTCCAACAATACATGAATATACCGCAGTCTCCTAAAACATGCACCTCACATTACACATACGCTACACACCGCATACATGGGAGGCCGTCCTTACATGACAAAAGCTGTTAATAGGACGTTAATTAAAACAAACAAACTTAATTTTCATATTCAGTTATATGAAGTAAAATTTTGAAAAGCAGAGAATATATCCCTCTTTCCATTGTCGGACTTGGATCATTCTTTAGTGGGCGCCAAGATCTGGGATCTCTTGTTCAGAAAAGAAATGAAATTATGCATTTATTTATATATTTATTAGGATCACATTTAACACCTGTTTCGGTAATGGTGACAGTTTCCCTGCTTAAGACTTCCGTGGGGGTTGGTACCAAAAACCCATTTCTGTCATACTTCTGACGAGGCACTTGGTCCTGGATGTTGGGTACTACCACTAGGATGGTCCAGTAGTCTGGTAATCTTGCCCTCCAGTTGATGCGTGTGAGTAAAGTCTGCATCAAGTCTCTGTTTGAATCAGGAATGGTATTTGTTTTAGTGATATTGTTAATAGTGCTAATGTGGGATTGTGTATCCTTGAAGGTGACCTTTGCAGTAGAATTCGAAATGATTTCTGTAACATCTTCGTCCATATTTTAAAGAATACGTGCGGTCGATGTCGGTGGTTCGTCACTCAAGTTCATGACGAACCATGTCTGAGCACTTTCTTTCCTCTGTAAATGAAACATAAAATCGATGGTAGGGAAACTTTTTTTTATTAAATGACAAGCTAACACATGATTTATTCAAGAAGCAATGTTTTTCAAGTTTGTTTGTTTGATTAATACTTCTTCTCCAAAACTGCTGAAGCAATTTCAATGAAATTTTGCAGAAACCTTCTTAGGCATAAAGCCAATCAAAATTAACATCCATATTAAACAAGCTATGGTCATATAAGGACGGCCTCCCATGTATGCGGTGTGTTCGCACAACATACACGCAACACACCGCATACATGGGAGGCCGTCCTTACATGACCATAGCTTTAATAGGACGTTAATTAATCAAACACCCTGTGAAGACTTGGCTTAAATGTTTGAAGGTCATAAGGGCTAAAGTCATTTTTGTTATTGACTTTTCTGATCTATAGCTGTGTATTACTGATTTCTATTGTTATGCTATTATATATTGGCCCTGCAGGTAGGGCGTTAGAATTGTACCTGCTGCCCCTATTGCATGATCGTCCCGTAGTCGAGACACACCAAAGACTATAATAGTGGTAGTTTCTGCTTAGCGCTCAGCAAACAGGGAGTGGGACGACTGGTTCGCCTGTTGTCAGTATAATCTCTCCCAAATCACGCACCTCGCACTACATACACACAACACACAGTATGCACGAGAGGCCGTCCTTACATGACCCTAGTTGTTGATGGGACGTTTAATTGAATCAAACTTGCCCTGCAGGTAGGGCGTTAGAATTGTACCTGTTGCCCCTATTGCATGATCGTAAAAGGTGACTAAATTTAGGATCTTATCGTTTCTCTTCTTCCTGACTTTAGCTTTCCTAAAGACTCCCTTGGCACCGCCTCACTTTTGGCCTTGAGTTGAGCGTTCGCCCCTGTGAGGAAGGCTCTGGGTTCTGTCCCCTGGCCGAGACACACCAAAGTCTGTAAAAGTGGTAGTTTCTGCTCCTGCATAGCGCTCAGCACACAGGGAGTGGGACGACTGGTTCGTCCGTTATCAGTATAATGTGACCGGGTGGGATGTGTTGCTTGGTGTCTTCGGCGGCATGCTTCAGTGATATAGCACTATAAAAATGGTAAAAGCTCCACTATATAAGACACAACACGAACATACCGCAGTCTCCCAAGATACGAACCTCGCACAACATACACGCAACACACTGCAAACATGGGAGGCAGTCCTTACATTACCCTGGCTGTTAACAGGACGTTTAAATAATCAAACAAACAAACGATTCACTGAAGATCGTTTTTGGCAGTTCGGCAGTTGCTTTCCTTTCGCTCAGAATACGCACAGGAATCACCTTATCATTGTATACTGCTCTACAATCATGAACGAGTTCCAAAACGCCTGAATGTGGTTCTCTAGTTCTTCTTAAGACATTTGGATTTTGCCCTGCAGGGTGGCGTTTAAGCTGGTTCCAAACCATTTCCATAGGATTCAAGTCTACACTTTTTGAAAATTAAAAAAAAATAAACTTAAGCTATCAATTCGACTGAGAAATATCAGTACTTTTTAAAACTAAAAACACATTTATCATACCCTTAACTACAGTTTTACTTGTATGTTTGCATGAATAGATGATTATTAGGGCTTTTCACTATTTGTGAAAAGACCTATTGTTTTCGTTAAGTTTCTTATTCTTATTATTATTAGGGCTTTTCACTTTTTGGTGAAAAGACCTATTGTTTTCGTTAAGTTTCTTATTCTTCTTCTTATTATTATTATTATTCTTATTATTCTTCTTCCTGTTTTTGTGAACGCTCTCTCGGTCAAACGGTAACACACAGGTTAAAAATGATTTCAGTATGTTTTAACCAAACATCTGAAGGTGTTCCATGAAC
>SAYR01026336.1:901156-911326 GCA_004382745.1 Argopecten irradians irradians | reverse complement strand
TAATGTTAATGGTTTTGTTGGATTAGATATTAAATACAATCAAATATTAGTTGTCGATTGGCATATATGTCTCAAACTTACTTAACTCCCAGCTTTCATTATATAAACATTATGTAAACGTTAAAACATTAATTCTCCGATTTTATAATGGGAAGTAAACGATAAGGCAAAAAAAAAATAAATACGCAAAAGAAAGGAAATAGGAACATTAATACTTTGTGTGCATGATTAAAATACGAGTGTCTTTAATAATTGTATTAACAAAATCATGATGAACTGGAAATTAGAATGAAAATATTTAAACATTATTATACAATGCTTTCATACCTATTTAATTGGCATTTGCTAGGTACTAGATATTTCATGAAACATTAACCCCTCAGATATTCTGATGGAATATACCAGTGGTGAAGTTCTTTGTGTATTATTTAACTATCTTCCAGAAAGAGCCAGGTAACAGTTGACCACAACCGGTTATTTATGGAGGATAATTCTATGGCACCAATAATCCCGAACCCAAACGAGAAAACGAACATGAAGTGTAAGACTTAAGCGGAGTAGCTTTTAGGTGAAAAGCCCGTCAAATTGTCCCGGTGACAATTTCTAGTTTAACTTAATACTCGTGTATGACAATTCAACTGACAATGGTAGTGCTGACAATTTTCAATCATTAAAGGCTGAGATTTATTAGTATTGTCTCAACTTCTTATTGTTATATTAATTGGTAATTAAAATCTAGTAACAATTACAATGATTATGATATCTTTAAATGATATTCCATTTACTTGGTTTCGCTTTCCGTTTTTGTCCAACCTTTTCGTCTACATGTGTATGAATAAGACAGGTTTACTTTCGAATTAATCACGGGAAAATCAGCGGATTATGGACCGCAATTGTAAATATTAATATTTTTAAAAATTAACAAATTAACTGCCAATCAAACTTTTGTTTACAATTGTAATAAAACGGAACTCTGCGAAAACATGATTCTAGGATTAAATTTAATGAATTTTAAATAGACAAAATAGAAAAATTATATACAAAAAAATAATATCTGAAAACAGTTTTTGCTGTATACCAATAAAGAGTCACCAGAAGGTCAATTATTGTACAACTTGATGCCGTTGTCAGTAAATCATGGGCTACACGAGAACGGTACTTCGGATCATTATCCTGTTTGAACCTGTGGCTATCCGGGAACGTGCTTTGGATGAACGGCAACAATGTATCCTTCAAGATAGCTTCTGTGAAAAAAAGGTCCATCCATAATGCCGTCAAACACCAGAATGCATGAAACACCACGTTTGCTGATTGCTGCCCACACATTGATCTTATGTGGATGTTTGTGTTTCGGAATCGGTCCCCGTGCACTGTCGACAGGCCTGCAAAATGTCACTTTGTTGGTGTGAAGTTTAACATTGCACTCATCAGAGAATATGACGTCACTGAAATGTTCATCTGTCTCTAGCATCCTTTTGCAAAAGTTCACCCTTTTCTCCTCATTCACGTGTCGAGTCATTTGACAGAATCTTGGTGTTGTGTTTGTGTGTCCTACTAAAAGAATAGCACGCTTTGCCGAACTCAAGGACATGGTTCTCCCGTTCCCCTTCAACTGTCTGTGGATCTCTGAGCTAGATCTATTTGGAGCTTCAGTAACTAATGTCTTCATTTTGTTTAAGTCATTTGTTTTGATCTGCCGCAATGGTACTCACTTTTCTATATATCCAATTTCAATAATCCTCTATGGTGCTGTTCTGACCAAAAGCGAATCACGTTCTCTACACATTCATATTCGTAGACCGCAGGATACCCCAAGTGTATCTTAAGTTCATCAAGCGTCTCTGACATCGAAATATTTCCAGCTTAACAAAAGGGTCAGTTGTGACAGCGGGGTTACTTGAAAAAGTGTCCAATCACAAGCTATTATCAAGGTAAAAAATACCGGTAGATGGGGCTTATAAGTAATGTACCGTTATGAAAGAAGCTTTTCTGATTGGCCATATCTATCTCTCCAATCACAGCGTGGAACAGAGTACACGGCCAAAAACCAGTATCCTACCGTGGAGGGTTCATCGAACCGTAACAAGACGAAAGGGGGTCACTTGTGATATCCCCTCAAGTTTTATATCGGTCCAGGTAAAAAAGGATTCCTTTCACTTTGATGCGATTATTGGGGAATACTCTATATACATACAGTATAATGTATACTTGCATAACTATCAAATCGCGTTCCTGTTCTTAAATGCATAAGGGAATTACTATGATCAGAATAATATTTTTTTTCATTTCAACAAATTTTATTGACAATGATGTTTCAAGTCAAATAGATTAAATAACAGGCAAAGCCTATATAAATCCCCTCCAATGGTAGCAAAAGTAATGATTTAAACTTACATCAATTATAGATATTATATTTGAGTTTTGAAATGAAAATTTTACAACAATTAAAGGGAGATAACACTTTTATCTGCCCTGCAGGTAGGGATTTGGAATTGTACTTGCTGCCCCTGTTGCATGATCGTAAAAGGCGACTCAATTTAGGATCTTATCTTTTCTCTTCTTCCTAAATGACTTTATCTTTCCTAATGCCTGCCTTGGCACTGCCTCACTTTTGGCCTTGAGTTGAGCGTTCGCCCCTGTGAGGAAGGCTCTGGGTTTTGTCCCCTTGCCGAGACACTACAAAGTCTTTAAAAGTGGTAGTTTCTGCTCCTGATTAGCGCTCAGCATACAAGGAGTGGGACGACTGGTTTGCCAGTTGTGAGTATAATGTGACCGGGGGGGATGTGTTGCTTGATGTCTTCGGCGGCATGTTTCAGTGTTATAGCACTATAAAAAGGGCAACAGTTTCACTATACAAGAAGACACAACCTGAATATACCGCAGTCTCCCAAAACATGCACCCAGTACAACATACTCGCAACACACCGCATACATGTGAGGCCGGCCTTACATGACCATAGCTGTTAATAGGACGTTAATTAATCAAATAAACACAAATTTGAGACAGATCACTTCAGCACTTTCTAAGAAATAGCGGTACAGACTTTACAAGATGGCTGCTATCAATCCCAAAATGCAATATGCTTAACGAGGGCACTAGGGGAACCTGCATATAAAATTTGAGACAGATCCCTTCAGTACTTTCTGAGAAATTGCGATAACAAACTTTAACTATCAAAATCCAAGATGGCTGCCTGTCGGCCATCTTGTTGACCGATCGGTACCAAAACCCATGCACAGCTAGGGCCCTAGGGGAACTTACTTATGAAATTTGAGACAGATCCCTTCAGTACTTTCTGGGAAATAGCGATAACAAACTAAGATGGCTGCCTGGCGGCCATCTTGTTGGCCGATTGGTCCCAAAATGCAATATGCACAACTAGGGCCCTAGGGAAACTTTGTATGGAATTTGAGAAAGATCCCTTTACTACTTTCTGGGAAATAGCGACAACAAGAATTGTTAATGGACGGACGGACCAGGGATCACGAACGAAAGGTGATTTGAATAATCATCTGATGATGGTGGGCTATACATGTATTATGTTTATTGGTAATTGCCCTTTCACTCATTTTTAGCTCACCTGGCCCGAAGGGCCGGTGAGCTTATGTCATGGCGCGGCGTCCGTCGTCCGTCGTCCGTCGTCCGTCCGTCAACATTTCCTATAAATCGCTACTTGTCCTAGAGTTCTGCATGGATTGTAACCAAATTTGGCCACAAACATCCTTGGGGGAGGGGGAACAGAACTTGTATAAATTTTGGCTCTGACCCCCTGGGGGCAGGAGGGGCGGGGCCCAATAGGGGAAATAGAGGTAAATCCTTTAAATCGCTACTTGTCCTAGAGTTTGGCATGGATTGTAACCAAAATCAGCCACAAACATCCTTGGGGGAAGGGGAACAGAACTTGTATAAATTTCAATGTTTGGCTCTGCCCCGGGGGGCAGGAGGGCGGGGACCAAATAAAGGGAAATAGAAGGTAATTCCTTGTAAAATCGCGTACTCTTTACTTTCCTAGAAGTTCTGCATGGATTGTAACCAAATTTGGCCAAAACATCCTTGGGGAAGGGAACAGAACTTGTATTAAATTTTGGCTCTGGACCCCCCGGGGCAGGACGGTGAGGTGCCCATAGGAATTAAAGGTAATCCTATAAATCGCTAATTGTCCTAGAGTTTGCATTGGATTGTAACCAAATTGGCCAGAAACATCCTTTGGGGGAGGGGAACTAGAATTGTATAAATTGTTGGCTCTGACCCCCGGGAGGCAGGAGGGGGCGGGCCAATAGGGAAATAGTGGTTAAATTTTTCCTATAAATACCTACTGTCTTAGAGTTCTTGCATGGATTGTAACCAAATTGTGGCACAAACATCCTTGGGCGGAAGGTGGAACAGAAATTGTATAAATTTTTGGCTCTGGCCCCCTGGGGCAGGAGGGGCGGGGGCCCAATAGGGAAAATAGAGGTAAATCCTTTAAATCGCTACTTGTCTAGAGTTCTGCATGGATTGTAACCAAAATCGCCAAAAACCATCTTAGCGGGAAGGGAACAAGAACATTGTATAAATTTTTGGCTCTGACCCCCTGGGAGGTGCAGGAGGGGCGCGGGCCCAATAGGGGAAATAGAGGTAAAATTCTTTAAATCGCTACTAGTCACCTAGAGTTTCTGCATGGATTTAGTAACCAAATTTGGCCAGAAACATCCTTTGGAGGGGAAAGGAGAACAGAACTTGTAATAATTCCTTGGCTCTGGCCCCCAGGGAGGCAGGAAACGGGTGGGGCCCCAATAGGGAAATATTGAGGTAAATCCTATAAATAAGCTACATAGTCTCTAGAATTGTTTGCCTTGGATCTGTAACCAAATCTGGGCCAACAAACATCCTTGGGTGAGGGAAACAGATACTTTAATACAATTTTCTCTACGGCACACCCCCGTTGAGGCAGGGAGGGTGGGCCAAGGCTAGTGGGACATTTAAGGTAATGTTTAAAAATCTCCTTCAGTTAAAAGAAAACAATGAACCTTCGGACATTCTATGGCATTGCAAACCAGGTGAGCGATTACAGGCCTCTGGGCCTCTTGTTTGATAGGTAGAGTAAATATTTATAATGGTACGTTTATATATGTCTCATCTACCTGTAAGCTCAATTGATTATCTGTTTAGCACGGGTGTGATGGGCATTTCTTTGTAATTGCAATGTAGCAAGGTTATTGTGTTGATGTCAGTAACAATGGAATACGATTTAAGTATATTGTCTTTCAATATATATTTTATAGTATTCAGGGAGATGATGTATTTTGATGGAATTGCGACAACAATTCAGTTAGCTATAATTGCAAAATTGATAATAACTACATGTGTACTGCAGTGTATGTTGAAATTGCCTTCTACTTTGCGCTATATACATATATACAAATAATATCTGCCGAATAACAATGAGGCCGATGATTACCTGCGAAATGATAAGAAGGTTTGCTGTTCAGTGTGTTTTGCTTACACTTAGTTACCTGTTAAATTACAATTATAATATCAATGCAACTGTTGTTAAGTGCATCAGGATGTAAAAATTTACAAATATCCCAGGTAATGTGACTGTACAGTCGGGTTTTAGTTTCCATTTAGTGTTTTGATGTATATTCTAAAGCATGCTCTGGATCAAGTTTGGGTGAATACTTCCGGAAACAATACAATGCAATTAAGGTTTATATAGTCAACGAGGCCCATTGACTTTAACGGTCACCTGAGTTTTGGCACTGTCAATCACCGCTGGGGGTCAGTTGGCCAACATGCACATTACTTATTAATGAGGACATTTAAAGCCCACTACGCTTCAGAAACAATAAAAATTATGAAATTTGAAAGTTTCTGGAATTTGGTAATTTGTCTTTAACTTGTCTGAGTTATGAACTTTGCCTTAAATTAGACCGTTGTTTGATGCAAAGTCATTGTTCGATAAATAAAATGTATATATATTTAAAAAATACGACCCGTCTTACGAAGATAAAATCTGCGTGCGCCGCACAATAATTTGGGCATGCGCAGTGACATTCGTTAGTTCAGTTGAAAAAATGGCGGAAAGTGAAACCACGAGGAAAGTTTGAAACGTTTTTCACTCTAACAGACAGACTCGCAAAAAGCGAAGGAACGTGAACGCGACTCTGTTTATCACGTTCAACTCTACAGACATGACTCTGCAAAAAGCGAAGGAAAGTGAAGCGAGACTCTGTTTATCAAAAGTCGAGGATCTATATTGGAATGAGGCTGGGGAAGATGGGAGTCCGTAATGATGAGCATTCCTATATCCACAGTAACGAGGTTGCGTTTATGCTACTCGACAGGTTCGTAAGCCCCGCGCATTTATTGTGTAAACTATAACATCAATAATTTCACAGCTGCCGCTGTTTTTCCTCTGTGGTTCTGTTCTGTTTAATTCATTATTTGTATTTACCGCGTTATATAAATACAGAAACTTTGTTTAGTACTGTTTTCCGCATAATACCAGTCTTTCTAGCTTTCCTGCACCTAGCATTTTTGAAGGGGCGCCGAAGGGGGATCTTTGTTTACATGACAGCGAGGCACGTGTTACTAGACACAATATGATAATGATATTTAATTCTATCTCCCATATCTAAGCGTGAAGCGTGTGCTACATGGACTCCGTAACTCATAAATCTTTTCTTGTTCAGCTTTTAGAATTTAATACTGGTTATCCATTGTATAACTCAAAAATAACATCAGAAGCTAATATTTTTTGTCATAAATCTCAAATAGTGTCATTGAGATCGTTAACATAATAAAGATGTATAATAATACACGTATCTAGAGTGTCAATTTAAGAGGGAAATGAGAATGAATGTTTCTTTTTTCAATTTTATGATGCTAACTTTAATGCAAATTACATTTTCAAATGGCAAAAATGGGTAAATTCGCTCTCACATACGGGAAATAGCTAGAGGAGAGGGGGTGGGTGTTGATTAATATGATTTATAATATGTGGGAAGAGGGGTTCGACCAGGGAATAAGATTTGCCTTCACATTGTGTGCGTCCCCATTTTGCAGCTATGAATTCAGTGTAAACCATCTACAAACCTATAGAGAGGCCAGTATCATCACGCCACAAACGCATGAAAAACAATTTCCCAGAGACGAATTGAGCCGAGGAGTTGGAATTAACTGGAAATTTCATCACAGTAGAAAGGTACATTATAATATATATAATATAGTGGTAGTGGGATTGGAGCTGGGTCGATCATCGGTTTGACCAACAATAGCCCAGTCGGTAGAGCAACTCGGCCTAGTGTTCAGAGGGCCGCTACATTTTCTCCTTGGCTTGTTAATATATACTGAGATTCTATATACATTTAGTTTTCAAATTTGTTACTTTCAGTTGGTTTTGAGATTACTACTTACTATATAATTACTAAATATTCTATATTTTACTGAAATGTTGATTTTGCATCAATGTTAAAGTATCTGAAGAAATCATGATCGTATCGTTAGATGCATCACTGTACGTATGATATAATGATATCTTTCCTTATCTAGAGTACTTCACAATCAACACTATGAAAATGGAGTGGTATTCACAAACTTTCCAATTCGAGGCTTGCTAGATGTTGGACATCCCATGTCTGTGATTATAATCTAGAACCAGGTTATGAAAAATGATTACTTAGCTTTCGAACTCTTGGAGAAGTCAGATTTTGGCAATTGGTTAGTGATACTTGGCATTTACATATTATTGAAAGCATTGATTATTTAGCAGCACTGAGACGAATTTATCAGGTGTGGAGACATTCGGAACTATCCAACAAACGTCTACCTGCTCGAAGTCAAACCCTGGGACCTTCAATAAGGCCCAGCATGGATTTTTCCTCTGTTCCCAGGGGATTGGAAAAAAGACAGATAATTGAATCTGTTATGTGGATCCTTTTTGAGGTAGACTTCATTTTTACAATCTTATTTTGATAGATTACAACTTGTGTGTGTCCAGTGCAATAAATAAAACTCAGGCATGATATTACTTCAAACTTCAAACATTTTTTAGTACCGTATATGTTGTAGGTTCCCCTAGCGGGCCTAGTTGTGGCATATTAGCATTTTAGTGAACCGATCGGTCCAACAAGATGGCCGACCAGGAGCCATCTTGGATTTGATAGTTGAAGTTCTGTTACTGCTATTTCGTAAAAAAGTAATGAAGTGATTTTTCATATTTCATTATGTTTATGTTTGAAAAAGTTTGAAAAGGGCAGAGAAAAGATCCCTCTTTCCATTGTCAGACACTAGATCATTTACTTTGGTAGGGCGCAAGATCCTCTGGGATCTCTTGTTACTAATATCTTTAGTATAGTAAGTAAGTATTAAATAAATGGACTCGCCCATGAACTTAATTTTCAGTAAAAATAGTATGATTATTTTCTATAAGCAAATGCTTAGTACTGTAGGCTTTGAGATTACCAAGGCGCATTACAGTTTATAAAATTGCATAAAGTACATGTTATCTTTATTGCAAGATTAAGTATATTCCATCTGAGAGGGAGATGATTCAAATTTAGACAGTGATGAGGATTATGAGCCAACAGAAATGTCATTGCGGTAAAGAAATATACTATTAATTTATGCTCATACAAAGTAGCTGATATTCAGTATGTTTTAGCCTTATAATTGATTTTACACAAAGAATTACATTCAGCAATGAACATTCACAATATATTGTGTACTTGACTTGTGATTAACGCAAGTGGTCAAATTATGTTGCAATTCTCACGACAGATATTCTCGCCAATGGTTTCTACAGATGGTTTGTATTGTCAGGGCCATTTAGGACAAGGTAGATAGCAATATGATGTCAAAGTACCATTTAGAAAACAAGTTACCATGTTGACTGTAGCACAGTCAGCCACTGCCATTTCATGGTCAAAATTCAGGGATTTCTATTTGATAATATAAGAATTTTATTTGGCAAATTATGACTCAATTTAGGAATTACTACATATAATAGTGAATTTTAATATACAATTCATGTATACTAACTTCAGATCTACTAACGCAGGTATAGCAATAGACCCTAAATTAGGCACATGGATATCTGTCAAATGGTATGTGAAAAATTGTTCATGTAGTAATTAAATACAAATGTTATTGATTTTGGCTGTTGTATTAGTGTTATTATTATTGATTTTGTAGGCAGTACATTTGTTGATTGTGGAATGATTTACCTATTCATTTGATATACAATCTAACTTCGGGAATATTTAATTTAATGGTACATCATGTTTTCTTTTGTTGGTAAGATCTTAGTAAGTCCGGAGCTATTCCTGAAGTGTCATTTGTGACATAGAGTTTAAGCGAGGGAGAGGGAAAAGAAGCAAATGAAATGTTAGAGGCTTGGGAGGAAAGAACAAAGGAATGGAGCCATGGACAAATCTAGCCTCAAGATTTTTTAAAGATATCAACATGAGAGGGCAGAAGAAGTTGTTTTGATTAAACTTTATAGTTTATAGACAATGTTTTTGCTGGAGCTTGGGCAAAATCTGCTTGCAGTCAATTTTTGCACTGTTGACCAATATTGCCAAAACTGTTGAAGTTCAACAAAAAGTTATTGGTTCAGCACTTCATTGAATGGGTAAGATTCTTTTAGACAAAAACACATTATTTGAAGTACAAAATGTAGTTAAGTAAACTAGTGCAAGAAGTATTAGTATTACAGAAAAGTAGAGGAAGTTGTAGATTTTGCACTGGCAGTTTCAAAAATAAAGAAAGACCAGAGTATAGAAAAGTGACAGTAATACTATTGTTTGCATTGCTGTGTGTGTAATGTGCAGAGTAAGTAATAATTGTAAAACTGTAATTTGTGGGGGGGCCGCTGGGTGGCTGAGTGGTTAAGATGTCGCCGCATTTATTCCACAAGCCCTCCGCCCCGGCTTTCCTCCAGCAACAACCTGGCCCTTCCTTAACCTATGGCCCTGCTGTTAAAATGATGTTAACTAATAAACAAAAACTGTAATTTGTCTTAATATATTTTGTTTGGTAATTAATGGTACACATTTATTTTTTTCTTTCCTGTAGGTTTGTTCTATGGACATATTATGTCAGGAATTTGGTCCTCCAAGCCTTGTTTTTAAAAATAGGAAAGAAAAAAATCATAAAGAATTGAAACGAAGAACAAAATAAATAAATAA
>SAYR01026336.1:851978-901131 GCA_004382745.1 Argopecten irradians irradians | reverse complement strand
TACTAGTGCATAAATTATAAGAATGTTACATCAATAGCTTTAATAAGGGGTAGTCGTGGCAGTGCCGTTGAGGTATTTCAACAATTAACTACTAGTCCGCCACCTATAGGTAGTGTTTGAAACCCATGTGGGGCAGTTGCCAGTTGTTAGATTGGTGGTCTTTCTCTGAGTACTCTGGCTTTGCTGAAATTTACATGTCCTTTTTTATAATAATGACCCTGGCTGTTAAATACTCTAACAGATAAATTATAAGCAAAAAACCTCCAGTCTAAGAGTTACACATGTATAGCAAGTGTAGAAAAACTTCTAATAATATCTAAATGGACAAATGCATTGTCGTTGTTTTGTTAATTGTTTAAAATGAATTGAGATATGCATAAAACAATAAACAAATTTGATCTTACATTTTGATAAAATCACATTTTGACATGATTAATTCTTAGTTTCATAAAAATTTATAAATCATTAAAATTAATATTCATTAAAAAAAGTTACACAAAATATAACATACTCAAAAGGATCAATAAAACTTGATGACGCCCCCTGCTGCTCCAGTTCAGGCAATCTGTAAAAGATGTAGAAGTATTTTTAAACATTTGTCAATTATTATATGATAATGAATATAACTTATATAAATAATAATACATCTATGGAAGATTCAGTTTCTTACAGATTAACAATCATCTATCATAACAGAAAACAAATGCACTGTCAGTTTAACAAGTGAGAGTAACATTATGATTATGTAGCTAGAACTCACAACCCTGGAATTACTGCATGTCTCCCACTCTAAAATTAAATTGAGAAACTGAGCTAAAGAGAGCACAAGCACAAAAGTGAAAGACATTGATATCATTATTGCAATGTGCCTCTAATGCACCTATATGTTTTTAGTATAAAAGGGCATACAAAATGGTCTAATTTAGCAATATTTAATACAAGTGTACCTTGCTTCTGTGGTACACTGAGTTGTTATTTCCTCTGGGACCCCTGACAATTTCGACTCACTCAGTTCTATAGCCTGGAATTCCTGACAGCTCAGATTCACTGTGGAAAACAAATAAATTTAAATAACAAATCAACACTATATTTCTTACATATAGGGTGAAATAAAATATACTTCATTCCAATTTTGAAACATTCACACATGCATACATGTAGTTTCAATAATTAGTGTTCAAAATAATACCTGGGTAGTGTTGAAGCTGTAAGTTTATTATTTCTTTATGAGAGATTCCAACTTGGCAAGAAACTGGGGCTACAAATGTACCTCAATATAGGGGTTTAGAAATCCTAAGACAATGTGGGTAAAGTTCAATTTAACGTTGAGTAGTCCCACCTTCCAATGATAATGACATGACAAACTTTGTCAAACTATGACGTCACAATCACTGGAAGGTGGAACTAATCATTTTGAATCTCGAAACTACTGTTTAATAATGAGTTCTTATTTATATTTCGCACAGTTAAAAGTGTACCACAAATGTACAGCTTATTAATTTCTTACCTTGAATTATCTGGTTTAGGCATTTTGAATGGAGCTGAAAGTCTTTGACTTGGAGTTGAAGTGATTTTCTTCGTAAAATCCTGGTGGCTGCAGTATATGTATACAAAACATCTTAAGAATAGATCTACTATACTACGTGTAGTATAGACTAGGCCTAGTTACTGTTTCAGATAGGGGCCTATTTGTATAATACTTCTAACATGACAACACACATCATTCGTAAAATTAATAAAATACACTCATAGAGTAGTACTGTATAGTTACATATATAAATGTAACACTGCAATCACATGTTACATGTTGAGTTACAGTGCGTTACTACGTAAAAATTACTATGTAACGTTATGTATGAACTGCACATTACAGTTTACATCCCTGTCGTCGGATCGTGTGTATTTAAAAACTTAAACATACAGGATATATCGATCCATTGATTATTGTAGAATACATTTATTCACAACAACCTTTCAGACAAACTGAGATTTTTTTATTATTATTATTAAAGATGCTCCACCGCCGACAGAGCATAAATGATATTCATCATTTGAACAATAATTGGTGTTTAATCGTGTATATATATGTCTAATTAACACAAAAAATAATATAAAATAATTTATTTCGCCTTTGGTGCATGCGCAATCAGTACTTCATTCCATATAGGATATAGTGACACGGAATTTTTTCGGGATGCAATTAATTATTTTTCATATTTTTAACTTGAAGTCTTGAAGTAAAATTAAAAGCTCAAACATTTCAATGGTGGTAATGGTGTAAAGTAAGTAACTTTTTTAACTGAAGAAAAATACTAAATCGTCTGCTACTGTTTTTGATAGTGAAAAAATACAATTTGTCAGCGGTGGAGCATCTTTAAAGTATATGTTTTAACATATAGAAAATAACCCCTTTCGGTGCCCCACTCACCTATCTAGAAGTAGCTTTGCCACGTCCCGATGGTTTGTAAGGCCATATTCGGCTTTCACAGCCTCCCATCTCTCCAACATGTCTCCGATTGAAATTCTTGACCGCCCTCGACATTTATCCCGTTCTGCCTTCTTTCTTTTCTTTGCAGATTCGGTACTTGTTTTAGGACGGCCCAACTTTCGTTTGAGCGCGCCCTCCATCTTTGTGTACATTAAGTTCCGGTCATGCGCATATTGATCTCATTAGCGACTTTGGGACCTTAAGAAGTGGTCTTAATTAATAAGCATGCGGTCTTTCTACAAAGGTATCTGTAAGGCATGCTTCACTGTACAAAGTTGTAAAAATTGAGATGGCAAGTCGGGCGTGGGAACTGCTTTTTGAGAATTAAAGGTCATTTAAAAAAAAAACTTTTTATGATTGTGTTAAGTGCATTTTCAGGGACATTCTAGTCTTTTTGCGAAACAATTATCTATGCCAAAATAAGTTAGTTACAGTATGCAATTCACATTAAAGTCCTTCAACGTAAATATTAACTAATATTTGCTTATTTGTTACTGTAATCATAATACCGGGTATGAACAGTTACATGTAAAAAAAAAAGCAAAAAAAAAAAAAACCCAATGTCAGTTGAAATCTTGGCCTGCAAAACATTATATAGACCGGAAGACACTAGTTCTAGAAAATGAGTGAAGAAGTGATGCTGTCTTAAAATCTGTCTCTGTACCATAACTGCAAATAAAAATTGTTTCCATATTTGTCTTATAAATTCGTACTGTGAAACATTTTCCCCATTCATTTTGCTACTATACAGTTATATGAGATTTATAATAAACATATTGTAACTTAAGAATATACATGCAGTCATAAAGTGACAGATTGTAAAAACTGGGTTCCATGGAAATAAAACTAAATATAGTTTTTTTAAATATCTATTTTCGGGACTCAATTGTAAAAAAAATACACTCATAGAACTACAGCAAACTTGTTCATCTGAAAAACTTACCAAGCATCATCATCATCATCATCATCATCAAAAATACAATATTGAGAGTACAGGGAAATGAAAAAAGAGATATACATTGTAGATATATTGGGGCAGATTTATTAACATTTAAAGTTAAGATCAAAGGTCAGTTAGCGATAAAATCGCGCGACTACATGCATATTACTTTACATGCTAGTTGAAAGTAGATTTCTGCTGACTTTTTGAGGAGATACGCGCAATCATTTGTAAATTCATCTGACAGTTCATCATATTCAAATTCGAAATCCGGAATTTTTGCTTTGAATATTGTCTGAAGCAAAAGTTCTTCGCAGAGGTTAGACATTATTACATATGGCTGGATACCACAATAATCAGTCACTTTCGTCATAAAAGTATCTCTCAGTAGGAATGTTCTTGTACAGCTTGTTACAAAATGTCTTATAATGTCGTATAGTGGCTTATCACATAAATTACATACGATGCGTTGTTCTCCAGGAACACAGGTAATCATTTTGCACATATATAACACTGTTTTATTGTCAATATCCGGTGTTTGCGGTATGTGATATGGTTTATCATATGTGGAGTGAACATATTTAAATCTCACGAAATCACTATCGCTGTCAATTCTCTCATGAAGCGATCGATCTTCATGTATAGCTACAGCTCCTTTTACAAAAAGCTTCCATTGGATCTTTGACGGAAAATTTACGGACTGGATATAACTCTGTATGAAGTCTAATAGATTGCACTTGGCTAAAATAGAAACAATATATCGGAGATAACCCATTTGCTTTGCTTTTGGTGTGTCTTTATACTTAAAAAGCCTACATATAAAGATGCTTTCCGGAACACTGGTGGGCGACTGGGCGTGCATTCGATAATGCAACTATACTTTCGCACATGTCGGATCGCGTAGATCGTCTCAGATTTAAAATGAGCTTAATAGCTTAGTGCTGGAATGTTTCAAGCTTGCGGATATCACATTGAGATAAGTTATTCCATAGTTCGCATCCAAATAGTATCTACTAACAAGTGTAAGAGGTTTAGTGTGTATAAATCAGTTCCTATGCGAGTGATAGAATGTAGCATGTTACGTCCTTTCTTGCAAGCGTTATCAATGGCACCAGTGGTTTTTTTCAAGTTAGTGGAGAGAATGATTCTTAAGTTTGTCTCTTTGTTCGCAATACTCATTGCATTGTTGTTGATTGTCCACTCATAATTTAGGCATGCACAGCCGAATGTTAGTATGTTACATTTCGATGCATTATATTGGAATTTCCATTTATTAGTATATCCTTGTGCAACGTCTAGTAAAGTTTGTAGTGCCTTCGGACTTGTGGTAACCAGCGCGTCATCAGGTCATCATCGGCAAAACACGGATTCCCACACGGGATGGATTTGACTTTAGCGCCAACGTACGCCGTGGGTCGCTTCCAGATCAGCAAGTATGTCATTAATATGGAGTAAGTATAGGACACAAGACCGATTATGTTCTTTGGTCACCAGGATCGAAGAAAATCATCATCATTGAGCGTTCAGTGTCCATGAGAGGAGAGGTGCAGCGAAGCCCACCGAAAGAAAGAAAACAAAGTATGAGGAAACTGCTGCTGGAATTAAGGAAAAACAGGGCTGGCAGACATGGAGCTACCCTGTTGAGGTCGGTGCAGAGGTTTCCTGCACCGTCTGTGTGGAAGAATGCTATCTGCACTAGGGTTGGCGGGCAGGACTAAACGCCAGCAGTGCAGAGGATGCCCAAGACAAGCAGAGCCGAGCTTCATTGCTTGGTGTGGATGAGGGAAAGACGCCAGTAGCTGGATTACCCACCACCGATCGCGAAGTGACGATCCACCACTGTCGACCTCCATCCTGAGAGTGTACCGAGTAAAGGGTCGAAACATAGCAATGAGGGATGGCCTCGGCCGAGTACGTCGCGGTGTTGCAGAATAACACCACCACTTATAAAGGTAAAAAAAGGAACAATGAGTTTCACCCCAAATATAACCATGTCCCGACTTTAAAACCATATACATTGTAGTTTGATTTCAATGTTGCTTCAAGCTTACATTTTGCTTAAATTAAATGTTGTTTAAATCATAGAAATTTTTATTGTAAACATGTAAATTCAAAAATAATATCCTATCAATAATGTGTAGGTTCGAAACTGTCGATTTGTCCACATATCACAACATCTAAGATAATGCTTTCGAGGGCCGCTGAACATTGATATGTCTACGTGTTCTTTTCCATTCTGAGCTGTGGTGCAGACCGTGAAAATGCTTCAGCGTATCTACCAGCACATTTAATTATTAGATCAAAAATTGACTACGGCCCCGCCCCATATTGTCTATTGCTCGGCCTCGCAGCTCCTATCTACAGATGCTTACTCTGTCCGGAATCAGAGACTGTGTCTCTTGCTTAGAGTTTTTAACAACACCGGTGAGAGTCTTTCATGTGGAAGCTAATGAGCCATCTTTAGACGATCGAAGAAAGAAATGATTCTAAAACAAGTATGTGCTGAAATCAATCCCCAAAACCCTCGCTTTTAATCTTGGATTTAATCCACAACATCAAGTTCTAGATTACACAAAATCCTATCTTTTTCCATTTTCTGATGCACAACAGTGTATTCGATGAAACATTATTTGTTACATTTTTTTGCATTTTACCAGAATATCTCATTAACGACTTATGTGTAGCTTGCCCTTTGTCTATTGTTGACTTCATAGCTTTAAACTGATTTGCTCCGGGTTTTTTTTCATACTTGGAAATGCAAAAAATTGACCGTTAGTTAAACAAATTTAGCTTTACATTTACATTTGTACTCTATTTTAGATCAGGCAAATAAATCTATGCGACAGAATTGGA
This sequence comes from Argopecten irradians irradians, assembly GCA_004382745.1. NCBI lineage: Eukaryota > Metazoa > Mollusca > Bivalvia > Pectinida > Pectinidae > Argopecten > Argopecten irradians. Next base: position 894,850 of record SAYR01026336.1, on the reverse strand, counting down.
TTAAGGGTAGTTGTTCAAAGCATGAATTAGTTTTATAGATGGTTAGCGAAATTGTTATTTCTTCATTTACTGCAAAATTTGTCGCTTATAATCTTCACTAAACTCAGGCAAGTGAGTTAAAAAGAATAGAGTTCTATAAGATTCTTATCAAAAATTTTGTTTAAATTTTGTATGACCAGAAATTGATGTTATCTTGATTTTAAAATTTGTTCATTTAAAACTGTAATTAGCCTTATCCAATTCTCATGTGACAACTGGGCGCTGATTAATCCAAACATTGGCCAGATTTGAGACAAATAACATGAATTGATTTGGAGCCATGTGTAGGTTAATTTTATCGGTTCATGTTGCGTTATAAGCAGTACCCTGCTTTGGCAGTAAACCAGTGTATATGTACAATTGTAAACTGTCCCATATCTGGCTAGTGACAAGTTATATGTACATCAGTGTAAACATACCTGCTGTGAGCCAGTTATATAGTACCGGATAATTGTAAAGCTGTATCCTTCATTGGTATAACCAGTTATATGTCATTATAAGAGTCACCCTCTTGCCTTGCGAGTACCAGTTATAAGGTTACATTTTAAACAGTACCCTGCTGTGGCTAAGTAACCAGTTATATGTATCATTGTGTAAACAATACCCTGCGTGGCTAAGTAACAGTTATATGTACACTTGTATAAAACAGTACCCACTTGTGCGTCGGTAACCAAGTTATATGATTACATTATACAGCAGAATACTGCGTTATTTTGTCTGTATGATAGGATACTAGTAGATAGCGCGAACGGATAAATACACTCTTTGCATATTACTCTACTCTTACAAGAAGAGCGGTTTCATAAGCTAGAAACCCAAAATAATTCCAACAATTTAAAAGTCTTTTTACAATTTATAGTTTATTATGACCCTTTGCTGACTGTTGATAGAGTCAAGGTCAATATTGACAAAACTTCATAATAGTTGCCCTTCCGCCACCATGCCTGCCAAAATAATTACTTATTACATGCTCAATTTGAAATACAGGCCCAAGCCAATATATTGAATTCCAGAGGAGTCAGTTTAGAAGATTAAGCTCATTTGACACTGGCACCTAAATCAAGGTCAAGTCCTTTTATTGAACAAACTAAGTATTCTTTCCTATTTCAGCATGTTACAGTAACTCCATTTCAAAAACTGGCAGTTTGATTCTTTACGACTTATCCTATACCGACTTATACCTTTAACCCTTCGAGACTTAGTTCAGATTCTATTACAAGACATTTACCAATTTCTAAATTGGAGTGTAGTCCTATATTCTTATCACGTCTTCATCCTAAAATCTTCGGAAAAGTATATTTATTTAATTCCTAACTAAAAAGCACGCTGAAATGTACACATGAACAACATTATTTGTAAGTGAAATTAATTGGTATTTTACTGGTAAAGATAAGATGCATTTATTTTGCTCTTATAGGTTACTTGCCCTAATTAAAGTAGCACTCAAACATGACATATTTATTGTTTTGCTATTCCTTATGAAAAACTGCCTTGGGGTATGGGATCTACACAAATTATTTTTCATACATTAATTCTATAAGTTATGGACCCTTCCGACAGTGTGATTTGAAGGTTTATTTTTTGAGGAATATATGACCATCTCAAGGTAATATAAACCTTCATATCACACTGTCTCCGGAACAAAAAAAAATGATATACAAGAAATCTGCTGGAAGGGGAGGTGTACATGTGTTGTGTTAAGAATTTCCGTGTTTAAGTGTGCGGGTTATAATAAACTTTGTAATGAAAGCACACCCTTTCAAAGTCAGTTTTCAGTAGTAATGGAGAAATTCATTGTTTTTAATTTTTAATACCTTTTCTATTAGGACCAACTTCACATTATTTTTACGTACATACATACTGTTCAATGAAGAATATTGTTTTTGCTATGTTATAGGCATTTTCAAGTTCAGTAATTAAAACATAAAAATGTTTTAAAGTTAAATCATGTCATTATACAACTTATTTGTTTCAAAGAGTTTACCTGCATCATAAGTACTATATAATGTTATTAATGTAACGAATTTGAAAGAATACTTGTAAAAATGTTCAGTCAGCCAAGGGATATAAATACAGTTGTGTTTTTCCAAAGAATCTGTCAGTAGGGGGAGATAACTCCATAAAGCAGGATATTTTGGGCACCATGCAGACATTACTTAATCTTGAAAACTTTATTCAGTCTGATTTTTGCCTTAAGTATATAGCTAAATGAGTTAAAAAAAAAAGATGTAAAAAAACAAATCATATTAAAAAATCCAGATTCTGATTTATAAATAATGACATGATACCCAGTATAAGATTTGGAAATTGTATATGACATCACAAGTTTTGTATTCTTACATGTATCCTGGAAATATGCATGTTCATGAATAATCATGTAAAAAGCTCTGCTACCCCCATTTTATCGAAAAGACACTGTTTTTCCTCATATAAGTAAGAAAGTGGTAACAATAGACAATATCGTCCTTGTAAAACACTAAATACCTTACAAATACATACATTTTAGAGAACAAGAATCACTTGAATTTCAAGTTCATGATTAATGTTGTTTTCCGTCCTTTCATCAGTATTAGTCACTTATTAAGACGCGCTGGTTATTTAGAAGGTGAAAATGATGGAGTAGCTTGTTTTGGGCTGTGGACAGTGTTTTCCTAGTGGTAAGATGTCTCAACATATTTAGCACAAGCCCTCTACCTTTGGCTTATGAGTTTGAATCCCATGTGGGGTAGATTCCAGGTACTGACTGCTGGTCAGTGGGTTTTCTCCGGGTACTCTGGCTTTCCTCTCTTCTGATATTTAATTTAAATAATGGCATGACATAAACGGTTTTTAAATGTCTTGTATATAATTATCATATACTAGTAAGAGCCACAGTGGCCAAGTGGTTAAGATGTCCCGACATATTACCACAACTCAAGCCAGACTCACCTCTGGGTCACTCTTGTCACTCGACTGGTTTTTCTCCGGATACTCCGGCTTTCCTCAACCAACAAACCACACATCCTTACATGACCCCTGGCTGATAATAGGACGTTAAACTAATAAAACCCACTGATTTATAGGTCTCGGCTAACCCTATTCTATATAAAAAAATACCCATATAAATAAGAAAATGGTAAAAATAGACAATATCAATCTTGATAAACAAGAAATCTATTAGAATAGTACATGCATTTCTATATTTTGGCTGTTTTTTTAATTGTGTTTTAGCATTATTTATGCTAGAAAATATACCTAGAAATGAACAAATAGCAAATTGCCTCACTTTATTAAATCCCAGTGAAAAAATATTCTGCGACCATGTAAAGAATGAAGTAATTAAAAAAAAAGTTTCAAAAGCAAATAATATTTTTATTCGTGTAATACCTTAACCGATATGACTTATTAATTTTTTAAATGTATCTGTATAATGATATATATATGTGTATATTTTTTTTTTTTTTGTAGATCTATTCCCAAAAGTTATTGTTTAATAATTATGAAATATTCAGTTTGTTCAGGAATTGGCTGGGAGACCGAGACATTTGTTAGACAAACTACTGGGACCCTACCAGTAGTCGTGATTTGGGAAAAAATAATTCTTTGCATCTCATGAAACATATTGTTTCCACTTAAACAAAACAACATCTTGATGAAGAATTCGTCAGCAGCTTCAGACATTCGTAAATCTGGACACACAGTAGAATATGCACATAATCACGACTACTGGTTGGGTCCCAGTAGAGAACATTTTTAGAATAAATGTAAAAAAAAAATGTTTAAAAAAAAATCAATTAAAAAGTCTTTGAAATGCTGAAAACCGAAACTGAAGAGACTGTTGAGTGTTTGATATACAGAACATTTAATTTTTGCAAACTTGTTGTTATTATGCCCCCCTCCCCTAAGTGTACAGTAACTTTAAGGTAATGTAAAAATAGTGCATATGTTAAGCTTAGGCCAACATGTCATGTAAAACTGCGGTGCATATCTACATGTAACTAACTAATAATGTTGATCATATCCATTGTCAAACTACCAGTTTTCATGTTTGTCTTCTTTAGGCCTAGTTGTCACTATATTTAGTTTACGGCTATATCCCTTGCCTGATATTGTCGCATGGACGTGCCTTTCGCTTTCGCTTTGATCTCATCACGGTACAGCTGATACTCGGTGCTATTTTTAGACTGCAACTGATCAACAAAACATGTCATCTGATAACGGGTACAGTATGGTTTAACTACGCTACTAGTAGGTATCAATTTAATCAAACAATTAAGCAATATATGAGGAGAACATATTAAAACGGCATCTGTCTCAGAATCTGTACAATAGACTGTCAGTTTACATGTACGAGTTGTTTTTAAAAATTAAATTCAATCTAGATCTACAGTATGTAGTGTTGTCTGGCCTAACGCTTGATTCAGTCGCTGTCATGATCAGACTCGGTACATAATAAACAACAGCAACCTCAAATATAAGATAGCGAATAATACTAACATCCGCCGATAGTGATGGCTTTAACAATTAAAATACATAACTATGCCTACTTACCCGATATTGCCGATTGTAACTTGAACAGCGAGGCGGCTTTCAACATCAATCCGAACCGGTTCAAACCGGATACACAAGTGACACAACGTTAACGTTACCATGCACATTCCTTCTACCAGGTGGCGCTGTCGTATTGCAATCCTTTGTGCGGTTGAACGCCCCAAACAGCACACATTTCCACAATACACGCAAATCCCCAAAAATATTTGGATATCATGCAAGATTATAAACTTTTGATAAATTTAAGTAATTATATAATGAAATAAACAGTTTTTTTCATAAATACGACTCATTTGTGAATGGTCCACTCATCGATCCAGTCGGTCAGAAAAGCTTTGAAGGAAGGAGGCCCAAAAGTCCCGAAATATCGTCTACCGTGGAAATTTACTGAGAACCTGCGAAATACCATCAATTTCCAAGACCGTCTTGTGGTCGTTCTGTATAATATTTCCAAAAACCAAAAATACCGTTTTGTTCAGAATTACTTTTACTAATAATGTGTAGAATCTCAGTTGTTCAACTAATGAGTGTTTGTTCGCTAGGACGAATTAAACAGAAACTAGCGATGAAAATGTCGATTTTTGCCTGTTTGACTCAAAATATTTTACACAAATGAATTTTCGTACAGTCAACATCTATCTCAGTCGATAGATCACGCCCAGATTTACTTAACTGTAAAATATCGTTTAAAAGTATCTGTTCAGTTTCCTTATTACTCAACTTGCGGTTATAAGCGTGTTGTAGGTTAAAAGTTGTCGTGTTAACATTCGTTCCGAAGGAACGATAACTCTGTTATCGCACCTTACGTCTCTCATTTCATACTTTCTAAAAAAAACAAGAATATCACACGATTTTATTAATTGATCGAATTCCGTTAATTTTAACTTTGACTTTAGTCCGCAAACATTCAGAAATGTTACCTTTAGTGTAGGTTTTATTAGTTCGTTACGATTAGGGGAACCTCTTGTATCGCATCCCTAAGTGTGGTTCTGTTGGTTGCCTGACCTGGAAGGGTACATATCACCAAGAGGATGAACATTACCAGGGAAACCATGTTGATTGTTGGGTTGACTGTGTTGAGATCGGGAGCCAAGATGCTGCTGGAATCCCCGAGATGGTGGGGGAGGGGGTGCACGAAGATCTTGAGGCTGTCGAAATCCAGGTGGTGGAAGGAGCTGTGGTAATGGTTGTAGCTGATTATTAATATATTAGTCGGGTCCTCCTTCAGACGTGCAGACTGACCTCGCCTTTTGGCTTCTTGAAGATTGGATAAAGAACTTTTCTCCGTTCGTTGATCTCTGGGAAATTTTTCATACACGGAGAATTGTTTTTATCAGCCATTTATCAGGAACAGCATTGAGGACTTTTTCACGGTGCTTTCCTGTTACAAAATTTAGCTACAATAGACCTTGGTTTACCATCATTTCTGGTCGGAACCTATGAACCACTTGAAAGGGGATTTCGTCAGAATATCAAGAACATTACTGATAAAGTCTTGACAACTTTTTCAGTGTCCTCTGCAGTATTATCTCCTCTCTCTGGAAACCCTCCAAACAACAAATTTTCTTTCATTGATCGAGTCTGTAATTGGAGCATGCGCTCTTTAACATCAAACAAGGCATCACGGGCTCTATCTCTCTCATTCTCAACCTTGCTTATTCTCTCCTCAAGATTGTATGATCGAAATCCATCCCTTGAATCCGTTCACTATGTATTTTTAGTTCATTTTTTAACCTCGGAAATGTCATTTTCCATCTTACTGAACTTTGATTCGATATTTGACAATCGGTCTACGATTATGTCCAGGGTATCAAGTTTGGTTAGTTTTTGGGTAAATATCATTGATGACAGATTCTATGTGGGTCCAGGCAGTGGTGATTGTGCTGGATTGGATACTGAGGGAGATGGTGTTTGGTACATATGAGCTGTGTTGTGCGGGGGCTGCGAAGCAAAGTATATTGGTACAGGAGAACCGTCACGTTCATTGGGTTACAGTTGACATACTCATCCCCGCTGGGCTACCGTACACACAATGACGACCCGGTGTCACTGGGCTATTGTTTGTTACCTGTCCAGGTGAGCTCGCTATCGTACCTGTCGCTTCCGTCACGGTTGATTGGGTGTTTGTTTACTGTTAAAGTTTTACCTTTTCTGTATTTTCGACCCATTCGGTGTTTTAGGAGTCAAATTTTCATCACCATCTTATTATCAAGGTTTCGCTGTATCACACATATCAGATTCATGTTCAAAAACTCACCAAAAACTCTTCAACTCAACGAGAATGTGCAGAGCACCACAACACCGTTGTACCCTGTCGGCCATCTTACTCCTGATGCAAGCGTTATCAATGGCACCAGTGGGTTTTTTTCAAGTTAGTGGAGAGAATGATTCTTAAGTTTGTCTCTTTGTTCGCAATACTCATTGCATTATTGTTGATTGTCCACTCATAGTTTAGGCATGCACAACCGAATGTTAGTATGTTACATTTCGATGCATTATATTGGAATTTCCATTTATTAGTATATCCTTGTGCAACGTCTAGTAAAGTTTGTAGTGCCTTCGGACTTGTGGTAACCAGCGCGTCATCAGGTCATCATCGGCAAAACACGGATTCCCACACGGGATGGATTTGACTTTAGCGCCAACGTACGCCGTGGGTCGCTTCCAGATCAGCAAGTATGTCATTAATATGGAGTAAGTATAGGAAAGTTGAAATTATCCCACCTTGTCTAACTGACATCTGAACTTTAAGCCTGCGTGATTGAGCACCATTATGGATTACAACACTATAGATGTCACGGTATGCGTTGAACAATATTCTAAATAAGTGTCCCGTCACTCCAATGTTATGCAGTTTGTTAAATATACCGTTATGTTGAACAGTGAAGAGTATTGTAACTTTAGAATATGCATGCAGTCATAAAGTGGCAGATAAAAAAAACTTGGTTCCATGGAAATAAAACTGACTAAATATAGTTTTTAAATATTTTTTCGGGACTCAATTGTTAAAAAAATTGTACTCATAGGACTACAGTAAACTTGTTCATCTGAAAACTTATAATGCATGAAATTAAAAATAAATGGAAAAGTTGGTTTTTTAACCAGGTAGGGAATGTACGTCACAAACATTACTAAGAGAACAACGTAATTGGCTGCCGTGAGGCCCGCCTCGCGGTAAGGTTACCTTCGTTTGTATCGTTATCAATCAACTTATTAATCATTAATGCCGTCTAAAGTACGTTAAATGTATTCAAGATTCATCGGCTGTTAATGGATTTTTTTACTGAATGTGGCTTCAAGGACAAACATCGTTTGCTCGCAGTTTAAACGTGGTTATCGTTAGGACTTCTACGTGAAATTGCAGCAACTTAAAAATTCCCCTTTTCTAGCATATTTTGATATTCTAAATTGATTGTAAGCCATACCAAACTCGTTTAGAATAGAGTTTGCTAAATGTCGAGCAGAAACAACTTGACTTTAGAGAAGGGGGATATCGTAAGGATACACACAAAACAGTGTTGACGTCAGGACATGTTTCATGAATGAATATTCTTTTTGTAGGATCTTTTCAAAATGTTTTATTTGTGCTCCATATGTCCAATTAATGTATAAATATCGTTTACATACAATACTACTATAACACCCCTTCATAGAGAACACTTATATCAAGCTCTCTGTTACAGCAAACATGGAGACGGAATTTGCTGAGAAAGTCCCAATTTGGAACCGTTCAGAAAACAAGAAACGAAAAAAAAAAAGAATTCCATTTGACACGGGGGTAATCGTGTTACATCGGTTTTTCAATTCCGTCAGAGTTGTACAACGGTACTTCAATTCCGTAAGAGCAAAATGTTGGCTACAAATTCCGTCAGAGTGAAATGTGAGAGATAAGCGACTTTAATTCCCTATAGAAAGATTAATATTGTGTAATATGCTTCGATTCTTGAGGTATGTCACAACATCACTATTTTGAACACTTTATATTTTGATTTTTGGCGAGTGTGAATATATAACTCCAGATAAATGCATATTTGTATAGGAAATATGTCTATTGATTTAGATTAAGTTTTGGATGCATATAAGTGTTCAGAAAAGTATTTTGTTAACAAAACAATATAAGGATTTTATCATTGATCATAATAACAGATAAAAGTCGGCGAAAAAGACAATTTTATGGCAGTTTGCTTTGATCGAAATAAAGTATTTGGAACAATGATACAATTTCCGTTACCTACTGATGGAGACATGATACAATTTCCGTTCATCTTCAGTTAAGAAATAAAAAGTTTAAAGTTGACTGTTTTTACTGTTGTAATCGGAAAAAATGTATATAAACTACGAGTGCAAAGCACAACAAGTGAAAAAAACCCATCTAAGTTTCCACCTCACTAGATGAAATATTACTTGTGTTGATCAATCAACAATGAATATTCTATTTATTACATTTTTTTCTCGCTCTCATCTACAGAAGACCATAACTAATAGTTCCGTCAAAGGTTATTCCGTCATTGTATTTTAAAACTTACTTGCCTTTTCGATTGTTTTTTTTTTTCGTTTTTGCATATATTTTTTATCTTGTTCAGGAGCACCTATCCCCCTTTTTTCTCATTTTTTTAGGCATTCTGGGCACTAATAACTGCAAATACAATATTTAAATTGAAGGTATTTCAATATGAAGTTTAGTTTGTTTTTAAGCATGCTTGAAATTCTTAAGAAAAATTTGATCACTGATTTCTGACTTCAAAGGAAAACTTTTTTTGAAAGAAAATAAAAACTTGTAATTAAAATTGATACATTGGAAAATGTAATCAACAGATCAATTCGAATTCTGTGATATTTTGAACCAAGAATCAAATCCTTTTTTCAAATATTTTCATTAATCAAATAACTTACGAAATGAACCAAATCAAATATTTGCCCTAAATTTCAAGGATTTGCATTCTTTTTCAAGACAATTAGTCTTCAATTAATCTGCTACTCGCCATGCTCTGATATGTATTACCGGTATGAAGCAACAATCTACAAATGCATATTGTTTGGGCAATCAAACAGCTCTTGATTTTTTCTTCATAATGGATAGGTACCTTCACTTTCAAATTTTTAGTTTGTTTTATATTTTTGATTTAAAGTTGTGATCATCCATCACTTTTTGCAGCAAGCATGATTATAAATGCATTTGTATCTATTGTTATAGTTCAATTATTTCAGTTTTTTACTTCGCAATGACATTGAGGAGTAGGAGTGGGGGTTGAGGTAGTACTGGGTTCAGGTTCCGTCTATCCAGCTGTAGACACAATGATAGGATTTCATTGAACTTACATATAGTTGTATTAATCTTTAAACAGTCCAGATTTGCATAATTTATATTGGAACATAATGACTCCACCTGTTTTAGAGATAAACTTTTTTGAAACAGTCTACCTTACTCAATTATCAATGATACTTGGCAATAATCCTTATTAAGTGAAGATGCGCATAATCTATATCAGAACAAGAAGATTTACAAAGATGTCATTTTATGATATATATTTTTTTGGTCAATTTATAATAAAATTGTATGTTCCTTTGAAACTTGGATTACAGCCTTGTGTTAATATGACAATTTTATATTTTATAAACAAGTACAGTTCAAAACTAAATTTCCATTACATATTTATGTCCTATTACATTTTAAACAGCATAAAGGAATGCTCTATTGTCATAACTGTGCTATTTTGTGTAAATCAACAGTAAATTTTCATAGTATGTATTTTCCAGAACAACCTCAGGAGTCAAGCTGAAACTTTGCCAGGAATGATAATTAGATGATCCAGATCAGTTTTTCATAGTTTTGTGTTGGTCCAAGATATAGCAACAGACATTTGATGCATCCTTTGTATACTCCCTCAGTTCCAGAGTGGACTTGCTTTAACTGATATCGTTCAATTTTTTTACTCATAATTTCTCAAAATATCCTTCCTAGACGTTTTGTACCGGATTTCATTCTCATAGATAGACTAGCATGCCTGGTCACGAAATAGACATACCATCAGTCATTATATTCTTACCTGGAAAATTTTAAAGCTGAAATTCGTGAGAGAAAAAACAGACCAATCACATATCTGCAGAGACATTGACGCTTATTTCATAGGCAGTGTCAACCACAGTGTATAGTTGTTAAATTCTTTTTCTGTGCACCAAAAGACCAAACTACTTGTCTCATCTATTGTCACAAAACAAGCTTTCAGTTTTGCTATGCAATGTTCTTAGGGTAGATTTATAGACAGTGATAGTGACCACTGCAGACTGCAGTATACATAAAGTATAAGATTTTACAAAATTTTGTGACTTTCAGGTACAATATCTTTTTCCCTTTATATCCACACATTTAAATGTGTTAAAACCTTTTCCCTAGTAAGTAAACAAAAACCCCAGTAAATTATAGGATAAAGAGATATATTACCTCACCAGAAGAACAGATATCTCTGTCCATGTTAAAGAGAATTATCTGTCATCTCACAGCATCAAATTCAATTAGCTTAAATCTTTCAAAGTGTAATTCTAAATTTTTTGAATTCTTTGAATTTTTAGATCACCTGAGACAAACTGACCTATTGTAATCGCCTTTTTTTCTGTAAACAAGGTATTTGTTTTACTTCTCCAAAACTGCTGAAGTTAATTCACTGACATTTTGCACAAACCTTCCAAGGCATAAGGCCAATCAAACTTGTGAACTAATATGGTCCCCAATCCCCATATATCCGGAGAGGTGGGACCAAAAGCAGTCAAAAGGACTAAAATTCAAAATTCTTCTGTATTCACAGATTAAATGGAACCAAATGCTCTTCATAGATTAACAAGAGACCCATGGGCCTAAACGGTCCTCTGACCCAATATGAGTACCCAGGACCTTGGAATTCTTGAAAAGAAGCCGTTACAATTTTTTTCACCTATTTGACCCCTGTGACCAAAATGAATACTCTGGGCCTTTCGGTTGTTGAGAAGAAGTTATTTGAATGAAAAGTTTATGAACCGTGAACAACCCATGGGGCACGACAACTGACGATGCATTATGAGAATAGGTCAATTGGATCCTTTGTGTCAGATGAATTTTCATGAGATGGATACAAGTTGGATGCATTTTGGATCAACATTAGACCTCCTTAATAAATAAATAACATAGTTTACTAGGTCATCTGACTCAAAGGGTCAGGATGATCTATAGTCATTGTGTTTCACCAATCGTTGTCCGTCATGCATAAACTTTTATTAGAACGACTTCTCAATAACCGAAAGGCCCGGGGTATTGTTATTTGGCATGTAGCATGCTTGAAGGAAGGGCTACCAAGTTTGTTCAAATGAATGACCTTGATCTCAATTAAAGGTCGCAGGGATCAAAAAAGTTAAAATCTTAAAACAAATTCTTGTGAATAATTAAGAGGCCTAGAGACTTGTATTGGACTTGTAGCATGGTGGGCATCATGCGACACCATTTTTATTAAAATGAATGACCTTCATTCAAGGTCTAATTTATCAAATATATCAGAAGCTGAACTTCTATTTAAAGAGTTCTGTCAATAGGCAGATGAAGGTTAAGGCCCATGGCCCTCTTGTTATGCTATAAAATTTTAAAATTTCTTTTAAACTATGGGCATTATTGCAATATGTCAATAACTAAACTTTCAATTTTCAGACAAGTTCATTTGGGATACCGATACGACAAGACTGTTGATAAGCCTCAGACAGGACAAAACAAAAGACTTTAACTCTGGACGATACACTAAAAAGGCCATTTGGACTGACATTGCGAAAAAATTCTCCTCCGAAGCCGGTATGGTTATCACATGGGAGCAGGCAAAAGGAAAGTTTGTGAAATTAGAGCGAAAATTCAAAGAAACAAAATTAATTAATCAGCAATCTGGCAGTGGGAGGAAAGATTTCTTGTACGAGAGGGAGATGGAAGAGTGTGTGGGAGAGAGTCCCAGCATTCAACCACACTATGTGGTTGAATCTGGGAAAAGAAAGAGAGATGAGAGTGATGAGAAAGAAAGTGAACAGGGTAAGAAAAAGAGAAAGAGTGAAAGTATTGTGGAGTTACTTAAGGACATGAGAGAGGAGAGGAAAGAAAAGATGAAAGACAGGAGAAAGTGATGAAAAAAATGCATAATGACAAGTGCAAGCTTATGGGAAGGTTTTCAAATTATTTGAGAGTAGTGTGAAAGGCGATGCAGAGAAGGGAGAAAAGGATGCAAGTGTAAAGAAAAATTGAGAGTGTATGAAAGAAATGTGAACACATGTGATATAAAGAAATATGAACACATGTGATATAAAGAAATATGAACACATGTGATTTGAATAAATGTACATGAAATTTAAAGATAATGATGTTATCAATATTCTATAACAATTCATTTATTTACAATAATGCTGCAATGTTATTTCTTTTTGCATGAGCAGCATTGCCAACACTTTCCTCCGCTAGGGCAGGAGCACAGTCATCAATGTCTTGTGGAAGCAGCACACCATCTTCAATACCATCTGATGCCAGCAAAAAAATTATGAAGGATACACGCAGCATACACAAAGTTGCATGCATCAGGAATCCCTAGGACATCCATGTATTGGAGTTTCCTCCATTTTCCCTTTAGCAGACCAAAGCTACATTCGATCAAATTCCTGGTTGAAGAATGTCTTGCGTTGTATTTCTTTTCAACAGGTGTCAAATGCCCAGTGTCCCGATATGGTGTCATAAGAGAACTGGAACATGATACATATCCTTTTAACCATTTATTACCTATTTAGTTAGAAAAAATGATCTTTTCAAATACGCCTGATGCATATTTCAGATGGCTACCATGGCAACTAAAATTCTAATAATAGAAAAATACCGCCATACATGTATCAGGGTTAAATATTTTAAATACAGCAGTTTAATTACTGTAATACCACTTAGATGAAAAAATAATAGCTTTTTGGGAGGGCAATAAGTACTCAAACCATATACAATGTATTTGATCTTTTGCATGAAAAATAAAAAACAGTTGATCGTCAATTTAAGTCAACCAACTGTCAATTGAGTTTCACTAGGACTGCCATATATTGCTGAGAATTTTAAGGGAAAACAATCTTCAATGGCTAGACTGAGAACTTGGCTAAAAAAACATGGAAGTTTTTATCATAATCTCAAGACAAACATACGAGGGCCCTAATTGGTTCCATTCTTTCTATTTCTATAAGTTTCAGTCCATGCAATAGATTAAAAGTACTTTAGGTCAATACATTCAAAAGAATAAATTTGAAAGCATTGTCTTTCACTTAAAGGCTAGATGTAATGTCAATTACAGAAGTCTAGTATCTTAGATCCTCCATACTCGGGTTTCCACATCATTATTTTTTTTATTTTATTTTCATTATGCATTTCTTTTGAAAATATAGTGCAATTTGTAGTGAGTTTTTCTTAACTTAGACATGACTTGTTAGAAACCAAACAAAAAGTACAGACTACATGAATATTTTACTGAAATTATTTCAGCTCAGTATTATATAGCATCATAGATGTATGTATGCAAGTTATTTAACATCTTGTATGGGGGAGGGATAGGCAAAACATAAGTAGGATAACATGCAAATATATCAAAGATGTGATTAAATCCGGACACTTATAATGAGGGTTACCGTAGGTATTTGACTATCAGGATTGTGTGTAATATATCTCAGTCTATGATAAGTTATTAATAGTACACTGGTATATTGGGAGAATCTTAAAGTACTTTAGAGTGTCACAAAGAGATATAGCTTATTAATTTGTACTATATCCCAAAGTAAATAAAAATACAACAATTGTAACAAATGCAGCACAAAAATCTCAGATATTTTATGTTTTGAAGGTTTATTCCCAATCTAATTCCCATCTAGCCTCTCCCGCATGACGCTGAAGACAAGACCTGTGGTTTATCTTGCATTTCAAGATATATTTCCCTTCATTCGCAGAGTGATTCATGATAAGAATCGAGCGATGATTAAAGTGTAGGAATTGGAATAGTAGTTCTCAAGAAATTAGTTCAAGGTTTGGGTAAATGTTATGATTAAATTCAGTTAAAGGGTTGGGTTAGAATAGCGTTTATAACAAATGGCAAGTTTAGTTCACTTCATGGATTTACATGCACATTATGTCTAGCATTTCCAGTTGAAGAGGATTTATTCCTGAATGATGAAATGCATTACATTTTGAATATTAGTTTTGTTAATACAATGTAGTTAATTAATAATTATCATGCAGGTGCCAACTGTGCATTGTGCATAAGATACTGAGTTATCTTGAATCATCATACTGCACTGCTATTTTTGATAAAGATAGCATATGAAATCTTTTTGCAATGATACATTTGCCAAAAGTATTATAGAATTAAGTGATGACACTAAAATACTTATTGTTTTTCAAAATATCATAAAAATTTCAAGAATGTTAGCTGGACACACCAAGTTGTCCAGTAAGGATCCTCGATACTCCAGGGTTACTTTTCCACCCTTGGGCTATCTCTTAGTTAAACTGAAGGCAGTTCAGAAGATAACAACTGACTAATCAAATGACTGTAGAGACTTCCTTTGATGCTTATAAGAGAGACAGCGACACCAAATTCAACGCCACAGTCAACCACAGTGTATCATAATTCAATTATTTTGCTGTACATCAAAAGACCAAACTATCATCTATAGTAACGCAACAAGCCTTCAGTTTTGCTACGACATATTCCATATGGATATTATATGACAGTGAAAGTAACTCCTGGAATATTGAAGAGTGCTGTGACTTGTGAATGCTGTGCCCGAATATAAAACTAAAATTTACCAGCTCATTGGATATGCACCATCCCCCATTAGAAACATAAATTAATAATTTGTTTCCTATTAACATTTGAAAATATAACTTTGGTGTATCTTTAAAGCAAATTACTGTAATTTAATTAATTAACTCTGAATAATAACAGATGAACCTGTTTCTGAAATATGCAGTTTTGTGCACTAGATCACAATGATTCTTATGGGATATATTGACTTATTATTTACAGCAGAATTACTTGGAGTATTATAGAATAGTGTTTTTTTCTATTCAAATAACTGCCTGCGTGATGAACAGGCTTGCGAATAGGAATGTGTGTGCCATCAATAGCACCAATGCAGTCTGGAAAGCCACCATATTCCAAAAACCCTTGGTTACAATGTTACATTTTTCCCTTGAAACAGTATCGGTTAAAAATGTGATGGCTATTCCTATTTACCTGGAAGTACATTATGTACCATATACCGTAATAGCTCAAGACGCTAGAAAAACCTGAAAACACAGTAATCTTTGATGCACAAAAGTGATACTGCATAGATTGATTGTGCTACGAGTATGCAACTAGGTTACCATGCATTACAAGCATTTATTATTGACTAATTGTGCAATTTCCTACAGTCTTTATTTGCTGATCAATGATTGACTTTCACATACTTACAATATATAATTTAGACAAATAGACATGGGAAACACATTAAATTTATTTAGGAATTCTTTTGTAAAAAGAAAGGCATTGTGATTTGTTACTAATAATTACGACCTCTGTCACTTAGCTGATGAAAAATGCTTATTTAGCTCAGTAGACCTGTAGTTCTGTGCATTTTCACACTTGATGCGAGTTCGATACTCAACTGGAATTTGTATCAAGATATAAATAAGAGTAAAAACTTAATTCTAAGGTTAGCTTAGCAATGCAAAGAGAATAATGTTTATTCTGGACACAATGCCTTAGAAAATAATGGGTACTTGAATCACTGTACAACATGTATTACTTTTAGTATAGGCACCTTTGATTTAGATGCATTAAATATAGGCTATTGGAGAAATTTCGTCTTCTTAATATTTATAGGTCTCTCAGTTACCTAATGACTTTATAAAGCCTGTCATAAAATAAATATCTGAATACCTGGTAGGCCTACACTAGTACGTACACTCTAACTGATATGAAAATTATGAAACTAATATCAATATATCATAGGTATGGTATAGATATTATATATGCGTGAGAAATGTATTATTTAATAAAAAAATGTTGGTTATGACTTATAACCAAGGGGAAAATAGAGACTTCTTGTTACCTATAAATTAATAACACGATTGGCAATTAAAGGGGTACCATTTTTTTTTTTTTTTTTTTTTTAAATTTGATGTGGGCATAGTTCCTTAAAGCCTGTGAGACTTATTACATGTTCACCTAGTCCTAGCCCTAGATACTCTGGGCCTGACACCAGACTTGGACATTATGACAGATTGATGTCTGGTGTAGGGCCAGAGCGCAGTGCTATATCAAAAGGTGGAACTCGCCGACACCGTTTGGTATTGGGCCAGGTCATCTCTGATTGTCATGAGACTGCTTACAAAACATTAACACTGAAAAGGTCTCTTAACTTGGTCTTTTCAACAAATGATTAATTAATCTACTCGTAGCAATCCATTTTATCATGCATACACGTTATATTATGTCAATACAGTAGTTTCCTTTACACAACATTAAATCTTCCTCCTCGTTGTTGCCATTTTCTTATAGTATATAAATCGCCTCTAATCTTGACGGATTGCTATCTTTGGGTAGATAAATTATACATTTGTTGAATAGTTAGGTTTGATTAGTTTAACGTCCTATTAACAGCCAGGGTCATTTAAGGACATGTTAGGTTTGTTGGTGGAGGAAAGCCGGAGTACACGGAGAAAAACCACCGACCAGCGGTCAGTACCTGACAACTGCCCCACATAGGATTCGAACTCGCGACCCAGAGGTGGAGGGCATGTGGTTATATGTCGGTACGTCTTAACCACTCGGCCACCGCGGCCCCATTATTGAATAGACCAAGGTAAATAGGGTTTCTCGGAAGTCAGTCTGAATTGGAGATGACTTGGCCCGATACCAAATAGTGTCAGCGAGTTTCACCTTTTAATATAGCACCGAGCTCTGGCCCTACACCAGACATCTTTCTGTCATGATGTCTAAGTCTGGTGTCAGGGCCAGAGTATCTCGGGCTAACGTTAACCTAATCCACGATCATGTCCGAACGTTTGTATCAATATGAAAATTAAGCAATAATAATAGATTAGTAGAGAGAGAACTTTGGCTTTAAGCAGCTTTAAAAAACTAGGGACATTCTTTTATTGACCGGGTACCTGTTGGCCACTGGATAAACTGGTCTTGAAGAGCCATTAGGGCCGACGTTACCCTCCTTACGGTCTTATGTGTCGTGGAAAGGGTAACGCCAAAGCGATCACTGACAGATCTGTACAATGTAGTAATCCCTATTGAGATTCCTCCTCTATAGACTCTTTTATATTCGGACGTTTGATAGATGTCTCTCCGACGAGAGACATCTATCAAACGTCCGAATATAAAAGAGTCTACACGAGGAATCTCAATAGGGATTAGATCTGTAGCATTCTGGCGTAGCCAAAAACCATAGAGCAATCAGCAATTGCTTTGGCGGTTCCACAATCCTCCGTCCATGGTCATTGTCGGCAGTCAGTTGTCCCGTCGAACAAAGCAGTCCAAGTAAAATTTCTGTCGTAGTCTTTGTCATGCGAAAGTGCAATTTAAATTCGTTGATAGAGTACAGAGGAATAGTTTTTTTTCAAAATAGTCAAATATCTTGTTAGCACTGCATTGTTGCGTCAGAAAGTGAAAGAATGTCATGTCGTCATCATCTGTGTCAAAAGGGGTCGCGTCTGATAGCAGGAACTCTTCTAAATACAAATAACATGCAGGTAACATTGCTTGAACATGCTGTATGGTCGCCATCTTGGTTTGAATCTGCGGTTCGGGTCTGTTCGTTTATGCGAAACCAAACCGTGCCACCAACGTTCCGTTCCGACCAGATAAACGAAAGCGCCCCTGATCTTACAGTAGTATAGTCTGAGTTATCGCCCCTGTTTCCTACTTTCGGTTTCGGATTCACTACCGGTAAACATACTCAGAAGACAACATCGCCATGAAACCATTGATGAGTAGCCAATCCGGTAATAGATATGCAAAATATTTGGTCATTCTCCTGAAATGGATGTCATATATGATTCTAAGGGCAGTGTGAACTTATTTTGTATAGAAATGTTTCCGTTTATTACATGTACATTACATCTACATTTGTACGTCATGGATATATTTGCTGACATGTCCTTCCTGTTACTGTTTATAATAGTGTGAAATGTTGATTGTTTAACATGTGTAGTTAATTCTGCTAGATGTTGACATTCTATGTTGTTGAGATTTTATTAATGCCTGAATCTATATATATGACATTGTTTACTTTCATTACTTCATAAACGTAAACCTTATTTTTACAAATCTTCTCCAGGCCTATATGTAGACTAGCTACTACACAGTAGCTACTCATTACAAAAATATCTGACATTATAGATGTATATTGCAAGTTTGTTAATATATTATTTGTGTTAATTTTGTAATTATAACCCAATTTTTTATCTTGATTAAAAGAAATCAGGGAAAGCACATATTATAAAGGAGACCGACCACAAGAAGCGAATTTAAAGCTAAAGTTCATAAGGAAGATACTGATATAAGGGATATATTTGTACTTAGCCCTGTGATAAATCTTCTATCCATGTAGTATGTCCTCTAATGTTGATTGCCTGACAATTTAGCTGTAGAAGAACATGTACAGCTAGGAAAAATACACACGATTCCTGTCAAGTGCCTTGACCAGGAATCGAACCTGGATATCCTGTGTGAAAAACTAGGACTCTGCTGACTGAGACAAAGAAGCATATACTCCGTCAGCTGAGTAACAACGAGACTGTATTTAAAACTATCTACAAACCATACCAACAGCTCCTTTTACATATAGCAATTAATTTGGAATCTTTCTACTTCTGGTATTAAAATACAAATATCTGTTTCCTTTAGGGGAGCAAGGTCCACCACATCAAGAATTGACACTAGACATGATGTGTTCTGATCCTGCCATTAGGGAAGCTTTCTCAGTAAGCTAATGAATTATTAGTATGATTTAATGTTTCATCAGAAATTTAAATGACAAGTGCAAAAGATATGTTTATTTTCTCAATCAATGAGGCATCCCTTGGACATGCTTTAACTCAGAACAATATTTATATTGATGAGAAAACATTGTTCTTTGAATCATTGTTTTCAGGCCTCACAAGAAAAAAATCCTACATTTTATATTCATCATTCACGGTGACAATTTTTTGCAAATTTACTTGGATTGCGAAATTTGTGAAAGTAAATCGCACGCAAATAAAAGTTGGTTAACAGTAATATAGTATCTTTTAAATCTTTTATCAATACAACAGGACCCAGAAACAAGTAAAATATTCAAGAAAATTGAAGAAGATCCAACAGTGTTGGGAGAGTACACCGGAAATGTCAAGGTACAGAGATCCTTAAGGCTGATATATGATATGCTTCAAAAACATATGCCCACTAGTCATCCTCCACAACAGGTAAGTCTGTACCACTTCTGATTTGAGAGTTGATTTCTAACCATCCATTAGTAAAGGTGACAATAGGCAATTATGACTGCATTTTTGTCATTTGTAGTAGTGCTACATTTTTTGTTTCTTCTTTTCAGTCTCAGGTTACAGAGGGTGAGGGAGGTCAAGGTCAAAGGCATGCTTTTGCTCAACATGTATTACAGAATTTCCCTTCTCTGGACGGAGAGGGATCACAGATACAGCAGATATGTCAGCAATTTGCTGGAGGAATGAGCCAATCGATTATTCCAGCATTACAGGGATCCCTGTCTCAGAATGGACATCCTTCTCCAACTGAAAGTGGTCTACAGTCTCTATCAGATTCCCTGAATGGACTTGCACAGTATATTCCTAATGGACAAAATTTGAACATTCCCAATGGACAGACTCCTAATGGTGATACTATTAATGCAGACACTTTTTTTGAACACAATACCAATGGACATCCTCTCTCTAACCTTCCTGATCGGGAGACTTTCCTATCAACTTCTCCCAGAGGAGGTCACCCTCCTATTCCACTGCCAATGAGAGAATCTCCGAGGTCATTAACAAGAACACCGGAATCATCTTTCTCTGAGCTGCCTCCAAGAAATGGAAATGATGAGAACCAGGTCTCAGTCCTGCCTCCTAAACCGAAAAAGAAACCACCAAACTAGCTGATGACAGCCTACTGAACAGAACATGAATAATATAACACCAAACTAGATGATGACAGCCTACTGAACAGTACATGAACAATATAACACCAAACTAGCTGATGACAGCCTACTGAACAGTACATGAACAATATCACACCGAACTAGCTGATGACACCCTACTGAACAGTACATGAACAATAAAACACCAAACTAGCTGATGACAGCCTACTGAACAGTACATGAACAATATAACACCAAACTAGCTGATGACAGCATACTGAACAGTACATGAACAATATAACACCAAACTAGCTGATGACAGCTTACTGAACAGTACATGAACAATATAACACCAAACTAGATGATGACAGCCTACTGAACAGCACATGAACAATATAACACCAAACTAGCTGATGACAGCTTACTGAACAGTACATGAACAATATAACACCAAACTAGCTGATGACACCCTACTGAACAGAACATGAACAATATAACACCAAACTAGATGATGACAGCCTACTGAACAGTACATGAACAATATAACACCAAACTAGCTGATGACAGCCTACTGAACAGTACATGAACAATATAACACCAAACTAGCTGATGACAGCCTACTGAACAGTACATGAACAATATAACACCAAACTAGCTGATGACAGCCTACTGAACAGTACATGAACAATATAACACCAAACTAGATGATGACAGCCTACCTAACAGTACATGAACAATATAACACCAAACTAGATGATGACAGCCTACTGAACAGTACATAAACAATATAACACCAAACTAGCTGATGACAGCCTACTGAACAGTACATGAACAATATCACACCAAACTAGATAATGACACCCTACTGAACAGAACATGAACAATATAACACCAAACTAGCTGATGACAGCCTACTGAACAGAACATGAACAATATAACACCAAACTAGCTGATGACAGCCTACTGAACAGTACATGGACAATATAACACCAAACTAGATGATGACAGCCTACTGAACAGTACATGAACAATATAAAACCAAACTAGATGATGACAGCCTACTGAACAGTACATGAACAATATAACACCAAACTAGCTGATGACAGCCTTCTGAACAGTACATGAACAATATAACACCAAACTAGCTGATGACAGCCTACTGAACAGTACATGAACAATATAACACCAAACTAGATGATGACAGCCTACTGAACAGTACATGAACAATATAACACCAAACTAGCTGATGACAGCCTACTGAACAGTACATGAACAATATAACACCAAACTAGATGATGACACCCTATTGAACAGAACATGAACAATATAACACCAAACTAGCTGATGCCACCCTACTGAACAGTACATGAACAATATAACCCCAAACTAGCTGACGACAGCCTACTGAACAGCACATGAACAATATAACACCAAACAAGGACATAGTCATTCAGATCCCCCGCCAATGGAGATATCAAAGCTTATATGACATACATAATGTATATAATATGGCATAATTATGGTAAACTGATCAAAAGAATAATTTTGGGGAAAAAATACAAATTTTATTCATATTACATCTTTCAACCTGAAAGTACATTATTTGCCATGATTAAAAGAATCCTTCCCTATTACATTTGTACAAACCACTATTTATAACAAATGGTTTTGTTTGCTTACAAACTTCAAAATTAGTATTCCAGTAATGTACACTGTACATCAATTCTGTATTGATGAAAATGAATTTTAATAATGTACATCATTTCTTTATTATTAGTTATGAAAAATAAATTTCAACATACTTATTTATGTACATTATTTCTGTATTATCATTGATGAAAATGATGGCTGAATCTATGAACAATGACTGGTGAAGATGTCATATTGAACTTATGAAATAAAACAGGACTTTGTCCAGTAAAACACACCATTATTCAATGTTACCAGTGATTGTGATAGCCTATAAGCTATGTCACTGGAGCAAGTAAGCATCCCATTCTATCAATAGATCTGTAGTGTATATGAATCGACAGACTGTTGACCAATCGTGTACCCAGTCACACGAAATGGAATAGACTGTAGAGGACTTGATTAATGAAGACAAATCAACCATTTAGACAATTTATCAGTTAATTACTGGATCTACTCTTACAACAGTCCGGTCAATCCTTGAAAGAACAAGTAACACAAGTGTCCATCTCCAGCGTAATACATTGTTTATCCTTCACTACTGATTCAGTATCTCTTCTTTCTCTGGATGTCTGGTCGTCAGTTAATAGATTCTTTATCCTTCACTACTGATTCCAGCGTAATACATTGTTTATCCTTCACTACTGATTCAGTATCTCTTCTTTCTCTGGATGTCTGGTCGTCAGTTAATACATTGTTTGTCCTTCACTACTGATTCAGTATCTCTTCTTTCTCTGGATGTCTGGTCGCCAGTTAAGGGGATGAGATTCTTCAGTCTAAAGTTAGAAAATAAAACATCAATAAGAATCATGTATCATATGTAACACTTATTTCCAGCAGAGCTGTTGTTTTCCTACATTCATTGACAAATTAAAACTATTTCAAATTTTTAAATATACCGGTACTATTATTGAATATCTTGAAATTAAACTGATTCTTAGATAGCACACTGTCAATTTAATTAAAATTAGATTCACAATTCCACTCCACTACGGTGTTCTATGATATGTTCCAATACTCTGTTGCGGGTCACATCAGCATGACCCTTGAACTTAACAAGGAACATCTCAGAATTAGCCATTTTTACTTCTGACAGAATCAACCACACCAAAGACATCATATAGGCGACATGCTGATAGGCTATACCTAGGGTGTCATGGTGTTGTTAGATCTTGTATTGGGGCATATCATAGAGAATTGTAGTGGAGTGGAATTAAAAGTCTTATTTCAATTAGAGTGGCACTCTCAGCTTAATCATTTCATTTTAATGTTTTCATAAAAACCACACATGTGTGGTGCTAATTTTTGACTCTCGCCAGGTGTGCAACTGTAGCAATGTTGTAACTGCAGTTGTCTCCCCCTCTGAGCCTCATTCCAGCATATCACTACAGATTTGTTTGTTTTTATCTGTTCTCATAATGAGCGAATATTTCTGACAGTAATTTTCTGGATTTTAATGCACAACAGTTTTCTACTAGGTCTTCTCTGCTACCTTGGGGCGATGATTTGACCGTTCCCTCAGTACCATCAGTACCATCAGTACCAAAGAAACAATTGTAAAGTCTGTAACCATTGTACAAATGTGGTCATACACATAGGTTTCCTTATTCTGAATTAACTCATCTAAATAACTTCTTAGATTTAAAAAATGCCAAATAAATAAACACATGAATCAAGTATAGTCATACAGTGCTTCAGATATTTTTTAAGAGGACAAGGGACAGGGGTACAACTCTGACTTCTGTGTGAACCCAAAACTTAACTGAGTTGATATTTCAATAAAAGTTATGTTGTTATAGCACGAAGTTGTCTATGATAAGCTAGCAATTGTGCATATTTATCTGAAAAAAGAGCACTGTGACAGTTGATGTAGGCTCTTGAAAAAGACTGGAATTCATATGGTTTACTAAATTTGTTCTGATTTTATTTCTAGATATAATCGCTCATACTAATTGAGTAATTCAAATATTGTAGGGGTAATTTGTACATATTCATGCAGTTTTTAGAGGTAATTGACAGATTTACAATGGATATTTTACTTGTTAACAGGAGCACTGGTCATAACAAACATTTACACATTGGAACTATAAAATCGATCTTACATCCTCTAATAGAACATGAAGTAAGAGTAGAGAACACGATGCTTTTCTATACATGACATTCCCAATTGGAAGCACTGATTTGTAAGTAACTTACAGCTGTCTCATCTTCTTTGTATATTTTGATCGTTTTGTCTGCCTCAGCTGTGATTAGTCGACTACCACTCTGATCATACGTCATCGCGAATATTCCAGATTCCGAGTCGATCGAGCCAGGTTGGGCGGTGGCCTGTATCCTCTGGAAGTTATAACCAGTCCTCCAGTCCCAGAAATACATGGAACCATTGTCAGCTGTAGGACAAACAAAAGCAATTTAATCATAACAGATCAGTCATGTTCATTATGAAAGATAATTCTATATTGAAGAAACTGTCATGAGCAAGGAGCAATTTAACACCCATGTACATTGTATATGATCACATGATCATGATTGAAAACATTCAATGAAGGATAACTTATAGGGATCACAGTTCTATGGAGAAAAATAACAACAACATAATAGCCTTTACTATTTCTATACAATTGTATCTTTAATACAGTTACGTAGATTTATCAACAAGTTATGAAAAAGGTCTTCCGAAAACCAGGATAATTTAAGAAAACTTTTGATGAAGTATAATACTGTTTTAATTATATGCAATTTACGTTTTTTGGTGCTATAAATTTTTATTATAAATTAAATTTAAATATGTAAGTGCAGAGATGAATTAATAAAATTGTAAATACTAGATGCTAATGATATACATAAAATGCAATTAGCACAATCATAATTCTATGCAAAATCTCTGACATGAAAACTGCAAAAATAAGATTCAATATCATTAAAATAAGTGAATTTACTGAAAACAACAATAAAGGCCAAATACTACTATGGTGTTATATGTTTTGTTGGCTCAAATATACTGAAAATGAGAACAACAAGAGCTGTTGGAGAACAGCAAAGCTCGCCTATTCAGAAGAAGTTGATGTTCAAGTATTTATTATTTAGAAATATCAAGCAGTGCCCTCAGTCTATATTATTTAAACATGGAAATATGACAAATTAACAGACTCAAAAACCCCCTAAAGGGCCCCAAATTGGTTGTAATATCACACTCAGCATCCGTACACATTAGGAAAATAAAATCATAAACATTTATGATGACTTAAGCTTAAACAATAGACAAAATAGAAACTTGCTCAAAAACTTTAACATGGAAATATGACAAATTAACGGACTCAAAAAACCCCTTAAAGGGCCCCAAATTGGTTGTATTATCACGTTCAGCATCCATACACATTAGGAAAATAAAATCATAAACATTTATGATGACTTAAGCTTAAACAATTGAAGAAACAGAAACTTGCTCAAAAACTTTAACGTGAAATGGGACGCCAACGCTGACGCCGACGCCGGGGTGACAACATTAGCTCCCCCATTCTTCGAATAGGCGAGCTGAAAATGAAAGCACTTACCTCCTGAAACTAAGACACCGTCTGAATTTAGGGCCAGAGCATTTATGATAGAGTTATGTCCTGACAGGTTCTGTATGAAGTTGCCATCTGGGAATTTCCATTGTTTTATGTTATCTGGGGATCCTGATGCAAAGCTATACCTGAGGAAAAAACATTAGGTATGCTAATACATAAAACTTGTAGGTAACTTGTAATCCTTCGTGTCATAGAATTTTCACATGCTAAAGAAGAGTTTTGTCTCATTGTCACTTGGACTTAAACACCAGACAATATATCTAACAAAATCCCCAGAATAGTTCTGCCATTGAATAATTACATATAACATTACAGTTAAAGCTTTTTAACTCAGAAGTCGGTGGGACTAACAAACTTATAATAATCCTTGTATTTGACTAAAGTTTATGAAATACTTAGTGGGAATTTTGTAAGGGGCAAAACAAAATACATGCACAGTCTAACTTGTCTATAAAGACTACCAAAAGGAGCAAGAAAAATGGTCTTTAAAGCCAAGTGGTCTTTATACACAGGTCAAATTGTGTTGAAATTGAACATTTTGGACTTTATACAGATTGAGGTATAAGCTAAGGCAGGTTTGATTATACTTCAAATTAAACAGGGCCTTTCAGTTATACCAATATATGTGAAAAAAGTTGTGGTGTGTAGTCGTTTTAATACAAGCACGACTTACTGCGTAGGATGAAGAGCGACTGCTCGGACACTCTTTTTATGATTGGTCAGTGTGCCCCTTGACCGACCTGCAGCCAAGTCCCACAGTCTGATAGTACAATCGTGACTACCTGTTATCACCTGTAAAGAAGCAAGTTAAACTTCCATATTTAAATTGACACAACAATACATGTATACAAAAATTATTTTCAATACAAGAAGTGTATTAGAATATAGTGACAAATAATCTTTACTACAAATACTATATAATAGCTAGTCAAGATTTGTTTTTGCAATTTAATTCTATTGAGAGACAAACTAGTCAAATTTGCCTCTGTTGGTATATAGTCATTTACAGCTGTTAACAAGGAAAAGTTTTGATTAGAAAATAAATTCTTTATTTCTCCATACCTCGTTGATTTAATAACAGAAACTACTTTTAATCTTTTCATTTTGTGCAATGAATGTTTTGTATCAAAACCTTAGAGAGAAGTTTTAGAAACTATATAACATAATGTTACCTGTGGTTCTGAAGCCTGACATTTGACACTAGCCACTGTGTTATTGTGTCCTGTTAGGGTATGTACACAGGCTTTACTGCGGACGTCCCACACACGCGCCGTGCCGTCACGCCCACATGTTACTAACACATCAATGGTTGGGTGGAGATCCAGGGCATATACTGCACTCAAGTGGCCATGGTAATGCCTAGTGGTCTAAACATAATAGAATATTTTTAATTATTAGTCCAATGTATAATCGACTTAACAGCGAGTACTTAATTAGTAATTAAGGTTTGGGTTTCATTGGTTTAACATCCTATTAACAGCCAGGACGCGCCATGTTTGTAGGTGGAGGAAAGCTGGAGTACCCGGAGAAAAACCACCGACCAGTGGCCAGTACCTGGCAACTGGCCCATGTGGGATTCCAACTTGCGACCCAGAGGTGGAGTGCTTGGGGTATTAACAAGTTGAGACATCTTAATCACATGGCCACCACGGCCATATCATGACTTACATATCTGACTTAATCATTAAAAAGGTGCCACAGCCTTTCCTCATTTTGTAAC
Source organism: Argopecten irradians irradians (assembly GCA_004382745.1). Taxonomy (NCBI): domain Eukaryota; kingdom Metazoa; phylum Mollusca; class Bivalvia; order Pectinida; family Pectinidae; genus Argopecten; species Argopecten irradians. The sequence goes on along the minus strand of SAYR01026336.1, from coordinate 867,154 downwards.
ATAATTCTGATACAATTATTATGATATGAATTGTTAAGTAATTTCACATAAACAAAAATCTGTATAATGTACATATTGAAATAAACCAAATTCAAAGATTTTCAAAATCCTAAATCAAATATTTTTTAATTCTAAACAAACAAAAATCTGTATATTGAAATAAACAAAAACAAATTAAAATTCTGAAACAGTTATTCTTTTAAGAAAATATAATGGACTACAGTTTACATTACCTTATTGTATTCGAGGTCCCAGCACCTGACTTGTTTGTCCTCAGAGCAGGAGAAGAGATATGGCTGTCTGGGGCTGACACAGAGACCCCTTACTGAACTGATGTGGCCTGTTAGGGAGAGCTTCAGGGTCCCACTGGCCAGGTCCCAGATCTGATAAACAGAGTAGGGTACAAACATCAGGTTTATAAAGTTAGGTGACTTTAAATGCTAAGTTTGAAGGGATATTTACGATATGTAGGCATATGTAAAAGTAATTAAAGATGCCAGAAAGTAACCTACAGGTTATTTAAATGGAAAGTTTTATGTTTCAGTGTCTAGATAATATATCATTATCAATAAAAATGTATGTACAGCACCATCATAAATATGTGTAAATATAACTGATTTATGCCCACAAGTTTTTGTTGTAGTTGTAGCTGTAAGCCACTTTAGGTTGACCACATATACATTATTGTATAATTTTGCAAGCGCTTGAACACATATTATTTTTTGCAAATAATTGTATAAAATATATATTTATCAACTTGAAAATATGGTATATAAATGCCAAATTTTCAGTAAGAGGCCTTGATCGAAAATTCATGTGTTCTGATAAACAAATATTATGTGTTCACAAATATGTTGGAAATGATGAAATGTTATGTATTGTATATGCAACAAGAGACCCATAGGGCCTGTATCGCTCACCGGGTTTGAATTGATAAGTAATGTTCTGAATACAGGTTCATTGTTTTTTTTTTTTTTTTCTGAAGGAATTTCAATATTTACCTCTAATGTCTCTATTGGGCCCCAATCATTCTGCTCAAGGAGGTCAGAGCCAAAATTTATATTAATTCTGTTCCCCTTCCTCAGAGGATGTTTCTGACCAAATTTGGTTACAATCCATGCAGAACTTTATAACTACATAGTAGCGATTTAAAGAATTTACCTTTAATTCCCCTATTTGGCCCCGGCCTCCCTGCCCCAAGGTGTTCAGGCCCACATAAAAGTTCCCTTTTCCCAGAGGATATTTCTGGCCAAATTTGGATGCAATCCATATAAAACTCTATGACCTGCAGCAATTTAGAGTATTTACCTCTATTTCACCAATTGGACCCCATCCCTCCTGCCTCCGAGGGGTCAGAGCCAAAATTTAAACAAACTCTGTTCCCCTTCTCACAAGGATATTTGTGGCCAAATTTGGTTTCATTCCATGTACAACTCTATGACTAGTAGCGATTTAAATGACCTACCTCTGTTTCCCATATTGGGCCTCGCCCCTCCTGCGCCCTGGGGGTCAGAGCCAAAATTTATACAAACTCTGTTCCCCTTCCCCAAAGGATGTTTTTGGTCAAATTTGTTTAGAATTCATGCAAAACTCTTTGACTAGTAGCGTTTTAAAGGAAATGTTGATGGACGGACGGCCAGGTGAGCTAAAAATTAAGAGGTTTACAGTATAACATATGGAACATACCTTTATCATTCTATCACCTGCTCCTGTGGCAAACCATTGATTCCCTGGTTCCACTGCGATACATCTCACCCATCCCAGGTGGCCACTGATTACCTGTACATTAAATATTACCAATGTTAACATGACACAATCCAAACAAGTTATCAAAACAAGAAACAGTAAATAACATTTATCTATTGTTTCTCTTATTGATGTAAAATTAATTTTTTCGTCACTCTAATATTTTTTTTCTGTTTGATGTAAAATATGTTTACAAAGTTTTGCTATTGAGAATGAATCATAATCATTGTACATTGTATTTACACAATTTATGGTTATAACCCATTGAGTATTTTAAAAGTGGACAATACTTATTTGAGAACTACAACATGAATTACAAAGCAAATCTCAAATTGAGCTTCCAGACCATTACATGCTAAAAGATATATAAAATTATACTGATTTACTTACCATGAATGTAAAAAAATTGCATTATTGAAGTTTGATATGAATGATGAAAGTAAGCCATTGACTAATTTACAATAAACCTGCAATATTTACCCGGTATAACTTCCACGGCGGATGCCAGGATGGTTTAGGCATGGTGGGCGCCTTCTTTGGAACCAAAGCTTGCTGATTACCAATGGAAACTAAAGCCTGTCAAATAAACCAAATAAATTATTTTAACATGTATTAAATCAATATCTAACTGAGAAATATTTTTTGAAAATATTCTTCATACATATATGTACTCACTTTTGCATTGGAAATAAATAAATATCACTGTCCCAGCAACAGAATAGCAAGCATTTATTACAATTATAACCCTAAATTTTACACTTTTAACTTGAACTATTCAAAACCTATTGAAAGAATGCATAAACATTACTTTTCATACAGTTAACGTACGTGTTTAGTTGTATTATTATACTTTCATTGTATATATTTCTATATTAATTACTTCTTTATACTGGTTAAAATCAGCTACAGCCTTAGAATTCTGGTCACAGAATTTAAGTCTATTTTCGACAAAACACACAAGATTGTATGACTTTTAACTTTCAAAAGGTATAAAGGATTTAATGGAGATAAAACTAGAGGCTCTGTCAAATATTTTTCTTTCATATCACATCATTTCTGAGAAGTAATATGTTTTCTGCTCCTGGGTCTAGCCTTTGACTTCAACATTTTTAATATTAATGACGTCACAATATTTTCTTACCCAGCAGGTGCTTGTGCAATACTATGCACAGGTTTATTACGTTTATTGGATAGGCCTACCTGTCAAAGGATGATGTAGGAAAAACTTACTTTAGAGGGATCTGATCTGTCTGGATGTTTTATATCATAGACTCCAGATCCAGCAGGTGTGTCCATTAATCTAAAGGGAAGAAAAGTAATTACCAGTAAATAGACTGACTAATTAATGACACCAATCAATGAATAAAGCATAACTTATGTACAAAATGTAAGTCAGAAGTTTGAAATTTTGAAAACACATTCACAAAATCACAAGAAGTGTACAAGAAGTTAATCCATAGTGTTGGCATTAGTATATAATACTGAGGTCTAGAAAACCTTAACTACTAAAAGCTGGGGTAATATGAAGCTTTCTCGGAAATAAATATAACAATAAATTGATCAGTATATTTACCTGTTTTTCTCATACAAGGCCATTTCCATACTGGAGGCCTTGCTAGGATCTGTGTGCATGGATGTTCCATCTGTTAGCTGGATACCTATTGAAATAAGAGATAGTGTAAGTGACAAAATATTTATAAATGAAATAACAAAAAATTCATGGAACAGTCTAACTAGATATACGATTTGATATATACTTTGGTTATTTTGATACAGTAATGTCTTTAAAGAAAAGAGTAAAATATATGTGCTTCTTCAAACATTATATTGCATCATGTTTTGATCTATAGGAGACATAAATCGGTATGTCCAATTCATGATCAATACTTATGGTAAAGATATTTTATTTTTTCCTTTGATGGGAATTACTCATTCATTTTACCTGATGACATCTATGACCTGACATTAAACACCTTCAGTGATGAAAAGAAGTCTTTATCAAAATATTAAATTAATTTTATTATAGCTTTTGGTTATGTTTAACAACCATTTACGCATAAATACATAATAAAAACATTTTGTTGAAGCGAGAGTTTGATAAGATACAGTCATTCAGGAGTTTCATTATCAGGTGCTACCTGGTACTTTTTGCAGGTTAAAACTAGCTGTGGTACAGCCTTATTTAGCCTCAATTACATTAAATAGCATATAGATAGTACAGAAAAGTACCCTCTGAAATTGCAATTGTACTGCCGCTCCTGAAAGATAATGAAACCCCTGGTCATTATTGTCCCTTGGTATGAATCATAATGCCATACAAATATACTAACCAATACAGAACTTACTAGATGAAATTCCAGTGTATGTATATATGTGAGATGTAAGTACCATTGTTATTATATGACTGTGAGTTTTGTCGTTTTCTGATTGGTCTAGACCGCTCGGACAGGTCTTAACAAGATACAATGTCAACCTGAGACCGATGAACACCTGTTCAGAGGTTGATATTGCAAATACGGTAACCTGGCTATAAATAGACACAGGGAATTCCCTGTCTCTTCCACATTTTTGACCAATCAAAATAGATCATTGCCAATCATCTGGCAATAGCCAAATCCAACATAGCAGACAACAGTGAGGTAGGATTAGGAAGGATGTTTTAACACATTTTAAAAGTAGCTTTATGTTCGAAAGTTATATTGTGAAGAAGCACTAAAAGGACCAGCTAAGGATATGTGGATGAAGATTTAAAAAAATAAAATCAAATAGTTATTGCGTTGTCCTTGCCTCAAAATTGATCCAAGTAACAAATTTTGTATCACTGTATCGCTTCATATAACAAAACAATTATTGACTTTTTGAAGGTTGATACGAGGAATTGTTAAATCTTTGAAAGGTGATATTTCCCTCGGCTTTCAGCCTCGGAGAATATCACCTTTCTCAGGTTTAACAATTCCTTGTATTAACCTACAAAAAGTTAATATTTGTATATTATTACTCAACATAATGTCGTACAATGACTTACCTGAACCTGTGGGGTAAGGATGTGTGCCCAAAATGGTAGTATCCTGGTTTCCTGTTATCAAAAATAGACATAATCATATAGAAGTATGCACATATTCTCATCAGGCTATCAATATTCATCAGTGAAAATGATTTTGCCAAAGATAATATCTTTCATCATAAGTGTATAATAATGTTGAATATATTCTGAATCTTAACCTATTAATAACCTTCAATATGGTGGTTTCGAAATCCCAAAACAATATGGGTTAAGTATTATTAACCGTTGATTAGTCCCACCTTTCATGTCAAGTGATGACGTCATAATCACCAGAAGGTGGGACTAAACGAAAATAAATAGTACTTTACCCACTTTGTTTTGGGATCTCGGAACCCCCGTATTGATTATTACATCTTTACCACTTGGTCACCTTAGCCTAGATATCAGAATTTTTATTTGAATGCAATATGTATTACAATATAAACTTCACAGTACATATACACTGTACATACGATTCCAGTTATTTTCATCAAGAGGTTTGATGACATCATCTTTGTTTTGCATCTTGTTTCCTCCTTCCTTTGGCATGTCTTTCACAAGAGCATATTCATCTGCTATTTTCAATTTTCTCTTCAATAATTCACTAAAAAGAAAAGGGAGTGGTTCTCATTTGTTTCTTGTCAATTTTTATCATGAAAGCACATAAAGCTATACATGTCAATATATTTTATTTGCTAATATAAAGACAAGAAAATCTTCTGCACAAATCTTGATTTTCTTTTTTTTTTAAATCATACATATAAATATGTATATAACAAACAGTACTAGTTCATTCAATTACCTAATATCACTTTGTCAGTAATTTTGTCAAACTTGAACTGGAAAATAAAACTTAATCAAGGAGCTGTTTGTTAGCATTATTATAATGAAAGACATTGTGTAATTAGCAATCATATAATGACGAATGAGTTTTTCTATTACAGCACAGTTTATTATAAAAATATACATACACCTACCTACCAAGTATATTTATTAAACTTGTCCTGTATGATTAATGAATGAGGTTTTGGCTAATTATCATCTAAGAATTTACTAACCATTTTTGATCTTTAGCTGGAGTATTGCCTTGATCAGCAATGAACATATCATGAGTTCTCTTCAGAGAACGGAACACCAATGTGTGCACAGAATGTTTTTGCACGTCCTGGAAAATGAATTAATAAATAATACATAACCCTTTAATCAACTTAAAACTTAGCTTTTTATGTCACATTCTACATATAAACTACAACATATCAAACAGATACAACCGATGTAAAATAGATCTTTCTTGCACAATAATGATATACTAGTCAAACTTTATGTACCCGTGTATTTTTCTTTAGACAAGATATACTTGAGATTCACATACAAATTATGCATTGATACTGTAAAATTAATATGATTTAATGATAGAAAGAATCCCAATTGACATGACTGTATCTGTGTAAATGTACAACTATAAACAATTGCAAATAACAACTGAATATGGGCATTTATCAGGTTTGGGACAGCATTAGCATAGTCCTGCATTTGGGTAACAGTCCTGAATTTTAGGGATCATGTTTATTTTAGATTCAAATGATAAAACAGACATACTTAAATGCATCGCAATTTTGAAATAAGGTTGAACGTATACGTATAGATCACACGTACAAACTATGTACAAAGTACGCATTCAATAAATCAGATACAGATACAGTCAGCTGGACAGTGTGTCGACAATAACAAAATCCAATACTTTAGAGTAGACATTGCAATATGGAGGCCAGATATACTATTTTCTGTATGAAATTATCATTGAACTTACCTCTGACATTTTTATCTGCTTGATTGTGATGTAAGTGACAGAATTATTCCAGAAAATATCCTAAATACCGGTAAAACGTGCAACACACGATTACCAAGCGTCCATCTTGAATGTTAATCAAGCCAAGTATTCAAAAGTACTTCCGGTAGAATTATTTTTATTTTCAGGAAATCCTTTCGTATTAAAACTATGATTATTACATACAGCGTATGCTTCAAAAATTTAAGAAATAATTTTTCATTTCAAATAAATGCTATAAATGTAAGATTTTTTGGTGAATTGATTAAAAGCTGTTCAAAACTGTATATTTGGAATTCAACTTACTTGAGTTAATTAATATATCAAGAACAACGTCGTCTGCGAAGATTGGTGAGCGGGTAATTTGATAGGGCAATTTTAGCGACGTTTCACTTACATTAATCCTGTAATATTGTCTATTTATGCATGTAAATATGTATGCAATGTAACCTCCGGGACGGGAGATGACTTATATAGGCTTGCCTGTTGTCAGATCCCTTTAATATTTGTTATTAATAAAATATGTTGAAATGAAACGCTAAAATGTAAATATTAGTTATACCCCTGTTCTGATCTGTTTGACAAGCTGAAATGTTTCATTATACATAGCCGATAGCATTATCGATATCCCAGGCGTCATATTCACCAACATTCAAAACACTCACCTAAAATCGTCACTTTTGACGGATGGTGATAAACCAAAGAAGAAGAATAACATCACAAGAAAATTCTATATGGATGGCCTAAGATAAGGTTACAACACCAGAGAAATCTTCTTATTAATTAGAAGTATAGTAGTTTTCCAACACAGGAACACATTATGTTCCTTTACACTGGACTCAAATTAATGATAAAAGTTAATTACATTACAGTTAATTTTCCGGTTATGGCATGGTTTCCCTATATTTGTAAATAATATCATGTTTACTTAAGAATTGATCAAGTCTGTTTTTAAAAGTGTTTATGTTTAGAGCTGATACAATTTCCTCTGTTAGACTATTCCACCATTTAACTGTTCGGATCGAAAAGCTGTTTCCTCTTTTGTTGGTCTTAAACTGTTGTAAAGATCATTTTGATGCGACCTCGACTACCTTCTCTGTACTATGTTACATCTTTCCAAAGTTTTAAGAATTTATAAGACTCCTTGTCATAAACATTGTTTGTTATTTTAAAAATTTCAATTATGTCTCAAATCCTTCTTTATGTAAAAGTAGGTAGTTTTTAGTCTTTCTTCATATGGTAGTTCTTTCATGCCTTTTAGACTTTTCGTGGCTCTTCTCTGTACAGATTCAATTTTATCGATATCTTTTATTCTAGTTGGTGACCACATAGAGCTTGCATAATCATCATGTGTTCTTACTAAGCTTTTATATAATGGAAGAAAAGTTTTGTCGTTCATGAAGTGAAATGCTCCTTAAAAGTCCAGATTCATCATGTGTTCTTACTAAGCTGTAATGGAAGAAAAGTTTTGTCTTTCATGAAGTGAAATGCTCCTTAAAAGTCCAAAAATCTGGTTTGCTTTGTTTACTCTTTCGCTTATGTGATTTTCAAAAGTTAATTTCGGGTCAATGATTACTCCAATATCTTTTTCTTTTCTGTGAGTTGTAAATCCTTTCAAAGTAAATGATATGTTGCTTCTGTTCCATTTCTTTGTTTTGTGTTTCGACCAACTGACATACATTTACATTTCTCTGGGCGCATCTTCAATAACCATTTGGCGCCCAAACTTTCCATGGTATTCAGATCATCTTGTAATATTGATTTGCCTTCAATATTTTTAATTATTCTAAAAATTTTCGTATCATCAGCAAAGAGATACATATCAGATTTTACAATGTCTGGTAGATCGTTTATAAATATTACAAATAATAATGGTCCCAGGACTGACCCTTGTGGGATACCCTATGTAACCTCTTTCCATTCAGATTTTGTGGAGTTTATTGTTACTTTCTTCTAAAAAACTTGATATCCAGTTGATGATTTGGTCGGAAATGTTATATGATCTTATTTTACTTATCAATCTTCTGTGTGGCACTGTGTCAAAAGCCTTTTGATAATCTATATACATGTATATATATACAATCAATTACATGTCCATTAACCATAGCTGCCGTCCATTTATCTAGCACCTCCAATAGTTGCAGTGAAGTAGATCGACCTGATATAAATCCATATTGTCTTGAAGAAAACAGTTCATTTGAATGCATATATAGTTATTGATGTGCCCACGAACAATAATTTCCATATAACCTTACATATAACGGATGTAAGGCTAATTAAATATAACTGGCCTGTAGTTTTCTGCTACCTTTTTATCTCCTTTTTTATGTATTGCTCATACTCGGGCAAGCTTCCATTCTTCAGGGATAATGCCCTCACGCAGAGGTTGGTTGAAGATTTGTGCTAATGGAATTGATATACTCTAGGCAGTCTTCTTTAGGAATTCTGGGTGCATTTCATCGAGGCCTGGTGACTTGTTGGGATTCAGGTTTTTAAGACCTTGGTTATCATTTCACTGGTTATCGCAAGTGTTTTCATGCTTTCGTTGATTCTTTTTGGTGCTAATTTTGGTATGTCTCCATTTTTATCTTGAACAAATACGCTTTGGAAGAATTCTGCTAGTATGCCTGTTTTTTCAATATCCGATGTAACCTTTCTAGATTTGTTATCTTCAGGATTTTCATATACCTCTATTATTTCCTGCTTTGATTTTGATTTTGAGTTAATATATTTCCATATTAATTTAGGGTTATGTTAAGATCTTGCTGCCAATGATTGCTCAAATTTCTTGCGTAGCTTCCTTGTCTCCGACTTAACTTGATTTCTTATTTTGTTATATTGTTTCTCTACTTCAGGGTCAGATGTTTCTACTACTTTTCTTGAGAGTTGATGTTTAAGTTTTATTTTTGCAAGAGTACTTTCATTTACTGGAAACTGGTGTGTTTTTTTCTTGCTAGTTTTAAAAGTTCTTGTTGGTATATGTTTTTCAATGATATTCTGAATAATGTTCTTGAAATTTTGCCAATTTTCGTTGATTTCATTTTGCTCCTCCATTGCCTCTTTCCAGTTAGTGTCTCTAATTTGTTGATAATTTCCTCGTAGTTTGCCTTCGAGTACTGCTTTTTGCTTATATTTCTACAAGTAACCGTTGTGTTGCATTCGATGCTGGTAAGAATTACGCTATGATCACTCTTCCCCAGAGGACTCTGGTATTCTATTGATGATATTGTGCTTTCCTTGTTAGTTATAAGAATTTGGTTAGTTATAAGAAGTAATACACAGGCTTTTCTCCTGCTTTGGAATGGGGCCTATGCTTTGGAATTTGGGGAAAATGTGCGACAAAACAAGATTTGGAAAAATTATGAAATATGAAATAAAGACATAACGAATAAGAATATTTTTTTCCAATGTTTTAGTACTTTTTCTGAAGCCAATTCACAAATATTTAAAGGTCTTAAACCAACTAAGCTCATGTAATATTTTTGGATAGTTTTGAAAGAAATTTGATTTTGGAAATTTAAGGCTTGGAATTGGGAAAATTTTTAGAGTTTTGCATGGGGAATGCGGCCGGATTTTCGGCCCCAATCAGATGAAAAAAAGCCTGATACATGAGGTTTATCATTCCTCTCCATCTTGTAGGTCTAGTGATTTTTTGCCCAAAAGAAGTTGTCCTGTAAACAATTAAGAAATCTATACTCCTGAGATCGTGCTGTCACTCATCGCGCTTCCACGTTTTCCAGTTATTTTAGGGTAGTTGAAGTCACCATCATTTACTAGGTGTGTGTAGTTTTTATTTGATACTACATTGATCAGTTTTATTAAATATTTGTTGTTCTCATCTGTTCCACTATCCGACCTGTATATCAATCGGATTCATATCCTTTTGTTTTTGTTTAGAGAAATTTCTACAAATATGTGTTTCTATTTCCACCTCCCGTGTCAAAAGCATTTTGTGTATGTAGATAATCATGCCCCTTCCTACGTTATTGTCAATGTTTTTATCAAACATGTTGTAGTTGGTGTTGCCCCATGGAAAATTTCTATGGCTTCATATTTAGCGATCTAGTTTTTGGTTTAACCTCTGTAACTCCAATTATGTTGGGATTATCGCTGTTTATTCTCAGAGCTATTTCGGAAAGTTTATTTTTCAGCTGATCTGCATTAGTATATAAGCATGTAAGTTTGGAGAATGTGGCAGTGTTTTTGTTTACTATCCAATTTCTCTTTGCAATTTAGTCTTGCCTTACTTGATTTTCATTACTTTTCTGGCCATGGGGGCCCCGAACTTTGAGGTAAATTCCCCCGATTGGTGAGAGTTTCTTTCTCTATAGCATCATTCCATAGTTTATTTTCTTGCTCTCTTTCAGCATTTGTGAGATCATTACTGATCTTTGTGTTCTCTTAACCATCTTCTCGTAGATGGGAGACAATACGTCGATGTTTGGCGATTTGTTGGTTGGTGGGGTTGGTGGCAGAGGCGTGTGAAGTGTTATGAAAAGTGTCTGAAAGTGAAGAATTTTTATGTTAATTTTTTTTGGCAGCTTAAAAAGGCATAGAATTTAGTTTATTGCACTGTCTTTGACCGGATGTGTGCCTTGAATGTTGTGCTTTGTACTGCTGCTTCCGGTAATTTAGCAGATACAAACAGAAAAAATGTAATGTGCAATACTGTATACACATATGGTTAATGTTATCACCCAATCTTTATTTTTTACAGATAAATCAGCTAAGTATGGATATTGAAGAAAAACTTGAGATCATTGAGCAGTGGTGGAATATATGGATATGACCAGTAACTTAGAAAGCGGTGAAGTCACAGTGTTTACACTATAACAAGTTAGAAAAGGTATCTATAAAAAAACATTAACGTTAAACCGTATTTGGAGAGAAAAAATCTTAAAGAGATTAAATCTCAGATTTTCAACAAACTACATTAATGTTTAACGAACATAATTTGCTTTGTTACCCGAGTAATGTGTTGGCTTGCCGTTGGAGTCAGTCCAGTCATACTTGTTTGTATAATTGATCATTTTACAGTCAATTAGGATTCTGGCTAGAGAATAAAATATTAACTAGTCATTAAACTTCATCCTTAATTCTTGTTAAAATACATAGGATATGATCCTTATTTTCACTCTTTTTACATAGAGGATCTGACAACATCCCATTAGGGGTCACATTCTGTGACCTTTCAAATTGACCAATCAAAATGCTACCACATATTTCTTGAGAGTAAATTAGTTTGCCAGAGCTGTCAGAATGTCTTTTGGCATACACATAATTATTTCTCTATTTATCATGGGGTTTATTAGTTTTAACCTCCTATTAACAGCAAGGGTCATGTAAGGATATGCCAAGTTTAGTGTGTAGGGAAAGCGAGTACCGGAGAAAAACACACCGACCAGAGGTTAGTAGCTGGCAACTGCCCACATGGGATTTTGAACTCGCAACCCAAATGTGAAGGGTTGTGGTAATTATGTCGAGACATCTTATCCACTTGGCCACTGTGGCCACACCTATTGATTACAATAAAATCATAAATTTAATATCGTTTTCAGTTGATGAAGCCAGGTAGACCTTAGAGTCCAGGGATACAGAGTATAAAGGTCAGCTGAATGTGTCCTCCAATGTCAATCCATTCTCAGTGAATCAAAGTGAGAATAAGAATTTGTATTTTTAATCAGATCCAAGTTTTGCGGAATTATGATTTTTTTTTTACTTTTTTAAGACCTCTTTTACAGGAGAGGTATTTGTACACCTTCAAGATCTTAGTCAATCCAAGCGATGTTTGTGAATTAAATGGTAAGTGTCAACTGTTTTTTTAATAAGAAATACCTGTGTACTGTGGTGCCGTGTGGAAGCGCAGTATGTTTGGCTAGGCGATTGGGTGCCATAGATATAGTGAGTTTGAGGCCCGGATAGGGCACGAGTCAAATAAATTGTCATCCTTTGTGAAAATTGTGTTTCTTTGATATGTCAGAATTACTAAACACAATGTATCATATGCACTAAGTGTTGTTTGATCCAAAGGTATAATTGGACAATTTACACACTGATCATGTCAGCATATATCAAACCGCTATCACTTTGTCGAGGTTCGGATTGACAGAGTTAATAAATTGTCATCCTTTGTTAAATTGTGTTTCTTTGATATAACATAATTACCTGTGATACACTGTCAATACACAGTTCACAGTATTTCAGAAACTTCTGAAACCTGAGTCTAATTCCAGATAAAGAACTTTTGTCAGTTATATATAATATATATAATCATTATGGGTAAAAAGGTAATTAAATGCTTGAAAAAAATGAAAAACTATGTCAATGCGTTTGATTTCATTAAGTAATTAAACATAAAAGCTGACTTTAGCCTTTTTTTTCCTGAAAACAATCTTTAGACTGATATGACTTCCTCAGACTGAGTCTTTATGATTCATATAGGAACAATGATTCAACTATGAGCATTGACCCAATTTCTACAATATTTATAATTCTTTTTCTTTCAGCAAATCTTGGAAATTGCATACTTTTCAACACCACCAGTGGCAACAAGCCTTTCCAAGAGGTAAGTTCAGGGAAAATTTAAAGCATCTAGCTGCTCTAGAATTTTTGCTAATGAATTACTATATTTTTTTTTAATAATAGCATATTAACTGCATAATACTGGGCCTTAATAGTAGTGGTAATATTCACAAGTTATAATTATATAGCTTTTATTATAAGTCATACATACAAGTCATGTAATGGGAATCTTTTTTTTCTGTTTTGCATCCTTTTGGTTTTCTGAATCTAAGTTCTGCTTGTGATGTTATAGATTTTACACATTTTACAAAGTTTATATATAAACAAGTATCGCGCGATACTGCAACATGCGACCATCACATTGATGATGTCATTATTATTGGAGTAACAACCACCAACAACACATTCGCCTACAAAACGAGGAGGCATGGATCACAATACTCTCAACAGGATGGTCTCAACAACCAAATTTACTTCTAATGAACAGAAGAAGCCACAAAAACCAGTACCACTGCTGCTCTCAGAATACATATGAATAACAAACAAACAATGTAGTGTACAAGTCACCAATATGAATGTGGAATAATGCCTGTAACATTCCTGCCAGAAGGACGTATTCACAATTAAAAGACACGTCAAAACTGTTCATCCAGAGGAAGACCTCACCACATCCATCGATCACTGCAGAAATTTTCTCCACGACGAGATATCAATCAAACCTACAAATGGAAAACCACATGCGAAAACTATAGCCAAAGAGAGTTCTCAGTAACCAGACTATATTTATCATCAGATGATGAGGAGAAAAAATTCTAGAAACTGTCACTATTTTCTGTATAGTTATGTTGCATATGAAGAACAATCTGAATCCCTCAATGAACACTACAAGTCTTGATGACACCTTTTGCATAGAAGAAAATGATTATATAAACTAATCCAGATTATACTAATCCACTCAGTGTACGGTATCTTTAAAGCCATAAGTAAATTATTCATCCATTTACCATTCATAAATCAATCTATTGTGTATGACGTCATTAATGTTACTGCGATTCTTTACTTTAGGTAAATTGTTTGTATTTGAAAATTGTCCTGATGATGGCCACCCAGCTGTCAAAACATGTTGACATTTTTTTTCTCCAAAAAAAACATAAACTTGCCATGGATGTACATATCACTGTTGAGTATCCCTTTATTCATTTATTCAAGATTTTTATAACGAAGAAACCTGTGCTTTCCCTGTTTTATTACTCAATCCCAAAAAAGAATGTTTGTTTTTTTCACTCTTTGGACCAAAATCCTACCAGCATCAGGAGACAAAACAGAAAATTACACAACTATATATGCTTTAATGGAAAAAAAACACAACATGTATTCCTCATTGATATATTCAAGATTATTTTAAAATGCCTTAACCATTAATGCAGACTAGAATTACTATATCACTAAATATTATTTTCCAATTGACAGGTATATCCACAGTAGTACGTTGTTGTCGTTATTAAGAGAAGATGTAACACTGTCCCAGATCTGTGTTATTACTGAGGCCTGACATCACTCCCCAGGATTCCTCACATGTAATCTATAGCTTTATTTAATAGTAATTATATTATTTGTCAAATTTATTATAAGTAGTTTATCACTGTACTTGTATTAGAATCAGAAAGTGCGTTGGATAAAAATCTGAGTTGGATAGTTGAATTGCTTCACGAATTGAAGAAATAAAATCGGACATCACATTGTAATAAAAACTGGGGAAAGAGAAACTCAATAATTTGAGCACTTATAATGGCCCATATTGCTCTAATGAATAATGTCGATCTTTGCTAGCTCATAATAATGAAGAGACGACCCTATATACAAGCCTATATTTGATATTGACATTTTTGGTACAAAATGATACACACCATTTCACTTACCAAGTATGAAGATCCAATACTTTTATAGTAATAGGAAGATACAGAGAAATTCCCGAAATTAATGTTATTACGCAATATCTCGTGGAATCGTCGCTTTAAATGGACTAAAACTACTATC
>SAYR01026336.1:835398-851968 GCA_004382745.1 Argopecten irradians irradians | reverse complement strand
AGAAAAAAGCACAAAAAGTGAAAACCTAAAAATAGCAAAAGGCACTACTAGACCATAAGAACAATGTGTCTATGGAGTTTCATGGAAATATCTCTGCTGGTTTTAGAGTTGTGCTCTGGAAACGATTCTTACACAAAAATCTGCCATTTTCAGCAATGTTTCCATGGTTACAGAAAAAAGTACAAAAAGTGAAAACCTTAAAATAGCAAAAGGCACTACTAGACCATAACACTAATGTGCCTATGGAGTTCCGTGCATATAGCTCAACCGGTTTTCCAGTTATGCTGCGGAAACAAACCTGGTACAAAAATATGATATTTTCAGCAATGTTTCCATGGTTACGGAAAAAGTGCAAAAAATGAAAACCTAAACATAGCAAAAGGTACTACTAGACCATAAAAAGAATGTGTCTATGAAGTTTCGTGGAAATATCTCTACTGGTTTTAGAGTTATGCTCGGAAACCATTCGTACGGACGGACGGACGGAAAGACGGACGGACGGACGGACGGAACCCATTCGTATATCACCCGCCAACTTCGTTGGGCGGGGGATAACAAATCAAAATGATAATTACTTGACTATTGTACAGGTGTAGCTACACTATGAATAATGAACAATTAAAACATTAAGAAAACATTCTAATTGAAACAATTAACAATTCAATGCCTTATTGCTATTAAGTTTTCTTTGTTTTCATACTAAATCTGACTCTCTGATTGGTCAATTCTTTTTTTTCATTTAAGTACACTATGATTTCCATATTTTTTTTATTTCATAAGGGTATGAAAGAAATTCTGTTTGCAAACTGTGTTAATCTGCATAATGACCTGTTTTAAGATAAAATTCCATTGATTTTCCAATGGATTATTTTTCCAAATCAATATATTTACATATGTCCCAGGTGTCCTAAAAAGTAGCTTCGGAAAGGTAGTGGGCCTTTAAAGTGACCAATTATAACCAATCTTTTATGATTCTGTTGATAATTTTTCTGATCGCAACAAATTGTGGAAATATTGTCTCTGAAAAGTTAGCAGTGTACAAGGATGTATCAACAACACAATGATATACATACGTCCTCTATGATACAACAGGAGTAGGGCACAGCACACTTTTC
The DNA here is from genome assembly GCA_004382745.1 of Argopecten irradians irradians. Taxonomy (NCBI): domain Eukaryota; kingdom Metazoa; phylum Mollusca; class Bivalvia; order Pectinida; family Pectinidae; genus Argopecten; species Argopecten irradians. The sequence continues at coordinate 850,853 of SAYR01026336.1, read as the reverse complement.
AAAGCTCGTGTTTTCTGATGAACAGTTAAAGTAGGGGTTGGCATTCCAGTCCTTGTAACCATCCGCACTATCACTATAGCCACAGCAACCCAGCTACAAACAAAACACATCACCGTTACTATAGGGACATATAACCCAGCTACAAACAGAACACATCACTGTTACTATAGAGACATATAACCCAGCTACAAACAAAACACATCACCGTTACTATAGGGACATGTAACCCAGCTACAAACAAAACACATCACCATTACTATAGGCACATGTAACCCAGCTACAAACAAAACACATCACCGTTACTATAGGGACATGTAACCCAGCTACAAACAAAACACATCACTATTACTATAGAGACATATAACCCAGCTACAAACAGAACACATCACCATTACTTTAGCCACATCAACCCAGCTACAAACAGAACACATCACTGTTATTATAGGGACATGTAACCCAGCTACAAACAAAACACATCACTGTTACTATAGGGACATATAACCCAGCTACAAACAAAACACATCACCGTTACTATAGGGACATATAACCCAGCTACAAACAAAACACATCACCGTTACTATAGGGACATGTAACCCAGCTACAAACAAAACACATCACCGTTACTATAGGGATATGTAATTAACCCAGCTACAAACAAAACACATCACTGTTACTATAGGGACATGTAACCCAGCTACAAACAAAACACATCACCGTTATTATAGAGACATGTGACCCAGCTACAAACAAAACACATCACCGTTACTATAGAGACATGTAACCCAGCTACAAACAAAACACATCACCGTTACTATAGGGACATGTAACCCAGCTACAAACAAAACACATCACCGTTACTATAGGGACATGTAACCCAGCTACAAACAAAACACATCACCATTACTATAGAGACATGTAACCCAGCTACAAACAAAACACATCACCGTTACTATAGGGCCATGTAACCCAGCTACAAACAAAACACATCACCATTACAGGACTTTTTCTCGCTGCTTTGGGAATGGGGCCTATGGCTTTGAATTTGGGAAAATGTGCGACAAAACAAGGATTTGGGAAAAATTATGAAATATGAAATAAAGCATAACGAATAAGAATTTTTTTTCCAATGTATTTTATGTACTTTTCTGAAGCCAATTCACAAATATTTAAAGTCTTAACCAACTAAGCTCATGTAATATTTTTGGATAGTTTTGAAAGAAATTTTGATTTTGGAAAATTTAAGGCTTGAATTGGGAAAATTTTTAGAGGTTTTGCCATGGGGAATGGGGCCGATTTTCGGCCCCAAATCATGATGAAAAAAAGCCCTGATACATGAGGTTTATCATTCCCTCTCCATCTTGTAGGTCTAGTGATTTTTTGCTAAAAGAAGTTGTCCTGTAAACAATTAAGAAATCTATACTCCTGAGATCTGTGCTGTCACTCATCGCGTTCCACGTTTTCCAGTTTATTTTAGGGTAGTTGAAGTCACCCATCATTACTAGGTGTGTGTAGTTTTTATTTGATACTACATTGATCAGTTTTATTAAATATTTGTTGTTCTCATCTGTTCCACTATCCGACCTGTATATCAATCGGATTCATATCCTTTTGTTTTTGTTTAGAGAAATTTCTACAAATATGTGTTTCTATTTCCACCTCCCGTGTCAAAAGCATTTTGTGTATGTAGATAATCATGCCCCTTCCTACGTTATTGTCAATGTTTTTATCAAACATGTTGTAGTTGGTGTTGCCCTCAATGGAAAATTTCTATGGCTTCATATTTAGCGATCTAGTTTTTGGTTTAACCTCTGTAACTCCAATTATGTTGGGATTATCGCTGTTTATTCTCAGAGCTATTTCGGAAAGTTTATTTTTCAGCTGATCTGCATTAGTATATAAGCATGTAAGTTTGGAGAATGTGGCAGTGTTTTGTTTACTATCCAATTTTCTCTTGCAATTTAGTCTTGCCTTACTTTGATTTTCATTACTTTTCTGGCCCATGGGGGCCCCGAACTTTGAAGGTAAATTCCCCCGATTGGTGAGAGTTTCTTTTCTCTATAGCATCATTCCATAGTTTATTTTCTTGCTCTCTTTCAGCATTTGTGAGATCATTACTGATCTTTGTGTTCTCTTAACCATCTTCTCGTAGATGGGAGACAATACCGTCGATGTTGGCGATTTGTGGTTGGTGGGGGTTGGTGCAGAGGCGTGTGAAGTGTTATGAAAAGTGTCTGAAAGTGAAGAATTTTTTTGTTAATTTTTTTTTGCAGCTTAAAAAGGCATAGAATTTAGTTTATTGCACTGTCTTTGACCGGGATGTGTGCCTTGAATGTTGTGCTTTGTACTGCTGCTTCCGGTAATTTAACAGATACAAACAGAAAAATGTAATGTGCAATACTGTATACACATATGGTTAATGTTTATCACCCAATCTTTATTTTTTCAGATAAATCAGCTAAGTATGGATATTGAAGAAAAACTTGAGATCATTGAGGCAGTGGTGGAATATATGGATATGACCAGTAACTTAGAAAGGGTGAAGTCACAGTGTTTACACTATAACAAGTTAGAAAAGGTATCTATAAAAAAAATTAATGCGTAAACCGTATTTGGAGAGAAAAAATCTTAAAGAGATTAAATCTCAGATTTTCAACAAACTACATTAATGTTTAACGAAACATATTTGCTTTGTTACCCGAGTACATGTGTTGGCTTGCCTGTTGGAGTCAGTCCAGTCATACTTGTTTTTATAATTGATCATTTTAAGTCAATTAGGATTCTGGCTAGAGAATAAAATATTAACTAGTCATTAAACTTCATCCTTAATTCTTGTTAAAATACATAGGATATGATCCTTATTTTCACTCTTTTTCATAGAGGATCTGACAACATCCCATTAGGGGTCACATTCTGGTGACCTTTCAAATTGACCAATCAAAATGCTACCTACATATTTCTTGAGAGTAAATTAGTTTGCAGAGCTGTCAGAATGTCTTTTGGCATACACATAGTTATTTCTCCTATTGATCATGGGGGTTTTATTAGTTTAACCTCCTATTAACAGCCAGGGTCATGTAAGGATATGCCAAGTTTAGTGGTAGAGGAAAGCGAGTACCGGAGAAAAACCACCGACCAGAGGTTAGTAGCTGGCAACTGCCCCACATGGGATTTGAACTCGCAACCCAAATGTGAAGGGCTTGTGGTAATATGTCGAGACATCTTATCCACTTGGCCACTGTGGCCACACCTATTGATTACAATAAATCATAAATTTAATATCGTTTTCAGTTGATGAAGCCAGGTAGACCTTAGAGGTCCAGGGAGTACAGAGTATAAAGGTCAGCTGAATGTGTCCTCCAATGTCAAATCCATTCTCAGTGAATCAAAGTGAGAATAAGAATTTGTATTTTAATCAGATCCAAGTTTTGCAGAATTATGATTTTTTTTTTTTTACTTTTTAAGACCTCTTTTTACAGGAGAGGTATTTGTACACCTTCAAGATCTTAGTCAATCCAAGCGATGTTTGTGAATTAAATGGTAAGTGTCAACTGATTTTTTTAATAAGAAAATACCTGTGTACTGTGGTGCCGTGGTAGAAGGCGCAGATATGTTTGGCTAGGCGATTGGGTGCCATAGATATAGTGAGTTTGAGGCCCGGATAGGGCACGAGTCAATAAATTGTCATCCTTTGTAAAATTGTGTTTCTTTGATATGTCAGAATTACTAAACACAATGTATCATATGCACTAAGTGTTGTTGATCCAAAGGTATAATTTGACAATTTACACACTGATCATGTCAGCATATATCAAACCGCTATCACTTTGTCGAGGTTCGGATTGGACAGAGTTAATAAATTGTCATCCTTTGTTAAATTGTGTTTCTTTGATATAACCTAATTACCTGTGATACACTGTCACACTACACAGTCACAGTATTTCAGAAACTTCTGAAACCTGAGTCTAATTCAGATAAAGAACTTTTGTCAGTTATATATATATATATATAATCATTATGGGTAAAAAGGTAATTAAATGCTTGAAAAAATGAAAATATGTCAATGGTTTGATTTCATTAAGTAATTAAAACATAAAAGCTGACTTTAGCCTTTTTTTCCTGAAAACACATCTTTAGACTGATATGACTTCCTCAGACTGAGTCTTTATGATTCATATAGGACCAATGATTCAACTATGAGCATTGACCAATTTCTACAATATTTATAATTCTTTTTTCTTTCAGCAAATCTTGGAAATTGCATACTTTCAACACCACCAGTGGCAACAAGTCTTTTCCAAGAGGTAAGTTCAGGGAAAATTTAAAGCATCTAGCTGCTCTAGAATTTTTGTGCTAATGAATTACTATTTTTTTTTATAATAATATGCATATTAACTGCATAATACTGGGCTTAATAGTAGTGGTAATATTCCAAAGTTATAATTATATAGTCTTTTATTATAAGTCATACATACAAGTCATGTAATGGGGAATTTGTTTTTTTCTGTTTTGCATCCTTTTGGTTTTCTGAATCCTAAGTTCTGCTTTGTGTTTATAGATTTTACACATTTTACAAAGTTTATAATATAAACAAGTATCGCGCGATTACTGCACATGCGACCATCACATTGATGATGTCATTATTATTGGAGTAACAACCACAACAACAACATTCGCCTACAAACCGAGGAGGCATGGATCACAATACTCTACAACAGGATGGTCTCAACAACCAAATTTACTTCTAATGAACAGAAGAAGCCACAAAAACCAGTACCACTGCTGCTCTCAGAATACATATGAATAACAAACAAACAATGTAGTGTACAAGTCACCAAGTATGAATGTGGAATATGCCTGTAACATTCCTGCCAGAAGGACGTAGTCACAATTAAAAGACACGTCAAAACTGTTCATCCAGAGGAAGACCTCACCACATCCATCGATCACTGCAGAAATATTTTCTCCACGAGAGATATCAATCAAACCTACCAAATGGAAACCACCATGCGAAACTATAGCCAAAGAGATCTCTGAGTAACCAGACCTATATTTATCATCAGATGATGAGGAGAAAAATTCTAGAAACTGTCACTATTTTCTGTATAGTTATGTTGCATATGAAGAACAATCTGAATCCCTCATGAACACTACAAGTCTTGATGACACCTTTTGCATAGAAGAAAATGATTATATAAACTAATCAGATATACTAATCCACTCAGTGTACGGTATCTTTAAATCCACTAAAGTAATTATTCTATCCATTTATCCATTCATAAATCAATCTATTGTGTATGACGTCATTAATGTTACTGCGATTCTTTACTTTAGTGTAATTGTTTGTATTTGAAAATTGTCCTGATGATGGCCACCCAGCTGTCAAAACATGTTGACAATTTTTTCTCCAAAATATAAACATAACTGCCATGGATGTACATCAACATGTTGAGTATCCCTTTATTCATTTATTCAAGATTTTTTATAAGAAGAAAACCTTGCTTTCCCTGTTTTATTACTCGATTCCCAAAAAAGAATGTTTGTTTTTTTCACTCTTTGGACCAAATCCTACCAGCATCAGGAGACAAAACAGAAAATTACACAACTATATATGGCTTTAATGGAAAAAAACACAACATGTATTCTCATTTGATATATTCAAGATTATTTTAAATGCCTTAACCATTAATGCAGACTAGAAATACTATATCACTAAATATTATTTTCAATTGACAGGTGATATTCCAAGTAGTACGGTTGTTGTCGTTATTAAGAGAAGATGTAACACTGTCCCAGATCTGTGTTATACTGAGGCTGACATCACTCCCCAGGATTCCTCATATGTAATCTATAGCTTATGTAATAGTAATTTATATTATTTGTCAAATTTATTATAAGTAGTTTATCACTGCTATCATTTTACTTGTATTAACAGAAAGTGCTTGGATAAAAATCTACCTGGCAAGTTGAATTTGCTGAAATCACGAATTGAATGAATTAAATCGGACATTCACAGGTTAAAAAGACTGTGAGGGAGAACAAACTCAATAATTTGACACTTTAAAGGGCTACATATTTGCTCTAATGAATAATGTCGATCTTTGCCTAGCTCATAATAATGAAGAGAGACCCTTATACAAGCTATATTTGATATTGACATGTTTTGGTACAAATGATACACACCATTTCACTTACCAAGTATGAAGATCCAATACTTTATAGTATAGGAGATACGAGGAATGTTCCGAAATTAATGTTACTTAAGCAATATCTGGTGGAAATCGTGCTAAATGGACTTAAAACTACCTCTCTGCGATAGCGTGATATCTGAAGCGTGATATAGGTAAATATCTCACTCCCAATTACACTGACCTTGGTGCTGTGTACATTGTTTTGTAGCGCACTCGTTACACTCTATACAAATATCGTTGGCAAGAGAGTTGAAAACGTAATTGAAATTAGGGCCTATATCAAAGGTAGGTCTCTGCTTGGCTTAAAGCCAGTGGATATTCAGCGTGAGGTGTGTGATATATATGGGAAGGGTCAAATGTCATATATGACTATTTGTAGTATTTGTAGGTGGGTTGCTCGATTTAAGTCGGGACACCAGCAGCTTAAAGATGCTGCCCACACAGGTCGCCCTGCAACAACATTAACAAAGCATAACATTGAACTAATTCGGCAAATCCTTGAAAAAGATGCAAGGTACACTGTCCGGCAGTTAGCTGACAACTTAAAGAGGTCCCGAGTTGACAAGGCCAAATCCTTATTGAAGAAATACCCAAAATACAGCTAAAGGCTTTTGATAATTTGGTCACAGGTGATTAAACAAAAACGCCAGGTGCCCTAGCATTGCTAAAAGAATACGCACCGTGAGGAAGGTTTTGTATGTCATATATTCTTTGATAACAAGGGTCCAATCATTCAGATCCCTGTTCCAAAAGGCAAAACTGTCACAGCGAAGTATTACAGAGACGTTGTACTTCGAAAACTTAAGACAGTCTACAAACGCCGCCGCCCACAGACAGGTTTGATGTACCTCAGGCTCTTACATGATAATGCGCCAGCACACAAGGCGCGCATTGTAACAGAGTTTTTGAAGGCAGAAAAGGTCACTGTCCTCCCCCACCCTGCATATTCACCAGACTTGGCCCCCTGTGACTTTTTCTTGTTCCCCAAACTAAAATTTCACCTGTCTGGAACAAAATATAAATCAAGAAATGCCCTTGGCTCTGCCATTTACCAGTATCTTATGAGTATACCAATTCAAGTGTATGAAAACTGTTTCCAAAAGTGGATCGATCGGTTGAAACAATGCATAAATGCAGAGGGGGAGTACTTCGAGGGACAGGGCAAAGTAAAATGATCAGAATTACTTCTATCAAAGAGAAATCACCAAAGTAACAATAATTTTGGAACACCCCTCGTAGAGTCAGGACAAGGTTTGATAGACATCACACAAACCTACATGACCTGTACAGACGTTGTCCCACCAGTAGGTATTGTAAGTAATATAATGCTGACCCACTGAGCCCTTGTTTAATTATTAATTTGAAATCAAATCAAATTGCTTTTTGAAATTTTTCATTGACAGTTATGAAGTGGAGCATGCCAATCAGCTGAGTGTTTTTTTCACCAAAACTGTGTTTGTTCATCTGACTGGTGTCATCCTCGGTGTTACTGCAACCTCAAAATATACGTAAGTTTGGAGTCATGTTCTACTCTTCCTTAACCAGATCAAACCTAAAACTTTTGAAATATTGAATATCTTTCTACAGTATCACCAGTTTCAATTCGATTCCTGAAACAACAGTTTCATACTGAATACCCCAAGTTGCTTTATCTTTTACTGATGATAATACAGACATGTTATCTTGATGAAACTAGTATCATATACAATCACACAATAAACATTCTTTAACTTAAGGTTTAAGACCCCATTATTTTTTGCATGGCTATATATCATTTCTTAATGTTCTTAGGTGCACTTGAACGAGTCAACAGTAATATCTAAGGTTAGGATGGATGCCTAGACAATTTATATCAACTATGTTATGTTAGTACACCTAAGAAGTAATATATATAAGCATACAAAAAATCACTAGTTTCAACCAGGTCTTAAACCTTAAAGTCAACAGCTGATTCTAGTTATCCGTGTATTCAGTATACTTGAATATAATGTATGCAGTGAAAAGTTTAGTTAATTAAGACTGACAAAATACTTTGAGTTAAACAGGGGCATTTGAGTTATATGAGTTTGAGTTAACTTAAATTATCCAGATTATTTGTGAATCCTTAAAGTTTTATGTGACAGACAGAGTACACGGTACATTTGTGTTGATGAGGAGTGTGAGGGCCACACTGGCTATCATTTCATACGTGTCCACATGCCAGGAGCCTCAGAGGCACAGACAATCAGGTAATATGTAGACTTTTGTTAATAATCACATATTCTTGGTTGTTTTCAATGAATATGCATTGTACAAACATCTAGGGTATATAGAATACACAGGCCTTTCTTAGGTAGTTTCTAATGTCTAATTTATGAGAGATTAAATGCATTAAAATTGTTGGGAAAATCACAGGTAGAAATGGGATACTGTAATTATTAACCTGCATTTCCAAATTGTAATCAAATTTCAATTTTGTGATATTGATACAGGTTCACACTTATGTATGAAATTGTTTGCATGTGTAAGATATTTATGTTTCAGGAGCGATTTTAAATGTACTTTTTGTTGGAAACCTCTGAAGGAAGTAAAGACTTGTCGAACCTTAGCAGGTCAGTAAATGGAAATATTAGACTCTACTATTGTTTTGTATACCAATGTGCATTGATCATTTGACGATGTGTGGTGATCATTTGATTTCAGATAATTATAACTATCCAAGAAAATATTCCTTCTCAGATATTTCATTGAGTGTTACAAGAACGTGAACATGAATTCATTATGTTACTCACACAGCATTTTATAAATACATTATGTAAAACTGCAAGGCCACCAATACCTATACTTTTTGCCAGTCCATGTAAATTGTTTATGTTAAAAGATCTCTTGTTACATGCATGTCAGAATCATATAGCTTCTAGGGTGATAACGGTAACAGGCTGAAATTATAGCTACAATGCAGCTATGGCATACTCTTACCATACTTTTCAGTCTTTGTGTTGCTACCAGTAGGAGTATTCTTTAATTTCAATTGTTAGAACTTAGATGGTAATTAAATCCGTTCTTCAGTAAATCATTACCTCTTTAAGCAGTTTTGTTCATTTTGCAAATGTCACTGGCCTTTTTTTGATTACTCTAGAATGCTACCTCAACTTTACATTATGTGATGAAAGGACTTATAAGTCTTAGGCTGAAAAAGGACTTGTCATCCTGCACTGAAAGCTCATATTTATTAAACCATTGTCTACTCCATGATCTTATCATATGTCCTATAGAGAGTAACCAACTAAATAATTTTACATAGACCACAGTGTTAAACTTTGTTAAAGTTTTGTACTGTATTATTAAAACAAAGAAATATTAGTTTGCTATTGTGTTCTATAATTAAAGTCTAGGTACTCATATAGCACTAAATAGAAAAAAAAGTTTGGGTCCTTCTGCTCAAACTCCAACCAGGGTAGCTTTATTGAAATCAGGCGCATTTTGCACTAAAAATCCTGAAATTCTAATGCTTTTACCTATTCATTATCAAAGTTGATATTTTGAACCTAAATCTCAATATTAATTTCCAAATTCATATCATGGTTATCTAGGAATAATTACCTGTCAGAAAACATTTTTACTTTTGAAATTCACAATTAGCCAGCCAATCAGCGGCCCGGGTAAAATTCTATCCTGGGCTCAATCTTGTATACGCAGGGGCCATTTCGAAGGTCTTTTTTTTATTTAGTTGGTTGATCCCTTTAAGTCTTGATTTTAACTATGTGCTTTTCTTTGTTCAATCTTTAGACAGAATAATAGCAGAGGTTGTTCCTGATAATGTGTTCAGACGTGGAAACAGCAACCTATGTAAGTTTCGTGAGCAGGCAATCCCTGTATACATAAGGGGTAAGTACAGACTGTAAAATAACTGTAGAACAAAGTATACTAGTGTTTTCTCATTGTTTTAGAAGAAATAGCGTTTTTACATCCAATTGAAACATACGTAATATCTCTGTGAAATCTGTTTGTCCTCATTAATTGATGTTAAATGTTACAAAAATGTTAATGTTGGTTTAATATTGTTTCAAAAGAAAAACTGAAAAATTAAAAAAATAAAAAGTATTAATTCTACAGCATGTGTAGATTGTATCATGAATTGTTTTTGTGCAGGTGACTTGACAAGAGATGTGGAGATAGGAGGGTGTTATGATATTATTGGGCTCCTGCAAAAAACTCAGCAGATTGAAAATCCAGTCATGGCAATAGAGGTGTTGATCAAATATGTTACATTCTAGAAGTTACCCTTATATGTACCATAAATCTAACATCAGATACACGAGAGGACCATTGTGTACTTGTCTTATTAATGTCTCCTATAATCCTTGTCACCCAAATCTCACAAACACCGTGTTACTTATTGCTTTTCAAAATTAGGCCATTATGTGACTTGGGTTTTGACTATTAACTTACATAAAAAATATCTCCTGGGTTCCATTTAACAGACGTATCTTGTTGTTGAATTTCATCAATGGTGCAGTAGGCTAATATACTGGAGTTACTTCCCTTGAGTGATTTGATTTGGTGCTCTTTTCATTTTTAAATCAACAGCTGCTGTTGCTAGGACATTATGTAAAACTAAAATATTCTAATATAACTTGTGTAGATCAATATCATTTAAAGTGATATCATTATTTTTTTACAGGCAAATAATATGAGAAAGGTAAATATTCAATATACTGAATACTTTAGTTCAAACAATAAAGCAATAAATTTAATGATCAGTCAAATTGTAAGCATCTCATTTAATTAACTCAGTGAAAAATTAAAAAGATTTCTGAAATAATTGAACGTCAAATGAAAAGATTACTCTCTCATGAGTCATGATTTTGTGATTTTATATATTTTGGAAAATTAATTGATTCACTAATTTCAAATAATTTATAAACTAATTTTCAAAATAATTTCCAGTTCAGAAACAATGGGTAAAGAGTTACTATCTTATCTTAAATACGTTTTTCTACATGAAAATCTAATGCTGTTTTCTTTGCTCCTGGTCCTGGTAAGTTACTGAAACTTAAACTAACAGCAGGTTCTATTTTACAGATGAATTTAATTGAAGTCAGCCCTACTGTCAAGTTTACTGTTCTCCCAGAAATGATCAATGAACTACATCATGGTAAAGAGTATATTGTTTGAATTAAAATGAATTGAAATTTAGTGTTTTGAATTGAAATGTAACATTTACTTATTAATTTAAGTCAACATAAGTTTCATACCTCAAATCCTGACAACACAATTTATCGTACCGGTATATTATTTATAAAACCAGTGGATCTGAAGTAAATAAAGTAAAGGTTACATGAAAAATTCTTAACATAAAGCTCTTGACTTTCAAGTAATCAAGATAAAAGTTGTAACTGTTGAAGGTCTATCATTTATTTAGGCCAAAAGAAATGTCATGAAAGCATTCTCATATGATTTCCTGAGCATCAAAATTTCTAGTAGTTTTAATGTTTAACAAATGTATATATTCATTGTCATAATTTGGTTGGTACCAATCACAGATTTATAATGTTTAAATTAATCTCTTAAAAATTTGCATATTGATATTAATGGACAAAGTACCGGTATAATTATATAAGCTAGATTTGACAGTTACATGTAAATATTCTTGAACAGACAGAAGGGATTCGCCATGGAGCTTTGTGCTGAGTCTGGCATTTTTCTTTGGAGGTTTGTTTATAATTTATTTATATTTCATATACCGGTATTCAAATTAAATTTAGTAGCTCAATGAATCTAAATTACAAGTCAGAAGTAACAGTAGATTCAAACCTTTTATATATTTTGTTTTATGTATATATGATGCATTAATTTTAATATCTTACATTTCATTTTTAGCTCACCTGGCCCGAAGGGCCGGTGAGCTTATGTCATGGCGCCAACATTTCCTTTAAATCGCTACTAGTCATAGAGTTCTGCATGGATTGTAACCAAATTTGGCCACAAACATTCTTGGGGGAAGGGGAACAGAACTTGTATAAATTTTGGCTCTGACCCCCCGGGGGCAGGAGGGGCGGGGCCCAATAGGGAAAATAAAGGTAAATCCTATAAAACGCTACTTGTCCTAGAGTTCTGCATGGATTGTAACCAAATTTGGCCAGAAACATCTTTGGGGGAAGGAGAATAGAGAATTGTATAAATTTTGGCTCTGACCCCTCGGGGGCAGGAGAGGCGGGGCCCAATAGGGGAAATAGAGGTAAATCCTGTAAATCGCTAATAGTCATATAGTTCTGCTTGGATTTTAACCAAATTTGGCCCAGAAACATCCTTGAGGTTAACAGAATTTGTATAAATTTTGGCTTTGACCCCTTGGAGCAGAAAGAGTGGGGCGCAATAGGGGAATTCAGAAAAGAAACAATGAATTTGTATTCAGAACATTCCTAGGCGTTACAAACCAGGTGAGCGATACAGGCCCTCTGGGCCTCTTGTTTTTTTTCTCTCGTCTATTCCGAATTTGCATATTACAGAGTTATCTGCATTTGCAGGTAGGTATTGATTGTGACGTCATGTGTTTGCGAGTGTAACGTCATATTTTTCGGAGAAAACGACGTGAATTGCACTCACAAAACAATGACGTAACAATCGATACCTACCCGTAAGGGAGCTAACTCTGTAATATGCAAAGACCGAATTACAGGAAATATCAGTCCTTGTGGTACGTACCTCAAACTAAAGCTGTCCTTACTACTCAGTCTGATGTCACTTCCACCAACACAAAAGGTAAGTAGTTACTGCCAATGACTTTCTGCTTTATATCACTGATGTAGCCAATGTAAAGCATAATATATTCTTTAATGAAGATATTGTTTTTTTCTTATTTTGAAAATATTATAATTATGTATTGTTCAATTGTACTATTTTATAATTGGAAGCTTCAGGAACCAAATCAAATAAATCACATTTACCAAAAGTTTGAATGCGAATTGAGAGATAAAAAAGAATTTATAATTATTTTTTTAATCAATTTAGAGAAATTTTGCTAATTCTGAAGTGTCCCTATTTAGTTGAATGAATCAATCTGTGACTAACAGGTTTCAGCAAATTTCAGGTAACTACACAACAATCTACTTCACCAAACTTATTTATCTCTAATTATATTGATTGTACAAGATATTAAGCCTATTTTTTGTATGTAACTACACCAATAAGATTTTTTTACATCTAGATGTTGTTATAGTGATGATGGGATCAGAGATATTTCTTACATCTAGATTTTGTTATAGTGATGATGAGACTAGAGATGATTCTTACATCTAGATGTAGTTATAGTGATGATGAGACCAGAGATGTTTCTTACATCTAGATGTTGTTATAGTGATGATGGGATCAGAGATGTTTCTTACATCTAGATGTTGTTATAGTGATGATGGGATCAGAGATGTTTCTTACATCTAGATGTTGTTATAGTGATGATGAGACTAGAGATGATTCTTACATCTAGATGTTGTTATAGTGATGATGGGATCAGAAATGTTTCTTACATCTAGATGTTTTGTTATAGGGTGATGATGGGACCAGAGAAGTTTCTTACATCTAGATGTTTGTTATAGGTGATGATGAGACCAGAGATGTTTCTTACATCTATATTTTGTTATAGTGATGATTGGGCACCAGAGATGTTTCTTATATCTAGAATGTTGTTTATAAGTGATGATGGGATCAGAGATGTTTTCCTTACATCTAGATGTTGTTATAGTGATGATGGGATCAGAAGATGTTTTTTACAATCTAAGGATGTTGTTATAGTGATGATGGGATCAGAGATGTTTCTTACATCTTAGATGTTTGTTATAGTGATGATTGAGAGCAGAGATGTTTCTACATCTAGTGTTGTTTATAGTGATGATGAGACCAGAAGATGTTTCTTTACATCTAGATGTTGTTATAGTAATGGGGACCAGAGATGTTTCTTATATCTAGATGTTGTTTATAGTGATGATGGGATTCAGAGCGATGTTTCTTAAATCTAGATGTTGTTTTATAAGTGATGAATGGGATCACAGAGATGTTTCTTACATCTAGATGTTTGGGTTATAGTTGATGATGGGATCCAGAGATGTTTCTTACATCTGAATGTTGTTATAGTGATGCACTCTGAGTATCCAGAGATGTTTCTTTCACATAGAATGTTGTTATAGTGATGATGAGACGCAGAGATGTTTTTTAACATCTAGATGTTTGTTATAAGTGATGAATGGGAGGTCCGAGATGGTTTTTCTTACATCTAGATGTTGTTTATAGTGATGATGAGACCAGAGATGTTTCTTACTATCTAGATGTTTGTTATAAGTGAATGATGGGATCAGAGATGTTTCTTAACATCTAGATGTTGTTATTAATGATTGAGACCAGAGATGTTTCTTACATCTAGAATGTTGTTATAAGTGAATGATGAGAACGCAGAGATCGTTTCTTGCCATCTAGATTGTTGTTATCATAGTTGACTTGATGGATCCCCAGAGATATATTTCTTAACATCTAGATGTTTGTTATATTAGTGATATATGAGATAGAGTGTTTTCTTACATCTAGATGTTGTTATAGTGCATGATGGGGATCCAGAGATGTTTCTTTACCATCTAGATGTTGTTATAGTGATGGATGAGACCCAGAGATGTTTCTCGGGACTTCTAGATGTTGTTAATATCGTGATGATTGAGACCAGAGATGTTTCTTGCATCTAGATGTTGTTATAGTGATGATGAGATCCAGGAGATTTTCTTACATCTAGATGTTTGTTATAGTGATGATTGAGACCAGAAGATGTTTCTTACCATCTAGATGTTGTTATTAAGTGATGATGGGAATACCAGAGATGATTTCTTACATCTAGATGTTGTTGATACGTGATGATGGGAACCAAGAGAAAGTGTTTCTTTAACATACTAGATGTTGTTATAGCTGATGATGGGCATCAGAGAATGTTTTCCTTAATATCTAAAGATGTTTTTGTTAATAGTGATAGATGGGATCCAACCCAGGATGTTTCTTACATCTACGAATGTTGGTTAATAGTGATGGATGGCCACAGAGATTTTCCTTCTTATAGGTTCTAGAATGGGGTCTATAGTGATCGAATGGGGAATCAGAGATGTTTTCTTAAAAAATATTCTAGAAAAAGAGAAAGATAAATAGATAAAAAAAAAGACAATTTTTGTTATAGTTGATGATGAGAAAACCAGAGAATGTTTCTTACATACTAAGACTTGTTGTTATACGTGGGATGATGAAGACCAGAGATTT
>SAYR01026336.1:816173-835373 GCA_004382745.1 Argopecten irradians irradians | reverse complement strand
GGGGGCAAGAGGGGTGGGGCCCAATACGGGAAATATAGGTAAATCATATAAATCGCTACTTGTCCTAGAGTTCTGCATGGATTGTAACCAAATTTGGCCACAAACATCCTTGGCAGAAGGGGAACAGAACTTGTATAAATTTTGGCTATGACCCCCCGGGGGCAGGAGAGGCGGGGCCAAATAGGGGAAATAGAGGTAAATTCTGTAAATCACTAATAGTCATATAGTTCTGCTTGGATTTTAACCAAATTTGGCCCAGAAACATCCTTGGGGTTAACAGAATTTGTATAAATTTTGGCTCTGACCCCTTGGAGCAGAAAGAGTGGGGCCCAATAGGGGAATTCAGAAAAGAAACAATGAACTTGTATTCAGAACATTCCTAGGCATTACAAACCAGCTGAGCGATACAGGCCCTCTGGGCCTCTTGTTTTCTTCTCTCGTCTATTCCGAATTTGCATATTACAGAGTTATCTGAACTTGCAGGTAGGTATTGATTGTGACGTCATGTGTTTGTGAGTGTAACGTCATACTTTTCGGAGAAAACGACGTGAATTGCACTCACAAAACAATGATGTAACAATTGATACCTACCTGCAAGGGAGCTAACTCTGTAATATGCAAAGACCAAATTACAGGAAATATCAGTCCTTGTGGTACGTACCTCAAACTAAAGCTGTCCTTACTACTCAGTCTGATGTCACTTCCACCAACACAAAAGGTAAGTAGTTACTGCCATATGACTTTCCGCTTTATATTGCTGAAACCTAAGTATAGACATCTTAATAAATGTAACCAATGTTAAGCATAATCTATTCTTTATTGAAGATATTGTTTTTTTCTTATTTTGAAAATATTATAATTATGTATGGTTCAATTGTACTGTTTTGTAATTGGAAGCTTCAGGAACCAAATCAAATAAATCACATTTACCAAAAGTTTGGATGCTAATTGAGAGATGAAAAAGAATTTATAATTATTATTTTTTACTCAATTTAGAGAAATTTTGCTAATTCTGAAGTGTCCCTATTTAATAGTTGAATGAATCAGTCTGTGACTAACAGGTTACAGCAAAGTAACTACACAACAATCTACTTGACCAAACTTATTTATCTCTAATTATATTGACTGTACAAGCTTTAAGCCTATTTTTGTATGTAACTACACCAATAAGATTTTTTTTAAAATCTAGATGTTGTTATAGTGATGATGGGATCAGAAATGTTTCTTACATCTAGATGTTGTTATAGTGTTGATGAGACCAGAGATGTTTCTTACATTTAGATATTGTTATAGTGATGATGAGACCAGAGATATTTCTTACATCTAGATGTTGTTATAGTGATGATGGGATCAGAGATGTTTCTTACATCTAGATGTTGTTATAGTGATGATGGGACCAGAGATGTTTCTTATATCTAGATGTTGTTATAGTGATGATGGGATCAGAGATGTTTCTTACATCTAGATGTTGTTATAGTGATGATGAGACCAGAGATGTTTCTTACATCTAGATGTTGTTATAGTGATGATGAGACCAGAGATGTTTCTTACATCTAGATGTTGTTATAGTGATGATGAGACCAGAGATGTTTCTTACATCTAGATGTTGTTATAGTGATGATGGGACCAGAGATGTTTCTTACATCTAGATGTTGTTATAGTGATGATGGGACCAGAGATGTTTCTTACATCTAGATGTTGTTATAGTGATGATGGGACCAGAGATGTTTCTTACATCTAGATGTTGTTATAGTGATGATGAGACCAGAGATGTTTCTTACATCTAGATGTTGTTATAGTGATGATGAGACCAGAGATCATGCGCATAGATAGAGAACATTCAGAGGCAAATAAACACATTTTGTGATATGATTGAAACATGCTAAATACGATTAAATCATAATAATGACGTTACGTCTTTTCATTTTTGTTAAATAATGGGAAAACAATGAAATTTTCAGCTTTTTTCCCCTAAAAAATCGATAAATGTCTATTTTTTTCACAATTAAAAATATTGATGGACAAATCACCTTATAACAGTCATTTCGAATTGCACTAACCCTTGTGTAAACATATGTGTACTATAAAAAGATAGATCACATCAATGAGGTCGGAAAAAAAGAGGACCCCCCCCCCCCCCATAAAAAATTATCAAAAAATGGCCAAAATGACACATTCGTATATTCGCGCATAGATAGAGAACCAGACAACACACAGAGGCAAATAAACAAATTTTAAAATATGATTGAATCATGCTGAATACGATTAAATCATAATAATGACGTTATGTCTTCTCATATTTGAAAAATGACGGGAAAACAATGAAATTTTCAGCTTTTTTCCATAAAAAATCGATAAATGTCATAATTAACATCACAAGTAAAACAATTGATGGACAAAACACCTTGTAACAGTCATTTCGAATTGCACTAACCACAGTGTAAACACATGTATACTATAAAAAGATAAATTGAATGAGTGAGGTGTGAAAAAGAGAGGGACCCCCCCCCCATCCCACACACACACACACACCGAAAAGAAAATGCAGAAGAAAAAAAATGAAAAACGAAATCAATCAATAAAACTCCAAATATTCTGTCAACACACATTGTAACAGTTACTGACTCTTGTCTAAACATGTGTGCATTATAAAAGGATGGATTTATGGTTTTTAGCAGAAGAAGCGAGATGACCTCCAACCCCCTCCCCAATAATTAAAAAAAATATTCCCGGATCCAGTAAACATCCAAAGGCTAGAATATATATTTTATCCATAATTCAGGCAGTTCCCAATAATCGTAATAATTTATTTCTTTTTAGTGAAAACAACTGGGTTCGAATTATTCTCCTTCAATTTTGGATATACCTTCCCATGAAAAAGGTGTACCATTGTGATGCCTGTTCGCATAAGTTAAAAACTACAAAAAATATAATATCTGCTGAGGAGGAAAACAGTCAATTAGAATGAGAGGACATGGACCGTAGGTAAAAGTCAATGAAAGTAGTCTGACCACGCCAAAAGGCAGCAGCCATGATGTCCTGGAACCAGGACCCATTGTGGATTATGGAAAGCCAAAGAAGCCACAAGGGCTCTAACCTCATGGGCCATCTTCTTGCATTTCGCCCTAGATTGATAATTAGACTGCTCATAAGCAATCCTGATCACCCATATCCATCTGGAGATGTACTGGGAGGAGAAATCCTGCTGACCCTATTTAATGGGCAAGAATAGTACATCACCCCTTGTTTTATCAAGGGAAAACCTAAGCGTCCGACTGGGACAAAGCAGCCAATCATTCTCCTTCGACTCAATAGAGATTGTGAATCTTTACCAAAAAGGCAGGATGAGTTAGTAGGGTAACAGAGTTATATCTTGCCCAACGAAGCACGAAAAGTGAATAGATGGATATCACTCCTCCTACGGCTTGAGGCAAAAGCAAGCAGGAAGTCAAAAGTAAAAACCTTGATGGAGACCGACACCAAAGACTCTTAAGGAGCCCCTTTCAGTAACACAAGTGCTAAATTCCACTGTGGAACTAACTGCCGTACCCTAGGCCTGTCCAGACTGAACCACCTAATCAAGGCAGACAAAGAGTTGGAAGACCCTAACTCTGGTCTACCATGAGAATACAGTACACTGGAAATAGCCATGCGATAGCCTGCAATAGTACTAGAGGCAAGTTTGTGTTCCCTAAACAAATAGAGATGGGGATCCGCAATCAGCTGGGCAGAGGCCTTGACCTGATCAATCTTCCTGTCGATACACCAATCACAGACGATCTTCCATGACTGTTAGACGGCAGGTGATGAAGACTTATTGATCGGGCGATGCGAGCTGACAGGTCTTAAGAAAAGCCTGACTGAGTAAGGCCTCCTGAGATAGCTTCCACGCTCTTGAATGGATCTTTCGGGACCGAGGCTGGCACAGGAGATTGGTTCTGAGTGGGGAAAACAGAGGAATATCCACCAACAGAAACGACAAGAGCTCCGGAAACCAGGATTGTCTCGGTCACAGGGGCGCTATCAGAAGGAGGGGGAAATGATGCTCCTGAAACTTCTATTAGAACCCTGCCCAATAGGTTGAATGGAGGGAATGCATAAGCATGTATCTACTCCTAATCTAGAGATAGAGCGTCCACAGCCCCAGTCATTTGGTCTGGTACCAGAAAGACAAAAGTGGACAATTAGTGGCGAAGTGGCGAAAAGGTCTATATGAGGTCTGTTCCACACCTAGCAAATGCCTTCGAAATTCGGGAGATTTAGCTGCCTTTCTGTCACAACCGACTTGCGGCGCCTGGAAAGAGTATCCGCCAGAACATTCAACCTGTCTGGAAGATGCTTGACTAAGAGACAACCGCATTTTCTAACAGAAGAGAAGAACACGAATGACGAGGGCACAAAGGACGTGGGACTTTGCCCCCCCCCCACCATTTCTCTCCAGATACACGACAACTGTAGAGTGTTATGTAGTCACACAAACCACCTTGGACTGTAGAATATTCCGAAAATCCTGCATAGCCTACCGAATAGCCTTATCTCCAGCACGTTGATGTGCTCGGAGACCTGATCCCTCGACCACTCCCCGACTGACAATGGCCGCCGAGGTAAGCCCCCCGACCTGTCATCTGTCATCGCTCCAACAATTCCTAGACTCGGTGGAGTATGAGGGAATCGTCGAAATAGAGGAGTTTGATGAAAATCAAAATAACAGTCGTAATACCGAAAGGATTTAGTTTTATGGTAATGAGCTGTGCTATACCATCGTGTCTTCAGGACAAAAAAAAATCAAGGATAATAATTAGAACACAGTGGTACGTTTCATTCTGGCACGAGCCGAAAATATATGAAAATACCTATGTGTCAAGTTGTTTACTAAAAAAGAGTGGATTATTACGGTTCTAACCACGTTCTAGTTATAATTGGGGCCACGATGGCCGATTGGTATGATGTCTCGACATATTACCACAAACCCTCCACCTCTGGGTATCTTGTTCGAACCTGCAGGGGCAGTTGCCTGGTATTGACTGCTAGCGGTGTTTTTTTCTCCGGGAACTCCGTCTTTCCTCCACCAATAAACCTGGCACATCCTTACATGACCCTGGCTGTTAAGAAATGTAATTGTAGTTTGGAACATTCTGAATCATAGATCAGGAAATGTGTAATTTATGTAATAATAATTATGATATTTTTTTCTCTGAGAGTAGTGTTGGGAGGGGGATGTCCACGATTCTTCTGCTAAAAAACATAAAATCCTTTTAAAATACAAATATGTTTACACAAGGGTGAGTGCAATTTGAAATGACTGGAACAAGGTGTTTTGTCCATCAATGGTTTTACTTGTGATGTAATTTATGACATTTATCGATATTTTAGGGGAAAAAAGCTGAAAATTTCATTGTTTTTCCGTCATTTTACAAAAATGAGAAGACGTAACGTCATTTTTATGATTTAATCGTATTCAGAATGATTCAATCATATTTTGAAATGTGTTTATTTGCCTCTGTGTGTTGTCTGGTTCTCTATCTATGCGCGTATATACGAATGTGTCATTTTGGCCATTTTTGATAAATTTTTATGGGGGGGTCCCTCTCTTTTTCCGACCTCATTGATGCGATCAATATTTTTAGCCCACCATCATCAGATGGTGGGCTATTCAAATCGCCCTGCGTCCGTGGTCCGTCGTCCGTCGTCAGTCCGTAAACAATGCTTGTTATCACTATTTCTTGAGAACTACTGCAGGGATTTTGTTCAAACTTCACATGGAGGTTACCCTTGGTCTCTTGTTGTGCCATACAAATTTTGAGGCTGATCGACAAAAACAAGATGGCCGCCAGGCAGCCATCTTTGATTTTGGCAGTTGAAGTTTGTTATCGATATTTCTTGAGAACTGTTGAAGGGATTTTGTTCAAACTTCACGTGGATGTTACCCTTGGTCACTAGTTGTGCCATACAATTTTGAGGCTGATCGGAAAAACAAGATGGCCGCCAGGCAGCCATCTTTGATTTTGGCAGTTGAAGTTTGTTATCGATATTTCTTGAGAATTACTGAAGGAATTTTGTTCAAACTTCACGTGGATGTTACCCTTGGTCCCTAGTTGTGCCATACAGAATTTGAGGCTGACAGGAAAAACCAGGCGGCCATCTTGGATTTTGATAGTTAAGGTTTGATATCCCTATTTCTCAAAAAGTGCTGAAGGGATCTTTCTCAAATTTAATATGAAGGTTCCCCTAGGGCCCTAGTTGTGCATATTGCATTTTTGGACCAATCGGTGAACAAGATGGCCGCCAGGCCACCATCTTGGATTTTGATAGTTAAAGTTTGTTATCGCTATTTCTCAGATAGTACTGAAGGGATCTGTCTCAAATTTCATATGTAGGTTCCCCTAGGGCCCTAGTTGTGCATATTGTGATTTGGGACCGACCCGTCAACAAGATGGCCGCCAGGCAGCCATCTTGGATTTTGTTATTCAAAGTTTGTTATCGCTATTTCTCAGAAAGTACTGAATGGATCTGTCTCCAATATCACATGTAGGTTCCCCTAGGGCCCTAGTTGTGCATATTGTGATTTGGGACCGATTGAGCAACAAGATGGCCGCCAAGGAGTCATCTTGGATTTTGATAGTTGAAGTTTGTTACCGCTATTTCTCAAAAGCGAATCTGTCTCAAATTTTATATGTAGTATGTTTGAAAAAGTTTAAAAAGTAGAGAAAAGATCCATCTTTCCTTTGTCAGATATAGATCATTCTTTGGTGGGCGCCAAGATCCTCTCTGGGATAGTACATATATGTTTACACAAGGGTAAGTGCAATTAGAAATGACTGTTACAAGGTGATTTGTCAATCAATATTTTTAATTGTGATAAAAAATATGACATTTATCGATTTTTTAGGGGAAAAAAGCTAAAAATTTCATTGTTTTTCCGTCATTTTACACAAATGAGAAGACGTAACGTCATTATTATGATTTAATCGTATTTAGCATGATTCAATCATATTTTAAAATGTGTTTATTTGCCTCTGTGTGTTGTCTGGTTCTCTGTCTATGCGCGTATATACGAATGTGTCATTTTGGCAATTTTTGATAAAAAAATTTATTGGGGGGGGGGGGGGGGGGGGGTTCTCTCTTTTTCCGACCTCATTGATGTGATCTGTCCTTTTATAGTACACATATGTTTACACAAGGGTTAGTGCAATTCGAAATGACTGTTACAAGGTGATTTGTCCATCAATATTTTTAATTGTGATAAAAAATAGACATTTATCGATTTTTTAGGGGAAAAAAGCTGAAAATTTCATTGTTTTCCTGTTATTTCACAAAAATGAGAAGACGTAACGTCATTATTATGTTCTAATCGTATTCAGCATGTTTCAATCATATCACAAAACAGTGATGATGAGACCATAGATGTTTCTTACATCTTATTCTAGATGTTGTTATAGTGATGATGAGACTACAAATGTTTCTTACATCTAGATGTTGTTATAGTGATGATGAGACCAGAGATGTTTCTTACATCTAGATGTTGTTATAGTGATGATGGGACCAGAGATGTTTCTTACATCTAGATGTTGTTATAGTGATGATGGGATCAGAGATGTTTCTTACATCTAGATGTTGTTATAGTGATGATGAGACCAGATATATTTCTTACATCTAGATGTTGTTATAGTGATGATGGGACTAGAGATGTTTCTTACATCTAGATGTTGTTATAGTGATGATGAGACCAGAGATGTTTCTTACATCTAGATGTTGTTATAATGATGATGGGATCAGATATATTTCTTACATCTAGATGTTGTTATATGGATGATGGGACCAGAGATATTTCTGACATCTAGATGTTGTTATAGTGATGATGGGACCAGAGATGTTTCTTACATCTAGATGTTGTTATAGTGATGATGAGACCAGAGATGTTTCTTACATCTAGATGTTGTTATAGTGATGATGAGACCAGAGATGTTTCTTACATCTAGATGTTGTTATAGTGATGATGAGACCAGAGATGTTTCTTACATCTAGATGTTGTTATAGTGATGATGAGACCAGAGATGTTTCTTACATCTAGATGTTGTTATAGTGATGATGGGACCAGAGATGTTTCTTACATCTAGATGTTGTTATAGTGATGATGGGACCAGAGATGTTTCTTACATCTAGATGTTGTTATAGTGATGATGGGACCAGAGATGTTTCTTACATCTAGATGTTGTTATAGTGATGATGGGACCAGAGATGTTTCTTACATCTAGATGTTGTTATAGTGATGATGGGACCAGAGATGTTTCTTACATCTAGATGTTGTTATAGTGATGATGGGACCAGAGATGTTTCTTACATCTAGATGTTGTTATAGTGATGATGGGACCAGAGATGTTTCTTACATCTAGATGTTGTTATAGTGATGATGGGATCAGAGATGTTTCTTACATCTAGATTTTGTTATAGTGATGATGAGACCAGAGATATTTCTTACATCTTATTCTAGATGTTGTTATACTGATGATGAGACCAGAGATGTTTCTTACATCTTATTCTAGATGTTGTTATAGTGATGATGGGACCAGGAATGTTTCTTACATCTAGATGTTGTTATAGTGATGATGGGACCAGAGATGTTTCTTACATCTAGATGTTGTTATAGTGATGATGAGACCAGAGATATTTCTTACATCTAGATGTTGTTATAGTGATGATAGGACCAGAGATGTTTCTTATATCTAGATGTTGTTATAGTGATGATGAGACCAGAGATGTTTCTTACATCTAGATGTTGTTATAGTGATGATGGGATCAGAGATGTTTCTTACATTTAGATGTTGTTATAGTGATGATGGGACCAGAGATGTTTCTTATATCTAGATTTTGTTATAGTGATGATGGGATCAGAGATGTTTCTTACATCTAGATGTTGTTATAGTGATGATGAGACCAGAGATATTTCTTACATCTAGATGTTTGTATAGTGATGATGGGACCAGATATATTTCTTACATCTAGATGTTGTTATAGTGATGATGAGACCAGAGATGTTTCTTACATCTAGATGTTGTTATAGTGATGATGAGACTACAGCTGATGATTATCTACAATGTAGTATTGTCCTTTACCTCTTGTTGACAGGCCTTGTTCAGACCCCTACATGTACTGGCTATTGGTCACGACACCCCCATACTGAACCAGCTGATGAACTATACTCAACACTTTTCCAGCAGATCTTTTATTCACTCCTCTGTGAACCACCTTGCTGGTAAGGTCTCTAAAGACAGGTATTCAGCAGGCTCTCAGTACTTTGTGGAGGGTAAGATGTCAACTGAAGTTACACTGCTTAATGCTATTGAGGTTTTCAACTGGTAGTTAATTATAAGCTAATTATAAGAGACAGATCTAAATTGTGTCATAATATTAAAATTTATATTATAAAAGAAAAAGACAATATTAAAGGTAATGTAGATGCTTAACCAAACCTAATTTCATCTTGTTACTAGTAAATAACTTTGAAATTAGATAAACAATATAGTACATGTCATCAAATACTTAAAAGTACTGGTATGAAAAACCTAATCATCATTTGAATTAATTGCAGCAGCATTTTTAATGTTGGAAAGTATATACTAGATGATCCTTTAATACTTTGTATATTAAAATTGAGAAAACAATGTCATTAATTTGTTATTAGGTCATCTGACCCGAAGGGTCCGGATGACCTATAGTCATCATGTTTCGTCCGTCGTCGTCCGCCGTGCGCTGTACGTTAACTTTTCACATTTTGAACTTCTCAAGTTCTACCGGTGCGATTTGGCTGAAACTTGCATGAAATGATCCTGACATGGTCCTGACAAAGGGTTGTTATTTTTTGGGTCAATCCGAAATCCAAGATGGCCCCCATAGCCGCCATTTTGCAAACACATTTTGAACTTCTTCTCAAGTTTTACCGGTGCAATTTGTCTGAAACTTGTATGAAATGATCCTGACATGATGCCGACAAAGTGTTGCTATTTTTCGGGTCGATCCGAAATCCAAGATGGGCGCCACAGCTGCCATCTTGAAAACACATTTTTAACTTCTTCTCAAGTTCTACCAGCGCGATTTGGCTGAAACTTGCAGGAAATGATCCTTACACGGTCTCGACAAAGTGTTGTTATTTTTCGGGTCGATCTGAAATCCAAGATGGCCGCCACAGCTGCCATTTTGAAAACACATTTGGAACTTCTGAAGTTCTACTGGTGCAATTTGGCTGACACTTGCATGAAATAATCCTTACATGGTCCTGACAAAGTGCGGTTATTTTTCGAGTCGATTCGAATTCCAAGATGGCTGCCACAGCTGCCATCTTCAAAAATACATTTTGAACTTCTTCTCAAGATCTACCGGTGCGATTTGGCTGAAACTTGCATGAAATGATCATGACATGTTCCAGACAAAGTGTTGCTATTTTTCGGGTCGATCCGAAATCCAAGATGGGCGCCACAGCTGCCATCTTGAAAACACATTTTGAACTTCTTCTCAAGTTCTACTAGTGCTATTTGGCTGAAACTTGCATGAAATGATCCTGACATGGTCCCGGCAAAATGACGTTATTTTTCGGGTCGATCTGAAATCCAAGATGGCCACCACAGCAGCTATCTTGAAAGCACATTTTGAACTTGTATTCTTCTCAAGTTCTGGCTAAAACCTGCATGAAATGATCCTGACATGGTCCCGACAAAGTATTGTTACATCTCTGATTGATCCTAAATCGAAGATGGCTACCATGACACTATATCTAATTAATTTCCTATATGTTAAGGCCCTTGGGCCTCTTGTTTGAAATCAAATTTGTTGAAAGAAATTGAAAATGATCCTGACATGGTCCTGACAAAGTGACACCTTATATTATTAATTTTACTATTGCCAAGGTAGTCAGATGACTGTTAAGGCTCTTTGGGCCTCTTGTATTAATAGTATTATGTTATGAGTTATAAATGTATTTTTCTTTAGGAGGGTCTCTCATGTATGGAAAGGATGGAGTGTGTTATCTTGGTGATATTTGTCGGTTCAGAAAAAGCATTTGTGAGCATATACAAACAGGTATGTATGTACAACTTCTAGAGTCATCTAACATACAAACATGTGTTACTAACAGTACCTAGGTCTATCTCATTGAAGCATACAGAATCTTTCATGGAAAGTTTGTAATATTTAACTTTTTCAATTACTTCCAGTTCTGAGTAATGGTAAGGTAACCATAGACATAGCCAGCAAGTTCACGGGAGGATTACCTCAGAAGGTGGAACAGAAGTTGGAATGTTCTGTGTGGGCTTACACCGATCCTGTCACCAACAGAAAACCTCAGCATTTTGATGATATTTTTACAGGCTGTGAGACAGGCAACATAGCAAAACCAATGTTGGAGTAAGGCATTTTAATTCCTTTAGTCAATCTACAAGAAAGTTCTGTTTAAAGTGCTAAATAACAAATTATCAGAATTAAGATAGTGAATTAACAATCTTACAATTTAGTACATACTTTTTTTTTTGGAGAAACCGACAAGTAACTGAAATACAAGCTTATTAATGTACAGTAACGTACAGATATTCTTATTATTGGAAAAAAAGAGTATACTGTATTGTTTGTTTGTGTTGTGAAATGGATTACCCAATATTCATCAAGGTACCTGCATTTCCATTTGTAGTGTGTTTCAGTGCCTACTTCAGTTTGTGGACAGTGGAGACAGTAATCACCAGGGAGAGGCTTCAGTGAAGGTGTGCTTGAACGACAACTTAGATCTTCACTGGAAACAGACGCTGGGCAGCAGGTATCACCCATTAGTGACCAGTGGACAGGAAAGGAACAGGTGGCTTTAAACTTTTCATTGTTATTGTAAATAACACAATGGCTCATTTTGTGTAATCATTTAATGTACAAGCTTTACTGATAATAGAATTGACAAACAAAAATGCTAACCAGTTAGTTTTTTTTATAGTGGAATTATGGTTGAAATAGCACCCAATGTTGTACAAATATTCAATTGAACACGACCATCGCTGGTAGAATTTCAGCTGGCATCACTTTTGCGATATTCACGTTGCATATCATGTAGCATACCATGGCTAGCATTTTGTTTGATCTCTCAACTACACATGTTTTAAGTTCTATGACCAAAGGCAGGATGACCAATTGTCATCATGTTCGTCCATCATCGTGCGCCGTCCTCGTGCCTAAGACTATTTTATACAAAAGCCTACTCCTCCTATAACCCTGGAGTGGATACATTATATGATTTGTGTGTAAACATCATTGGGGAAGGAAAATAATATTTTTATATAAACGAGATAGGTCCGACCCTAGGGGCAGAGGGGTGGGGCCCAAAGGGGAAATTTTTCTTAAATTTTTAGCTTTAAAATCCATACTCCTTTGCCATCCTTGGATGGATGGCAACCAAATTTTGTTTGAAACATTGTTTGGAAAGGCCAATCATATTTCATGATAAATGAGCCTGTCACCCCTAGAGGCTTAAGGGGCGGGGCCCGCAAAAGAGGAAAATTTCTTTAAATTTAAGCTTTAAAATCCTACTCTCTTCATCTTGGATGGATCTTCAGTCCATCTTTGGTGTGAAACATCATTGGGGAAAGGACAATCATTTTTTATTATAAATGAGCCTTGGTCGACGCCCTAGGGGGCGAGGGCAGGGGCCCCAAAAGGGCAAGCTTTCATAATTTTAGCTGTTTAAAATCCTACTCCTCCTTAACGCTTGGATGGATGGCAACTGGTTTGAAACATTGTTGGGAAAGGGCAATCATATTTTAATATAATATTTTTAAATGAGCTTTGCTCCAAGTCCAACCCCTAAGGACTGAAGGGTAAGGCCCAAAAAGGGAAAATTTTCATAATTCTAGCTTTAAAATCCAATTCCTCCTTAACTCTTGAGTAGATTTCATCCATATTTGGCGTGAAAATCATTGGAGCAAGACAATCATATCTTGTATAAACAAGTTAGGTCCGACCCCTGGGGACAGATGGGCAGGGCTCAGAAAGGGGGAACCTTTAGGGTGAGGACAAATCATATTTTATAAAGGACTGAGGTAAGATCCATGGGGGATAGAACGGCAGGTGGTCCAAAATGGGAGCTTCGCTGAACTTTGGACTTTATAAAGGACCTGAGGTAAGAATCCATGGGGTAGAACGGCAGGGGTCCAAAATGGGGCAGCTTCGTGAACTCCTAATCCTTGAATGGTTTACAGAAACCATATATAGATGAAGGGCT
This sequence comes from Argopecten irradians irradians, assembly GCA_004382745.1. Taxonomy (NCBI): domain Eukaryota; kingdom Metazoa; phylum Mollusca; class Bivalvia; order Pectinida; family Pectinidae; genus Argopecten; species Argopecten irradians. The sequence goes on along the minus strand of SAYR01026336.1, from coordinate 822,124 downwards.
ACCGGTTTGTTACAACATGACCATTACCTATTAGAACTTTATACTGTGACTTTGCTGTTTTGTACCTGAGTAAAATGAACATTAGGACCCATGGGCCTCTTGTTTAAAAATAAAACCTGAAGCGAAGGGATGATTGGGCTGCTGTTTGCACTCAACTAAATGTGTATACGGCTGTTACATTACGAATGTTGTGAAATAGGAAGGGGTCTCAGAAGGCATTTCACTGGTGCAGAGTGTTTAATTTCATTTGATTAAAATGGGATGTTAACTGGGGGCAGTGGGTACATAACAGATCCCAATGAAAAGGTAGTGTATGTTTTCCGGCTTTATACATGTACGATATATTAGAAATATGCTGGCCGATGTAGCGTTGGCTAATCTGATCCTATACGATTTCACATTTTTTAGAGTGCTGCGAGCTGACTATATATTTTTAAGGGGAAAAAATTTAAAAAGCCTAATATATAGGCAGGTTTAGCGGACTAAGACTCACCTAACTATGGCCATGGTGACCTAGTGATAATTTAAGGTCATTGACTACTTTCCTTAAATATCCTGGCTGTTCAATTCAAGAGGACATACACAAATCTGGTTTAAGTAGAATACCATAAAGCTAAGCTGAATCTTAATTGTTTTCACAGGGTAAAGAGTGATAATATTTTGTATAAATGATGATGCCATCTTGCACGATATTTTATCATATACCTAGAAACTTTCATGACTATCTATAACGTTAAAATATAAATATTGTTATGGAGTTAAGAACTGCTAAATATCTTTCCATTGTTGATGTGTTTACTTTTCTACTTTTTAAATTATTTATAGTACTTGCGACTGGGCTAATACCATTCCAGCCTTACAACAAGTTCAGAAGCTGACGCCTTATCCATAGGTACTATGTGGCTAGCAGGAAGGTCGCGTCTCCTGACCAGTGGTTGTGTAGCCAGCATTCCTGTCAAACCTACCGCACTCCAGACCAATGTAAGATCTCTTTCACACTTAACTTACAATTTTTGGCCTCAACTTGGCAATATTGCGTTTAATACCTAGACATGGGTCAATTTCTAGTGGCCTATATCTTTTAAGAAAATTTATTAAATTCAATTCTACAAATAACATTTTTTTTTTTTCTACACAGGAGTCAAGATTATTTATACCTCAGTTCAGTAACTTCTATCTAGTATCTGCGTTCTACCTCAAAATCAAATTGCCAATAATGCAGTTCTAAAATCTTATAATTAATTACCTTAATCATAATACATACAGTTTTCTTTACCTTATTACAGATTGTAGGGTTTAGCCATCAGTCACACAAAACTGAGCTTACGTTCTGTTGTCACCGGAAGAGGATGCCCTTATGGCTATCAAACTCTATGAAGAATCTTGACAGCCAGGTTGGTAAGTGTTAAGGTCAACAGTCCACATGTGATACAATTGCTTCACTTGTAGTCTAGCAATACAAATGTTCCTTATTTATTTACCTTATGACCTTTGTTATGATTTTTTTTGGGTCAGTTTATCAATTGCAGTTATAATGAATATGTCATATAATGCATAAAGAGGGACTAGAAGTATTAAAGTGGAGATGGAATATTATTTACTTTCCAAGAAGTGATTTTTACTTATGTTGATGTTTAATTCTCGATGTTTCAAAGCCTAATTGAAATGTATATATATAGCCAATGTATAATGATTTTTTTCCAGGTTTCTCTGTTTTGAGTGTCCAGCCATCTCCACATATACCAGTCAGCAAAACTAGTGATTTTCTTGGACAAAAGGTAAAATACATGTACTACTCAGGCCCTGTTTCGCGCGTAAACGCTTTGCTTATTTATTATATACTGAAACTATTGAAACCTGGTTCAAAAGTTTGAAAAGAAAAAAAATCATCAACTGATACTGGTTTTCTCTCGGCATCTTCCCTGACACCGCTTCACTTTTGGGACTTTACTGATTGGGAGGCTTGCGCCCTTTGAGAAAGTCCCCATGGCCGACACAGTAAAGCCTATAAAACAGCACTGACAACTAAAATCTAGCGCCGAGATATCCATGTCCATTTGTTAAGATTCTATTATTCAAAATACTCCATTATGTATATATATATATTTAATTCCAGCATAATATTTAAATTGCTAAAAATTCATTGAAAATTAATTTATTTTTTATTAAATATCGATTATACCATGTTCAATTGGGAATGATTTAGTAGCAAGTACACTGCACGCAATATTTAATAATCATTGAAAGAGTGTACGAAATTAAAACTTAGGTCATGAAATAGTAAAGCTTCAATTCCATGGCAATTTGGACTATATCTTCATTTATTTCTTTCAGAACCCGAAACATATGGAACAATTCTACAAGACATTAGTGCAGTTCTGTTCTTCACAATCCTAACGGAGGAATGATATGTGGTACATCTCTAACAGCTAACACTCTATCTGTGATATCAAATTATAATGACCATGTGAATTAACCTGTGATAATTTGAAATGACCTTGGACAAATCACATTTTTCTTTATGTGTGTAATATTCCAATTAAATATTAGTAAAAATTTCTCATTATGGCATCATCGCCCTGGTTGGAAAACAAAACTTTTGGAAATTAACTGATTGTGTGTTTAGTAGTGATGTTGATCTTGTTACTGTGATGCTGTTGAATGAAGCAAAATTATGCTTAAATTTTGCTTCCAATTCTTTTTAATACATGTTGTCATCATGTACATTATTAAGAAATCAGAAAAGCCATCAAAGAAACATTATTTACATGACCTGTCTGGGACAAACTTTTATGATTAAGTGACTGTGATAATCAATCTGATTAAAAACCAAAGTAAGCGTATTGAAAACTGGTTTTAAACCAGATTATGTCATAATGATGCTAAAATGAAGTTTTAATTTAAAATGTTTTTTACTCAAAGTGCAATTTAAATGTTTCTTTAAGAAATAATAAACAACCACTGTTGTTTTACAAGAGTTTTATTCGTTTTTAGAAAAATGATAAGATTAGCACACATTTGCTATAACCTGTTTATATTTACAATTAGTATATCTATAGCATTCACTTTTATATAAAATATCTATGAGATCTATGAATCAAGTAGAATTTAAATCCAATAGAGTTAAACTGGCTTTAAAGGACAGATTTACTTTATATATAATTGACCTCTGTATAAAAGATACTTGTCTATAAAGGATATTTGGGTATCATTTATAGAACAGTTTTGCTCTACTAAAACATTTCAAAATTGAAAAATGAAATGTGAAATAAATTCAATATTGAAAGTACTTATGACCTGTACTGTCATGTTACTGGAGGTTGTAAATTAATTCCTTATCAATTAATCAATATACAATTTAAAGGCCCAATTTACTCTAATAGCAGAGTCATTTGTAAATGGAAAAATCATCCACAACTGCAGCACCTGCAGCTGAACTATTCCAGTTCATATAGGTGACTAAGGTGAGCACTGAGATGTCAGCATTTGAAGCATGCTCGATTCCAGTTGACGAAAAATGAGTCCTGTTTTTGAAGAGTGCTTCTATTCCATTGGTCAAAAATTATGAGTCCCTGTTTTTGAAGATGGCTTCTCTTCCAGTTGAACAAAAGTTAGCGAACTGAACTCCTGTGGTTGAAGTCATATTTCTATTCCAGTTCACTAAGATTTGCACTGCGACTCCTGCGTTTGAGGTGGCCCTGCTAAATTTGCGAGTACTCGTGTCGGCCTAGTAACTGGTAGGCTAGAGGCAGGAAGATGGGAGATATTGCATGAAGAGGTTCACCTCCATAGCTAAACAAGTCCAGTCCTAGCTCCACTCCCTCACCGTAATCACACTCGTCGTTGCAAAACTGTACCAAGGTTACAAGTCTCCTGGATAGCTCTCCCATCTTTTTATCCCCTGTCACTGTTCACCTTTGCCTCCACAACTGCTTTGAACATTTCTTTAAGTCAGCTGTAATTAACAATATGTTTGTAAGTATGAACAATTAATATATACTTTCGTTATGTTTCGTTTAATTAATATTCTTTTAAACCGCCTGCAGAGTCATTTAAGGACGTGCTATGCTATATGTGGGGGAAAGCTGTAGAATCCAAAGAAAAACTACTGACCAGTCGTCAATACCTGGCAACTAGCCCATATGGGATTCAAACTCACAATCCAAGAGTGGAGGGCTTGTGGTAATGTTGACTTAATAGTAATTATAACCATGAGGAACATTCAGGTTAGCTTGTAAATAAATTGGTGAATTGGCCTGAATAATGCACATTTTTTGAACTTTTATATGATTAGAAAATCATTTTCAATTACAACAGTGGCGATGTATTGGCAAGAGAGGGCTTGTAACGCTCATCCCGATTTATTTAGTAATATCATGAAATAAGAACCTTAATTTTAACACCAACAGCGCTCACTTACTTTTTAAAAAGTCAACATGTTTGTTTTTAATATTTTTTTTTGGTGGTCTATTATACAATGACTTTATTGGTCCATTTTTCCCCTCTGAACAAGCATGATCGTAGATTTACAGTATTATCGCTACAGAAAAAGTTATTATGGTGACTGCCGTAAGAGTAAATGAGCACTCTGAGACATGTAAATTGTTTTAGGATGATACGTGATGGACAAAACCTGACAAATGGTCAGACCCAGGTCAACTTAGTTTTACTTAAATCATAAACCTCTAACACAACTAAAATACTTAGTTGAATCAAAAACATTCCCTTTTAGTTAAAGAAAGAACTTGATATAGTAATAATTAGTCATTTTTTAAAGTTTCTGATTAGAGAGAAATTGTTAAACAATGCTATCAATTTACCTGGCTTCCTCTGGGACTTCTCTGTATCCCACCTCGTTTCCATCCAAAGGTACTACCATCCCGGCACCTGGAATGTCTTAACCACACTTTTCTTATCACGCTCTTCATTCTTTTTGGTTTTAACGTCTAGAGAATAAGTTCTTTTTATATTGCAAAGTCTTGCAAATCTTCTGAAAGTTCTGCAATTTCTTCTTTTTTACTCGCATCAATGTCCTTGTAATTGTAAGGCGTTCATCAATCGCAACCCTGAAGCAGAAAACATAAAAATTGAAAATTAAAATAGGGCTTGGTAGAGAATATGATGTGGAAGTCTCCACACTTGAATTTTCCCACAAATGGTAATAAAGAACTTATTGTAAGGATCTTCAGATTTTTGCAGAACTCAAATATCAAAAGAACAATAATTGGCCATAATTTTTACTACAATCGCATATGCAAATCCCATTACAATTATACCAGTGACTGAAAGGAAATCATTAGTAAATTTAACCACAAATGAACCAGATAACCCTGAAAATAAGTTTAATTAATAACAAGGAGTCCCGAGGCATTTTTGTGCGTCAGTGAATGCAGAACCTGCGTCCGGGAAATCCCTGCATAGACTATCAGGCAGTAAATGGTGAGGGTTATAATATAACTACTAACACCAATACAATGGAAAGGATTCAATTAACACAATCATTAAAAACATAACAAACCAATTTTCTTTTTTATCTACTAATTTGAAACACAATTTTGGGTTTACTAAATCATAAATTCTTGATTGCTGCCCATAATGTTGTCCCTTTTAGGAGAAATGATGGCAGGAGTCGCACTTTGTTGTGAGCTAACAAAGGCGGGGATCTGTAGGAATCGTCCCTACAAGCCAATACAATAGAATCTCATATTCATATGAGAAATTGAAAATCAGTCAACAACATGCCAATTCTTCCACAGCTATATTTAAATTTCTTATTACACTATGCATTTCATGTATAAGGTGGTGACAAAATAATTGAGTTTAATTTTATCATAGAGTATATTATACATAATAGCATTTTGATGAGGTCGATACAAAGTTATATCGACGCAAAGAAAAATATTGACCGAGGACGTAGTCCGAGGTCGATATTTTTTCTGTAGTCGATTATA
>SAYR01026336.1:773140-816163 GCA_004382745.1 Argopecten irradians irradians | reverse complement strand
CCGCCATCTTCAAAAACACATTTTGAACTTCTTCTCAAGTTCTACCAGTGCGATTTGGCTGAAACTTGCATGAAATGATCCTGACATGTTCCCGACAAAGTTTTGTTATATTTCAGGTCGATCTGAAATCCAAGATGGGCGCCACAGCTGCCATCTTGAAAACACATTTTGAACTTCTTCTCAAGTTCTACTATTGTGATTTGGCTGAAACTTGCATGAAATGATCCTGACATGGTCTCGACAAAGTGTTGGCATTTTTTTGGTCAATCCGAATCCAAGATGGCCTCAACAGCCGCCATTTTGAACACACAATTTGAACTTCTTCTCAAGTTTTACCCGTGGGATTTGTCTGAAACTTGCATGAAATGATCCTGACATGGTGCCGACAAAGTATTGCTATTTTTCGGGTCGATCCGAAATTCAAGATGGGCGCCACAGCTGCCATCTTGAAAACACATTTTAACTTCTTCTCAAGTTCTACTAGTGCGATTTGACTGAAACTTGCATTAAATGATCCTAACATGGTCCTGACAAAATGTGACGTTATTTTTTGTGTCGATCTGAAATCCAAGATGGTTACCACAGCAGCTATCTTGAAAGCACATTTTGAACTTATATTCTTCTCAAGTTCTGGCTATAACCTGCATGAAATGATCCTGACATGGTCCCGACAAAATATTGTTACATCTCTGATTGATCCTAAATCGAAGATGGCTACCATGACACTATTTCTAATTAATTTCCTATATGTCAAGGCCCTTGGGCCTCTTGTTTGAAATCAAATTTGTTGAAAGAAATTGAAAATGATCCTGACATGGTCCTGACAAAGTGACACCTTATATTATTAATTTTACTATTGCCTAGGTAGTCAGATGACTGTTAAGGCCCTTTGGGCCTCTTGTATTAATAGTATTATGTTATGAGTTATAAATGGATTTTTCTTTAGGAGGGTCTCTCATGTATGGAAAGGATGGAGTGTGTTATCTTGGTGATATTTGTCGGTTCAGAAAAAGCATATGTGAGCATATACAAACAGGTATGTATATATGTACAACTTCTAGAGTCATCTAACATACAAACATGTGTTACTAACAGTACCTTGGTCTATCTCATTGAAGCATACAGATTTCTTTCATGGAAAGTTTATAACATTTAACTTTTTCAATTACTTCCAGTTCTGAGTAATGGTAAGGTAACCATAGACATAGCCAGCAAGTTCACAAGAGGATTACCTCAGAAGGTGGAACAGAAGTTGGAATGCTCCGTGTGGGCTTACACCGATCCTGTCACCAACAGAAAACCTCAGCATTTTGATGATATTTTTACAGGCTGTGAGACAGGCAACATAGCAAAACCAATGTTGGAGTAAGGCAATTTAATTCCTTTAGTCAATCTACAAGAAAGTTCTGTTAAAGTGCAAATAACAATTATCAGATTATAGATAGCTGAATTACAATCTTACAATTTAGAAATACTTTTTTTTTGAGAAAACAGTACAAGTAACTGAATACAAGTTATTTAATACAAGCATATATGTACAGATATTCTTATTATTGAAAAAAAAGAGTATAGTTTATTTTTGTGTTATGGTGGATTACCCAATATTCATCAAGGTACCTGCATTTCCATTTGTAGTGTGTTCAGCCTACTTCAGTTTGTGGACAGTGGAGACAGTATCACCAGGGACGAGGCTTCAGTGAGGTGTGCTGAACACAAACTTAGATCTTCACTGGAACCAGACGCTGGGCAGCAGGTATCACCCATTAGTGACCAGGACATGGAACAGGTGCTTCAAACTTTTCATTGTTATGTAAATTAACACAATGGCTCATTTTGTGTAATCATTTAATGTACAAGCTTTACTGATAATAGAATTGACAAACAAAATGCTAACCAGTTAGTTTTTTTATAGTGGAATTATGGTTGATATACACCACATGTTGTCAAATATTCAAATTGAACACGACCATCGCTGGTACCGCATCACTTTTGCGATATTCACGTTGCATATACATGTAGCATACACCTGGCTAGCATTTTGTTTATCTCTCAACTACACATGGTTTTAAGTTCATATGACCAATTGTCATCATGTTTCGTCCGTCGTCGTGCACCGTCCGTCGTGCCTAGGACTATTTATACAAAAGCCTACTCCTCCTTAACCCTGGAGTGGATTACATTTATATTTGGTGTGAAACATCATTGGGGAAGGAAAATAATATTTTATATAAACGAGATAGGTCCGACCCCTAGGGGCCGAGGGGTGGGGCCCCAAAAGGGGAAATTTTCTTAATTTTAGCTTTAAAATCCTACTCCTTTGCCATGGATGGCAACCAAATTTGTTTTGAAACTTTGTTTGGAAAGGCCAATCATATTTCATATAAATGAGCCTGCTCCGACCCCTAGAAGGGGCGGGGCCCCAAAAGAGGAAAATTTCTTAATTTAAGCTTTAAAATCCTACTCCTCCTTCATCCTTGGATGGATTTCATCCATATTTGGTGTGAAACATCATTGGGGAAGGACAATCATTTTTTTATATAAATGAGCCTGGTCCGACCCCTAGGGGCAGAGGGGCAGGGCCCCAAAAGGGCAAGCTTTCATAATTTTAGCTTTAAAATCCTACTCCTCCTTAACCCTTGGATGGATGGCAACTGGTTTGAAACATTGTTGGGAAAGGGCAATCATATTTTATATATATTTTTAAATGAGCTTGCTCCAAGTCCAACCCCTAAGGACTGAAGGGTAAGGCCCAAAAAGGGAAAATTTTCATAATTCTAGCTTTAAAATCCAATTCCTCCTTAACTCTTGAGTAGATTTCATCCATATTTGGCGTGAAAAATCATTGGAGCAAGACAATCATATCTTGTATAAACAAGTTATGTCCGACCCCTGGGGACAGAGGGGCGGGGCTCAGAAGGGGGAACATTAGGTGAGGACAATTATATTTTATAAAGGACTGAGGTAAGATCCATGGGGATAGAACGGCAGGGGTCCAAAATGGGAGCTTCGCTGAACTCCTTAATCCTTGAATGGGTTACAACCATATATGGATAAAGGGCTACCAGGTTTGTTCAACAAATGACCATTACCTATTTCAGAACTTTATACTGTGACTTTGCTGTTTTGTACCATGAGTAAAATGAACATTAAGACCCATGGGCCTCTTGTTTAAAAATAAAACCTGAAGCGAAGGTGATTGGCTGCTGTTTGCTCAACTAAATGTGTATACGGCTGACATTACGAATGTGTGAAATAGAAGGGTCTCAGAAGCATTTCACTGTGCAGAGCTGTTTAATTTCATTTGATTAAATGGGATGTAACATGGGGGCAGTGGGGTACATAAGATCCCAATGAAAAGGTATGTGTATGTTTTCCCGGCTTTACATGGACGATATATTAGAAATATGCTGCCGATGTAGCGTTGGCCAAATCTGTCCTACGATTTCACATTTTTAAGAGGTGCTGCGAGCTGACTATATATTAAGGGGAAAAAATTTAAAAAGCCTAATAATATAGGCAGGTTTAGCGGACTAAGACTCAACCTACATATGGCCATGGTGACCTAGTGATAATTTAAGGTCATTGGACTACTTTCCTTAAATGATCCTGGCTGTTCAATTCAAAGGACATACACAAATCTGGTTTAATAGAATACCATAAAGCTAAGCTGAATCTTAATTGTTTTCACAGGTAAAAGTGATATATTTTGTAAAATGACTGATGCATCTTTGCACGATATTTTATCATATACCTAGAAACTTTCATGACTATCTATAAACGTTAAAATTAAATATTGTTATGGAGTTAAGAACTGCTAAATATCTTTCCATTGTTGATGTGTTTACTTTTCTACTTTTAAATTATTTATAGTACTTGCGACTGGCTAATACCATTCAGCCTACAACAAGTTCAGAAGCTGACAGCCTTATCCATAGGTACTATGTGGCTAGCAGGAAGGTCCGCTCCTCCAGTGGTTGTGTAGCCAGCATTCCTGTCACCGCACTCCAGACCATGTAAGATCTCTTTCACACTTAACCTTACAAATTTTTGGCCTCAACTTGCCAATATCTGCGTTTAATACCTAGACATGGGTCAATTTCTAGTGGCCTATACTTTTAAGAAAATTTATTAAATTCAATTCTACAAATACATTTTTTTTTCTACACAGGAGTCATAGATTATTTATACCTCAGTTCAGTAACTTCTATCTAGTATCTGCGTTCTACCTCAAAATCACATGCCAATAATGCAGTTCTAAAATCTATAATTAATTACCTTAATCATAATACATACAGTTTCTTTACCTTATTACAGATGTAGTTTAGCCATCAGTCACACAAAACTGAGCTTACGTTCTGTTGTCACCGAAGAGGATGCCCTTATGGCTATCAAACTCTATGAAGAATCCTTGACAGCCAGGTTTGGTAAGTGTTTAGGTCAACAGTCCACATGATACAATTGCTCACTTGTAGTCTTACAATACAAATGTTCCCTTATTTATTTACCTATGACCTTTGTTATGATTTTTTTGGTCAGTTTATCAAATTGCAGTTATATGATTATGGTACATATAATGCATAAAGAGGGACTAGAGTATTAAAGTGGAGATGAAAATTATTTACTTTCCAAGAAGTGATTTTTTACTTATGTTGATGTTTAATTCATGTGTTTCAAAGCCTAATTGAAATGTATATATATACACATATGTATATGATTTTTTCCAGGTTACTCTGTTTTGAGTGTCCAGCCATCTCCACATATACCAGTCAGCAAAACTAGTGATTTTCTTGGACAAAAGGTAAATACATGTAACCTACTCAGGCCCTGTTTCGCCAGTAAACGCTGCCTTATTATTATATACTGAACTATTGATAACCTGGTCAAAAGTTTGAAAAGAAAAAAAATCATCAATGATACTGGTTTTCTCTCGCATCTTCCTGACACCGCTTCACTTTTGACCTTTTTTTGAGAGCTTGCCCCTTTGAGAAAGTCCCCATGGCCGACACAGTAAAGCCTATAACACAGCTGACAACTAAAATCTAGCCGAGATATCCATGTCCATTTGTTAGATTCTATTATTCCAAAATACCCATTATGTATATATATTTTAATTCTAGCATATCAATTTAAATTGCTAAAAATTCATTGAAAATTAATTTATTTTTATTAAATATGATTATACATGTTCAATTGGAATGATTTAGTAGCAAGTACACTGCACAATATTTAATAATCATTGAAAGAGTGTAGAAATTAAACTTAGTCATGAAATTGTAAGCTTCAATTCCATGCATTTGACTATATCTTCATTTATTCTTTCAGAACGACAAACATATGGAACAATTCTACAGGACATTAGTACAGTTCTGTTCTTCACAATCTTACACGGAGGAATGATATGTTATACATCTCTAACAGCTAACACTATCTGTGATATCAAATTTATAATGACCTTGGTAAATTAACCTGTGATCATTTGAAATGACCTTGGACAATTCATGAACATTTTTTTATGTGTAATATTCCAATTAAATATTAAGTAAAATTTCTCATTTTGGCATCATCGCCCTGGTTGGAAAACAAACTTTTGGAAAATTAAACTGATTGTGTGTTTAGTAGTGATGTTGATCTTGTTACTGTGATGCTGTTGAATGAAGCAAAATTATGCTTAAATTTTTGCTTCCAATTCTTTTTATACATGTTGTCATCAATGACATTATTTAAGAAATCAGAAAAGCCATCAAAGAACATTATTTACTGACCTGTCTGGGACAAACTTTATGATTAATGACTGTGATAATCAATCTGATTAAAACCAAAGTAAGCGTATTGAAAACTGGTTTTAAACAGATTATGTGATAATGATGCTAAAATGAAGTTTTAATTAAAAATGTTTTTACTCAAAGTGCAATTTAAATGTTTCTTTAAGAAAATAATAAAACAACCACTGTTGATTTTACAAGAGTTTTATTGTTTTTAGAAAAATGATAAGATTAGCACACATTTGCTATAGTTATATTTACAATAGGTTTATCTATACATTCACTTTTTAATTTAAAATTATCTATGAAGATCTATATATCAAGTAGAATTTAAATCCAATAGAGTTAAACTGGCTTTAAAGGACAGATTTACTTTATATATAATTGACCTCTGTATAAAAGATACTTGTCGATAACGGATATTTTGGGTATCATTTATAGACAAGTTTGGCTACTAAAATTGAAATTTCAAAATTGAAAAATGAATGTGAAATAAATTCAATATGAAATACATTATGACCTGTACTGTCATGTACTGGAGGTGTAAATTAATTCCTTATCAATAATACAATATACAATATAAAGGCCAATTTACTCTAATAGCAGTCATTTGTAAATGGAAAATCATCACAACTGCAGCACCTGCAGCTGAACTATTCCAGTTCATATAGGTGACTAAGGTGAGCACTGAGATGTCAGCATTTGAAGCATGCCTCGATTCCAGTTGACAAAAATGAGTCCTGTTTTTGAAGAGTGCTTCTATTCCATTTGTCAAAAATTATGAGTCCTGTTTTTGAAGAGTGCTTCTATTCCAGTTGACAAAAGTTAGCACTGACACTCCTGTGGTTGAAGTCTATTTCTATTCCAGTTCACTAAGATTTGCACTGCGACTCCTGCGTTTGAGGTGAGCCTCTATAATTTGCGAGTACTCGTGTCGGCCTAGTAACTGGTAGGCTAGAGGCAGGAGATGGGAGATGATTGCATGAAGAGGTTCACCTCCATAGCTAAACAAGTCCAGTCCTAGCTCCAATCCCTCACCGTAATCACACTCGTCGTTAGCAAACTGTACCAAGGTTACAAGTTCCTGGATAGCTTCCATCTTTTTATCCCTGTCACTTTCACTCTTTGCCTCCACAACTGCTTTGAACATTTTCTTTAAGTCAGCTGTAATTAACAATATGGTTTGTAAGTATGAACAATTAATATATTACTTCGTTATGTTTCGTTTAATTAATATTCTTTTAACCGCCTGCAGAGTCATTTAAGGACGTGCTATGCTAAGAATGTGGGGGAAAGCTGTAGAATCCAAAGAAAAACTACTGACCAGTCGTCAATACCTGGCAACTGCCCCATATGGGATTCAAACTCACAATCCAGAGTGGAGGGCTTGTGGTAATGTTGACTTAATAGTAATTATAACCATGAGGAACATTCAGGTTAGCTTGTAAAATAAATTGGTGAATCTGGCCTGAATAATGCACATTTATTTGACTTTTATATGATTAGAAAATCATTTTCAATTACAACATGGCGATTTATTGCAAGAGAGGGCTTGTAACGCTCATCCGATTTATTTAGTAATATCATGAAATAGAACCTTAATTTTAACACCACAGCGCTCACTTACTTTTAAAAAGTCAACATGTTTGTTTTTAATATTTTTTGTGTGGTCTATTATACAATGACTTTAATTGGTCCATTTTTCCCTCTGAACCAGCATGATCGTATGATTACAGTATTATCGGCTACAGAAAAAGTTTATATGGTGACTGCCGTAAGAGTAAATGAGCACTCTGAGCAACATGTAAATTGTTTTAGGATGATACGTGATGGACAAAACCTGACAAATGGTCAAGACCAGGTCAACTTAGTTTTACTTAAATCATAAACCTCTTTTTAACACAACTAAAATACTTAGTTGAATCAAAAACTTCCTTTTAGTTAAAGAAAGAACTTGATATAGTAATAATTAGTCATTTTTAAAGTTTCTGATTAGATGAAAATTGTAAATCAATGCTATCAATTTACCTGGCTCCTCTGGGACTTCTCTGTATCCCACCTCGTTTTCATCCAAAGGTACTACCATCCCGGCACCATGGAATGTCTTACACACACTTTTCTTATCACGCTCTTTCATTCTTTTGGTTTTAACGTCTAGAGAATAGTTCTTTTTATTTGCAAAGTCTTGCAAATCTTCCTGAAAGTTCTGCAATTTCTTCTTTTTACTCGCATCAATGTCCTTTGATTTAAGACGTTCATCAATCGCTAACCTGAAGCAGAAAACATAAAAATTGAAAATTAAAATAGGGCTTGGTAGGAATGATGTGGAAAGTCTCACACTTGAATTTCCCACAAATTGGTAATAAAGAACTTATTGTAAGGATCTTCAGATTTTGCAGACTCAAATATCAAAAGACAATAATTGCCATAATTTTACTACATCGATAATGCAATCCCGTTTACAATTATACCAGTGACTGAAAGGAAATCATTAGTAAATTTAACCACAAATGAACCAGATAACCTTGAAAATAAGTTTAATTAATAACAGGAGTCCCGAGGCATTTTTGTGCGTCAGTGATGCAGAAAACCTGCGTCTGGGAAATCCCTGCATAGACTATCAGGCAGTAAATGGTGAGGGTTTATAATATAACTACTAACACCAATTCAATGGACAAGGATTCAATATTACCAACAATCAATTAAAAACACAAAATTTTCTTTTTTTATCTACTAATTTGAAACACAATTTTGGGTTTACTATCATAATTACTTGATTGCTGCAAAAATGTTGTCCCCTTTAGGAGAAATGATGCAGGAGTCGGCAGCTTTGTTGGAGGCTACAAAGGCCGGTGGATCTGTAGGATCGTCCCTAAAAGCCAATACATAGAATCTATATTCATATGAATTGAAAATCAGTCAAAACATGCCAATCTTCCACAGCTATATTTTAATTCTATTTACAATGATTTCATATATAATGTGATGACAAAATAATTGAGTTTAATTTTATCATAGAGTATATTATACAAATATAGCATTTTGATGAGGTCGATACATAGTTATATCGACCAAAGAAAAAATATTGACCGAGGACGTAGTCCGAGGTCGATATTTTTTCTGTAGTCGATATAACCATGTATTGACCGAAATCAAAATGCTATATTTGTTTTATTATTTTTCTGGATTTTTTTTACATTTTGAAATGAGTGCAAATCTAAATAAACATCGCATTGTAAATTCTGCTTTGCTATGACAGTTACAATCTTATGATTTTGTAACATGTTTAATTTAAGAACAACATACGAAAACAGAATCAATTGATGCACTTCACGCTTTTATTACATGCACCCCGTACATGCGTTCTTGTCAATTGCATACATACGTACATGTACTCGATTATACCTGTAGTTCCATGTCGGACACAGTCAATTAAATGTGTAGTTTGTTCTCCGTTGAAATAATCCACTTCGACGCCAAACATATAGTAAAAGATTCAGATTGACATGAACATACATTCTATTATGCTTAGTACTCCATTTCGTAAAATTAAAAATCGTATACATACTGTACGATTAGCTTAATTCTAGGTGGAAATTTTCAAATAAATATCAAACGTATTCACTATTCAATGGCTCCAGATGCTTAATGAATGTTACTCGATTATTTCCTACTCTCCTACCGTGTTTATGTTGAAAATTTGAAAGTTTAAACTGTAGTCATCAGCTGGAAGTCATTATCATCTTTGACAGAAACCGTAACAATCAACGTCGTCTGTCACATTTTGTGGTTACGCTTCAAACTCAGGTCATCAAAGCGTTTGTTTCAAAGCGCCAGGAACACGAAGCGTTTTGGTAACGTAGATGATAACGTTATCTAAAAATAACCGTGCAATATACTTTTTCTATAAACTACTTCCGGAAAAATCGTGCAATATAGTTTTTTATCGGTGAGCACGTGGCGTGTTTTTGACCAATGAAAAGTGACAAAAAATCCAGAAAAATAATAATTGTATATATCTTAATGACAGCGACAACTTTTCCTTTATATTCTGTGATATTTCAGTATGAATTAATTTTGCATTTCTATAACTGATTATTTCCAACTGAAAAAGCACCTGAAATAGCCTAGATGAAACATATTCTTCTCATCACTTTTGACAACTGTCTGAAACTCTGGAGGGTCATAGTAGTATCGCCAGTGCAGTAGGAAGTTTGGTCGCTTTCCACGTCTGTTCTTTTTTACTCCTTTATGTTTACCAGCTAGGATGTCATAGGGTCCTACCAACTGGAATCCCAGATCTTTACTCATAACATCTGTCAAACATTAAATTTATTTTTAAAAGGTATACACGTACAATAATATATTCTGGTATTTAACCATGTCACAATCTATTATTGATTGACATTAAAGATGCTCCACCGCCGACAGAGCATAAACAATATTCATCAATTTAACAATAATTGGTGTTTAATCGGTATATATATATATAATTAACACAAAAAGTAATATGAAATAAGTAATTTTGCTTGTGGTGCATGCCACATTAGGCAATCAATCCTTCATTTCATATAGGATATAGTGCCACTTAATTTTTTCAGGATGCGATAAATTATTTTTTTATCTTGAAATAAAATTAAGAAGCTCAAATTTTTCAATCATAGTAATGGTGTAAAGTTAATAACTTTTGTAACTAAAGAAAGATACTATCTGTCTGCTCCTATTTTTAATAGCACTCTGTCTGCTCCTATTTTTAATAGCAAAAAAATGTCATTGTCAGCGGTGGAGCATCTTTAATCAATGGTCAGGCCTAGGCCTATTTTAAATTCAATTTATTGGCTGGAAGAATTATGACTTTTGATGATTAACTATTACTCGTAAAATTATAAATCAATTCTAATGTATTTCAAAAACCTTACAAAAATTTATCAAAATTGTATTTCAATCATAGGTGCGTTTATTAACACAAAAGATGTAACTTTCACCTTCAGGGTGTTTGCCATTTTTACTTTTACAAAATTCCCAGAAATCATAAAAGTCATCAGGCATTTCTACTAAGAATTTTCTTTTGATGTTTTCCTTAACATCCTCCGGAGAGAGTGGTATGTCAGCATCTTCATCTGGACTATCTTCAACATCTTCTTTAGGGCTTGAATCTGTAAATCATTAATCAAGTATAAAAAATATTTTAAAATATGCAATTTTTAGATTAAGACTTTAGCTTTTTGTTTTAGTGGCTTTTTTAATGGATAAAACTGGAAAACATATATTTTGAAATGTTTTGTTTATTATTTTGTTTTTGGTATTGTACCCAAATGCAATTTTACCCAGAAATTCAGCAGCTCCTGTTGATGTACTTGGTGCTACATCAACAACATCTTCGTCTTTCTCATCAGCTTTCTTTTTGCCGAAAAAGTCTGAAATTGTTGTTCCTTTTCTCTTTGGTTCATCATTATTTATGACTTTCTTCTTTTTCTTTGCTGGTTGTTCGTCCTCCTAAATTTTAGACAGAAAATGGTGTCGTCATTAGAGTAGATATTAAGAATGGTAGTTATGTTTGTTTTGAACAAAACTAATATGAAAATGCATGTATACGCACCAAATAATTGGAAACCTACAAAAAAGTATAGAACACTGTGCCGGAGTGATTTTCGGAGGCAGTGCTCCACTACGACACATAGGGACCAATTCGTACCCAGTTGAAAGGTATAGTAGGCCGGGTATGTATATTCGTTCTACCAAGTAGCCTACCTGGGCTGTTTTTCGTTTATTCGAAACAACCGGTTCGACCTTTAATTTTGTTAAAAAGGTTGGGCACAACCCTGCATGTGGGTAACAGTTACCCATTTGAGTAACAGTTACCTGTTTGAGTAATCAATAAGTTACCCAAATGAGGAATATTTTGTAAGAAAAATGCATGAAATTGTTTTAAACTTTTTTATCAAAAAAGGGCGTAATAATTTTGACATGGCACCATACTAACATAATATAGTACATTATTACTGGTAATCAAAATGGGACAAACTTAATTGTCTCAATTTTGGTAAAAGTCACAAAATAAACCACCTCCATTGCTTACTATGGTGCTAAAAATAGAAACCAGGTAAAACTCATTCAACCATTACATTTGCACTAAATTTCCCTGATAGCTATACACTGAAGTCAATGGAGAGCACCTAAATTGTAATCTTACAACAAAGTTAGACAACAGATTTTGATATTTCACCCACAGAAGCATAGAGTCTTTGATCAGTTGTAAGGCATTCTAAAAATTATGACGCCTTTTTATTTCAATTTTAAAACAACATTATGCGTTTTCTTTTCACATAATTACTCAATTGGGCAACTCATTATTTCAAGTGTAAATCCTGACGGATCTACCTACTAATCTACCAAATAATCGACCTACTTCATCATATTGAAGATCATGTCGATATTGTTGAAGGTGTTGCTATGAACAGGGGAAGAGAAGAAAATAATTAAATTAGAGATGAAAGACGAGTTTTGAAGGAGTCAAGTGACTTTGAGATTACAAGATCTTGCGGAAGAGAGTTCCAGTCTTGGATAGTGCGGGGAAAGAAGGAGTGTTTGCGAGAATCAGTTCTACAGTAATGTATTTGGTATGCAAATGTATGGGAGTGTCTGGTAGGGCGTAACTGTGAGGTCAAGTATTGGTCTTTTTTAATAGCTACTATGCCGTGAGTGATTTTGAAAAGCATAGTTAGCCGTGCGTTTTTTCTTCTAGCCGATATGCTAGGCCACTCTAGGTGTTCAAGCATGTCACTAACGCTTGAGGTGTTATGGAATCTGTTAGTGACATATCGAGCAGCTCTGCGTTGGACCATTTCTAGCTTATTAATGTCTCCCTTCTGGTATGGGTCCCACAATGTACAGGCATGTTCAAGTGTGGGACGTACTAAAGATTTGTATGCTTGTTCTTTAATCTTTTAAAAAATCTCTGCAGTTTTTGCTACAGGCCTGTGTGGGCTTTGTCGAGGCTCATCTGAAAACAATATAAAATCATCAGGTCCGTCTTTAATTTATAAACGAACAACTTGGTCCAACCAGTCAAACCGTATAATCGAAAACGGCCCATGTCAATGATCGACCCAATCCAATCCAGCTACATACAAATCATTCACCGAATCAGAGTATACCGTTATCTTAAGACTAATTTTGTCATTTAAATTGACATACATTATGATTGATGACATATAAAAGATCGATTTTAAGATATGGAAAATGTTTGAGCTAACGAGAGTCTATTCATTTCGATTTTTCGAACTGTTGCGACGGCGGGAAACATCAAACAATCAAAATTTCAAATATTTACGATCCATCCAGTTGAAATCAACGTGCATTTAACGCTGATGTTTGAAATGGTGTGTCATACCTCACTAGATTTTTGTTTAGGATGGTCATAATCCTTCAAATGTTGCGTATTTTTCCTGTAACAATTTGCGCCGTACTTGCATTCTCGCTTTGACGCCATTTTCGTCAATATTTACCTCCGAATGTGAAGAGTTCATGGAGGGAGCAATCTTTACTTTTTGTGTGCATCTAAAAATATTTCTCATTCATAAGATTTTATACCAAAACATCGCATGGGTATGTGTAAACTTATTTACATTCATGAAAGTGGAACAGTAAAGCAATCTTTAAAAGATTTCAGATTGACTTATATTGAATATTGAAATATTGTTTAAGAATGCTCCTCCCGCTTTTGATGACGTCACTGGTATTGTAGTATTTACACAAGTACCTTGGTGAGACTTCACTGGAGCTGGCCTCCAGTAAATTTGTCTTACAAAACCTCATATATCTTCACTTGATACGTCTGGAACGTCATCAAACCATTAAGGATGGTATGCTTCATCTTTTACTCCAGCGTAACTTTCGATTCGTTTGTACTGGTGGTTCGACCGACCTATTTGATTCGACCTACCAAATGAAATGCCCCCCCCCCCCCCCCCCGCTATCAAGTTGTTGGTTTCGCTTTTCGGAAACACTGCTCAAGTCGTTTCGGTACATTGTACTCTTGTTTCGGGACGAATTGTTTCCGAAACGACCAGAATCCTCCCTCCCCATATACAGTAGAGGTATTTCTGTGTTGTTGGTATTACAGTTTCTGCTTATCTATTTTTTAATACGACATATAATGGATGCAGGCTTTTAGCCTCTATACTGTATCCATATCAATATTACATGAATTCAATGATACAATGATAAATATTCTTTGTATCCATATTCTTCTGATCGCAATATGTAGAGTATACAGTATACATATAATATATACATGTAATTTAATGTTCATTTGAGTTAATAAGCATATATTTAAGTTAAAATGTTTTTTGACAGTTTCTCCAATGATTGTCTAAAAGAATTTCAAATTTCTTGACATCTGTTGCATCTATAACATATCTAAACTCAATGTGTCTGATAAAAGGCAATCCTGCACGACATGGAAAGATCGATGATTTTGTACTTGTTTATTTTCTACATTTAAGGATCTGCTTTGGTGAAAAGGCAAAATTTTCTGATGACTAACTTTTTTCTAATATCTATTTTTGGAAATAGGAATTCACACCAAAGTTGAAAATATAATAAAAGTAATATGGTGGTGCATGCTTGATTTTGAGCTATCATGAATTAAAGGTAGCCATGTGACGTATACTGTGATTTTACCAGAATTTCACTGTTCTGAGCATACAACATATGGTGGCGGGGAATTCGACAGGACATGGAAAATAAAAAAAATTATAGTGTGCGAACGCGAAAGTATTGCGTATGAACGCAATCTAAACATTTTGTGCAAATGCAATAATCACTGAGTAATTGACAGTTAATTATCAGGTTTACTATTTCATTGCAATTTTTTATTTTTCTTGTCCTTTCCCAGCCACCGTAAACACATGATGAACTAAAGCGATATTTTGCAAATTATATTAATTGTCTGATAAGTATGAATATATTTGACAAAACCAATGTTTTCTTTAAGAAAAAAATACAATGTATCACACGGTCACCCCTAGCCCTACCGGTTTGAAGAAGAAAATACATTTTTTTTTTTTTTTACAATTTTGACAGAATCAACGCACTATAGAAAAAGTTCTGATGAATAATGTTTTCTGAAATTTTGCAGTTCAAAAGAAATTAATTAATAAAAGAAGTTGCTGTTTCTAAAACCATCAGGTCAGGGTGCTTGAATTTTTTATCCTGTTACAAAGTTTGTTATTTTTCAGCATTTCTTGTAAAAAATTTAAATCACTTTATCTTCATGCAAATGTAAAATTTAAAACCAATATATTTTGATTCCACTCTTAAATGCTTATCATTTTCATCTCTATGAACTTAAAAAAGATTTACAGAAAAAATGAAATTTCTTTTTTGTTTATTTATTTTTTTTTTTTTCAAAAGTTATCAATATGTATGTAACATCATCTTAGGCAATCAATACACATTTTCTGATGTTTAAAAAAAGAAGAAGATTTTTTTGTTTGGGAAAGGTATTTGGCCTTAACATATTTTTGATAACAACATGGTATGATTGTTTTCAGCCTGAAAACATTAACATCAAAGTTGTGGCTCGCTGCCGACCTTTGACCTCTGATGAGGCCAATAAAGGAGCAAAACCAGTTGTGAAGATATCTGGTGACAAGATTTCTGTGGAAACTGGAGGAAAGGTAATAACTATAAATTCATATTATTGCCTGCATTAATGTTCAGTAATTAACAGTAATAAAATCTATCTTGTCACAGACAAAAAAAAATTTCACATAAAATCTAAATTTTCAAGGATATTCAGTAATGTTTCTACATTAATTCATGTAATTCAAAAATGGGATTTAATAATAATCATATATGTATTAGATATCATGATCAAGATTGTAAATGATGTTTACTTTTTTAGGTCACTTGACCATAGGTCATGGTGACCTATTGCGATAGCCTTTTGTCCGTCATCGTCCGTAGTGCGTCGTCCGTCGTGCGTCAACTTTTTGTTGTGAACACGATAACTTGAGTAAATGTGAACCGAGATTGATGAATCTTTGTATGTAGCTTAATATTAACAAGATCTCGGACGAATTCGAGTTTCAGGGTTGCCGGGTCAAGTTCAAGGTCACTGCTACTATTTTTAGAAAATCCCTATCAGCACTCTAGCATCTTCATTCCTCGAGTGATTTTGATAGATAATTTCTTTGTCAGCACTCCGTCGTGCGTTAACTTTTTGTTGTGAACACGATAACTTGAGTAAATGTGAACCGAGATTGATGAATCTTTGTATGTAGCTTAATATTAACAAAATCTCGGACGAATTCGAGTTTCAGGGTTGCCGGGTCAAGTTCAAGGTCACTGCTATTATTTTAGATAATTTCTTTTTCGCACTCTAGCGGCTTCATTCCTTGAGTGATTTTGATCAAACTGCACACAACTACAAAGGACTGAAAAAGTTTGAACTTCAAGTTTGCTGGGTCAAGGTCAAGGTCACCGTTACTATTTTTAGAAAATCCTTTTTAGTGCTCTAGCGGCTTCATTCCTTGAGTGATTTTGATCAAACTTCACACAAATTTAAAGGACCATACTATTTTTGACAAGATACAGTTTCAGGATTGCCAGGTCAAGGTCAAGGTCACTGTTACTATTTTTATGTCACCTGACCATACGTCATAGTGACCAACTGCAATAGCCTATTGTCCATCGTGCGTTAACTTTACTTTGTGAACACGATGACTTGAGTAAATGTTAACCGAGGTTGATGAAACTTTGTATGTAGCCTTAGATCAACAAGATTTCGTACGAGTTCAAAAATGGGAATTATTTGGCAGTAACGTAAAAGTTATTGTTCTAATTTTATCATTGTGCTTGTGAACAAGATAACTTTGGTAACTGTGAACTGATTTTGATGAAACACTGTATGTAGCCTTATATCAACAAGATCTAGGATGAGTTTGAAAAAGGGAATTTTTCGACGGTAACTTTATTATAGAGTTAATGTCCTTTGTAATAATGCTATTATTGGACATTGTGTTCTAAAGATATTGTGGTGCTTTATCAGAATTGTGAATTTTATAACCCTTGGCCTCTTTGTTTGCCCTTGGGGAGGATGCTAAGTTTGCTATAGTTTATATTGAATACTTCTTGGGTATATTTTGTTTATTTTCTACTGGAAATTGTTCAAACTTTTGATTCACATTATAACCACAAGAGGACATTTTGCTATTATGTCATTTTGACCCTGTCTCATCCCCAAAGGCTGAGGCGTGGAGCCCGGTGGGGTCCAAATGGCTTAAATATTTAGGTCACCTGACCATAGGATGATAAAATTAGAAAGAAAAATAACAACCATATGTCAGTTATGATAAATTTTTCCAGTTTGCAAATTCATCCAAGACCTCATTGCATACAGAGTTTCATCAACATCAGTTCATATTTACTTCAGGTTCTGTGTTGAATACAGGAGGGAAAAAATTAACACACCATGTGTTAAAGTCCCTCATAGCTGTTATGTTGGCCCTTAAATGACAAATTACTATTGGATGTCAGGTGACCGTTAAGGCCCATGGGCCTCTTGTTTTCTAGGAACAATATGTATAAGATATCATGATCAAGATCGTAAATGATGTTTACTTTTTTTTCTAGGAACAATCCTTTAGTTTTGATGGAGCTTACGGTAGTGATGCTAAAAATGTAAGTAAAACTATGAACCATATCTATTAGGAACTTTATACTAGAATCACTAGATCATAAGTCAGTGATATAAAATAGAACCATCAGTTGAAAAAGTTTGCTTTTATTTCAAATAATCAAAATAAATCAATAGACATTTGATTATGAATGTAAAGTTTAATTGATGTACTCTAGTTAACTTGTTTATTTATTTTGATAATAAAATGTAATTACACTAATGTTATGTCAGAATGAATCATGTGTTTAAAACTTTAAAATGAGGATTTTATTTTTAACAGGACCAGATTTTTAAAGAGAAATGTGAATCAGTGCTACAGAGAGCCATGGAAGGATACAATGTTACGTTTATGGCTTTCGGCACAGTAAGTTTTTACTATATATTACATTATTTATCTATTGACATGAACTATAAGTATCATACCTGACCTATTTTGTTTTCAAATGATGAAATCATCAATTAATCAGTTTCGAACTGACAAGTTAATTTCTTAGTGTTACATCACACACACAATAAACATATACAATGTAATTAAACGAGTTTAACTGAGTGAGGTATTGCATACTGTGTCAGTGTAGCATTGAAAGACTTGAATTTTCTAAAATTTGTCCAAATAAGAATCCGAATTATCAAAATAAGATTTAATTTACGTTTTAAATGGTTAATTAGATTGTTATTTTGATTCATACCTGGATAGAACAATAAGTGATGCTCTATTTCCATTGTTAGACAGGGTCTGGTAAAAGTTACCTGATAAACGGCAGTGACAGTGAACCAGGGATAGCACCTAGTGTAAGTATACACTTGTTATATAGTATAACTTTTTCATCTCAACCAAAGAAAATGTTTCATGTGCAATATTCAAGGATTTTGTTAAAAGAATATAGAGTAATATTCATACCCTATTGCATGACTTTGTATTACAGTTAAAGGATTTGAGAATCACTGGAAATTAAGCAATGAAATCAATTTTCACTTGATTCAATTTTCACTTGATTCAATTTTCACTTGATTCAATTTTCAGCAATAGATACTGTAAACATGGAAATTTATGCGAGGCATAAATTTACATTAATTATGCAAATGTCAATTAGCACGGAAATTTCCCTCTCGCATAAGATTTTGTGTCTATATTTGAAACCAAGTCGCAAAAGCTTGCAGTCATATGTATTGCGAAAATAATGTAGAAAATATCTACACATACAAATCGCGAAATCACTCACTCGCGAATACATTCACATTTACAGAATAACATAATGCTATGCACTTATTGTACATGTACACAACATTAATGTATTTGTGTCATGCTTTTTTTGTCATCATAAATAGGTGATCAGGAGAGTATGTCAAGTAATGGCAGAGAAGAGTAACAGGGAATTCTTCACTACTGTGTCCTACCTAGAGGTAACAGACAAATGTCACCAGGCCCCAGTTCATTGATACAACAAAAATCACTGACTTCTGTCAAAGAATTAAGTCACCATGGTCACCCTATGTTACTTATGTCAAATGTTTTGTGAAATTGGGGCGAGGCCTTTCTATCTTGTTGATTTTTTTTACCATACATATCATATTTATTATGCAAATTTTCATCTTATGATATCAGATATGTCATGCAGTTCCAATATTGAGTATTTTACTATGTGTTAGCTTGATTTAAATTTACTGAAGCTTTTTACATTGTTTACTTTCACATTATATATACATATTCTAGGTCCTTGATCAGAAAATGACTGACCTTCTGAACCCTCACAACAATCCAATGAAAATCAGACAACATCCCCACAAGGGAATGTAAGTAAACAATGCATAATTATTGCTTATGCTGTTACTTAAGATGAATACTATGTACATGTATTGATAATTATTATTATTGTAGATTAATTTTGTAGGTTGACAATTTTTTTAATTTTAACTAGCAATATACTGCTGTCAAATATTGTATTTATACTTTACAAATTTGTGAATGGATTGGCTGCATTGGTTGTGAACGTAAAATTCTGTTACATTATTAATTTTTGATGGATTAAATGACTTAGTTCTGAAGATAAAATGAAGTACCTTGTTGAAATTGTTACAGATTTGTTGATGGACTGGCGGAGTTGGTTGTGTCTGGATATGATGACATGCTGAGACTGTACGACCAGGGAACTCGAGCTAGGAAGATGGGAGCCACAGACCTACAGGCTCACAGGGAAAGGTTGGAAGGTTTTCTGACTGATATTGAATAAACATTTTTGTACAATGATAACTTTACACATAAATCTCTGATTTAATGACATTCAGTATAGAAAAGAACATTTAATTAAACAGATGTTTATTTGTAGGGCCCATGCAATATTTACTATAGTGGTAGAGCAGAGAGAGAGACAGTCCAGTAAGGTGGGAGTCCGCTCCGTCATCACCATCGTAGACCTCGCAGGTATAACATAGAGAAATGAGTTACAGCAATCTCTATTAATTCCTTCATTCTTATAGCCAATTAACTGAGTGTTGCGTTGGAAAGCCTGTAAAATAAGTGGTTCCAAGACTTGGAAAATGAAAATTTAAGACATTTTTTTTATAACATTCAAAAATTGTTGTAGCAGTACATGTATATAATATGCTGAATCAAGTAAATTTTGTCATCCTCCTTATAGTAGGTTGTTGGGATGAAAATTGCTTTCAGTGAGCTTTCTATATATACATATAGAGACAACTTTTATAAAGAGACAGTTGAGCAGTCATTTTATACTATGCATTCTCACTTGAAACTAATGAGAATCCTGTCAAGTATTCATTGTCTAAACATTTTTTCTGACTATGTTATATCTCATTTAGTAACATAAAATGTATATGTTTAACAGGCACAGACAACCGTGGCAGTTCCGACACTAACGCCATTGCTGGGTAAGTTTCCTCATATTTCACATATAACAGAAGAGATATTAAAAAAATAGTGCTATAGTGTAAAAAATACATACCATATTTTCTGGACAATAAGCTGCACCTTATTTCAGGTTCATGTTTACACTGATATTAAAAAAACACTGTAAAATCAAAATGTCAGTGTGAGTAGTTTCCAGTGATAACTAAAACACTGAAGGTCACAGAAATTCAGTGTAAATTTACCTGTCTACATCTAACAACTGTTTGGATTTACAGTGTTCAGGGTATTCTGAACGTGCTGAGTGTTTTGGGAGGAAACAAGAAGGGATCAGCTGTTCCTTACAGGGACTCTGTAGTTACTAGGCTTCTACAGGTACAGTAGATTTCAACACTTTAAAGCGAAAATAGAACACTTCATCAATTATGAATCAAATGAATGCAACTACATTTTTCACATAAATGTATCTATTTACTGTATAAATCTTCCATTTTGGTATTTCTCATGAACACATTACTTGTAATTTGTAAGTCATTCAAGAATTTGAAGTTGACTTATTGTTCATGCTTCTTTAATATGTGTTAATGTGCTTTGAAGTGATTATTAGTATCAACTCAAAGTGATCTTGTGTAAAATGTTCATCAAATGTGTTGTTCCAGGAATCTCTTGGCGGTAATGCAGTGACAATGATGTTTGCAGTTGTGGCACCAACAGGTAAGTGGCCAATGTGTGAAACACCTGGAAAAAAATTTCACATGATATTTATCTGCCCTTGCAGGTAGGTATTTATTGTGGTGTCATGTTCTTGCATGCGAAATGTCCTACTCTTTAAAGAAAACAAAGTGGATTTTGCCCACAAAATAATGATGTCACAATGGATACTTACCCGCAAGGCAGGTAACTCTGCAATATATGCAAAGATGTAATATAGATAAGTTTAGGGGGTTTAACGTACCTTCGCAATAAAATATCTATGGGTCATATTTATAGAGGATTACATTTCGTGCAAATAAAGTACATTGTCATGGTAATGGATATTAATTTTTTATCTCCAGATCATTCAACCATGCAACATTTGCATGGGTGCTTTACAGTTCAAAGCATGAGCAACTTCCCGACACCATTTGACCTTTTACATTTCAGATCGAACCCACCAGGAGACCTACAATACACTGCAGTATGCTTCCTACGCCAAGTCCATCAAGAATCACGTCAAGATGAATATGGTAAACCCAGATTGAGTTAAACTTATTAACAATATGTAGCCATGTTAGTTTTCAAGTAAGGTACCTAATTATGTAAATAATATACAAGTTAATTTAATTTTTTTAACATATATATGGTTAGAGTTTAGAGTAAATATATTTTCATGCAATACATTTGATTGCTATCAAAATATGTTTCATGTATATATTGCATTGCTTGACATAGCTAACTATGCTAGAAATTTTAGTTCATATTAACCTAAACATAATGGAATCAGTTTCATTTTTATACTTCTTCCTCTTTGAGTAGTTTCATTCTTTAATAACCAAATTTTAATGCTCATTTTGTTCATAGAGATATAATTTATATGTGATTATCTTCTGAATCATTAATAAATGATTTTTTGATAAAAAATACCATTGTGTATGCATGTATTGTCAAACCATGGTTATACATTGTACCTACTGTTTTGACTTAAGTGATAAAGTCATTGACATCATCATCATATATTGAATCACTTTTAAGACCACTGTATGATTTGTTATGGCCATCACACAGAATCCTTATGTAAGTACACTTCCAGCACAGACTGCATGACATGCTCGGGGACCACCTTAAATCACTGGGCCTATTTCTTTGTTTTTTTTTTTTTTTTTGCTTTTGTTAAAAACACTGTTATATAACCTATTTTCTCTCATACCGATGAAATATACTGATGTTGTCTGTGTCTGCATTACATGGCTACCCATGCATTATGGCTGTGTGATTCATTCATGGCTGGTTTTAATTTAAGGAATGCATACAATGGGATTTTTAGGTCACCTGAGACAAAGTCTGAAGTGACTTATTCTAATCGCCTTTTGTTCTCTATTGTCTGTCTTGTGTCCATAAACAATTTACAATTTTGCATCCTTCTCCAAAACTACTGGAGCAAATTCAAATTTTTCACAAACGTTCTAAGGTGTATTAGGCTAATCAAAATTGTTAATTTCATTACCCCACCCCCCATGTGGCTGTGGGTGGGGCCAAAGGGGTAAAATTGATTAACAGAAGCCTTTTCTTCTCAACTGACAGATATGGTAAAATCAAATACTATTTATGAGTAGAAAATTTCTAAGGCCCTTTACAAAAATTGTGAATTTCATGGCCCTTTGGCTCTGAGATTTTCCCTTGTGGATAGAGGCTAATTGACAAATACCAATAGTTTATAGAGGGAATACACATTTTTGAGCATTAATTTGCCTGTGGTATTCAATTTCAATAGGGGCCTTAGGAGTGGAACCAAAGGGGCTCAAAATAACTAAAATTCAAAATTCTTCTCCTCATATCACAGAATTGGTGGAATCAAATACTCTCTAGTAATTTTTCATGAGAATGATTTTATTTGATAGTTGACATGTTTCAGTATTTACAGATTGTCTGCCTGCAGGAAAGTTAAAATACATATCATTAACATATATATGTAATAAAGTTCAGGTTGAAAGGAAGATTCAAAGAATGATAATATTCAACTCACTGAATCACAATTAATGTGGTGTAAAACTAGTGTTGGGAATCGGTTGTAAAATGATAATCGATCATCGGTTTAGGACAATTTACTAATTATCGATTTTATAATGGGATACTATTTATAGAAAGCTCTATATATTTATGTATTTCACCTTTTAGTTTTTCTGAAGAATTTTAGAAAGATATCCACTGAACCAACAGTGTGAAGAACTATTTTTTTAAATTCAAATTCTTGAGTATCTATGATGTTTAAAATATTTTGATATGTGGTTTTGCACTGATATATAACATAATAAAGGTTCAGAACAGTATAAGATAAGCATGAGTTATCTCCCATTTTGATAATCGATTATTACCTTTCATAATCGATAGTCTTTGGAAAAATCATAATCGATCGATCAT
Source organism: Argopecten irradians irradians (assembly GCA_004382745.1). NCBI lineage: Eukaryota > Metazoa > Mollusca > Bivalvia > Pectinida > Pectinidae > Argopecten > Argopecten irradians. The sequence continues at coordinate 792,732 of SAYR01026336.1, read as the reverse complement.
CGATTAAAATCGAGAATCGGTCCAACGCTACGTAAAACCATGAGCCAGTCTTATTGTTTACCTCTCTTTGTGATCCACTGGGTACAATATCCCTATCCTTGATACCTTGATACGTGTTACAGGATCAAGGCCATTCATCCTCACGTAATTAGTATATATGTGTATAATTAAAATCAGTTCATATTTTAGTGGCCTAATAGTAATGTTAATTATTGTAATTATATTCTATATTTATGTGATCTGTGGTAAAGAAATGTTGTCTCTATTCCTATTCAGTCTTTTGTTGACGGGAAGGTAATCCTCAGTAAAACACATAATAACAGTTTATACAGAACTTATAACAGCATGACAATATATGTGAATGTGGTTAAAGGAAAGGAGTATAATTGATGAACACATACCATACAGCTGGTTATTTTTGTGGACCAAAATTTTCACAATTTGATCTAAAAATGAGAAAATCATGTTACCGAATTTAAATTTTCATAATCTGGATTTAAGGATATATATCATTCAACCATTTCTCATCATTTTGTGGATCAAATTGTTGTGATCATTGCAATGTGCTGCGAAATCATGAAATTATCATCCCCGCGAAAATAACTAGCTCTACAGTATTGTTTAAAAACTCAATGTTAAAACTAATCTGCTTTTACAAGTAAATAATGAAAAAATTATAACACTATTATCTTTTATCAACATTTTAATCAAACACCGGTAATAATTAAGTAAATTGCCATTACGTATGCTTTATATTACTGAAATATTTAATTAATGTTCACGAATCAAAGTACTAGAAGTAATGGTGTACCTGTCATTAAAGAGGCTAACAATCATGTTACCACATTATTATATTTCATAAGCATGCATATATTCTAAACATTGTCATTGATAAAAATATAACAAGAGATGGCATTAACTGTGTTGGTGATTTTCCAGGTAAATTGAATAACTGATGCAGTTACATTTAACAAATTAAAACAATAATACAATAATAAAATAATGCATGTGTTCATGGATCTTATAAAATCCAAGTCTGAATTATTATCAAGAAAATTTTCATATTTTTACCTGTCAGTGAGCTGATGCATTTCCAATGGTACAAATGTATACATGTATTTTGGGCAATTGTGCAAGCATTCTTAAAGGTTAAGGTGCATGTTATACAAATGGTATTAATTTCAAACTTTGATTCTATGGTGAACATATGTTATGCTAATGCATATTGATCAATTTCTATCAACCAATACATATGTAACTAAATATACTGAGTTACTTATATGTTTATTCTGTTATCATGATTGTTGCTATTGCATCGTGGGTAGTTATCACTTTGTTTCTTTAATCAAATTATAAAATTGACTTTGGATTTGGAGAAACAGAATGATATATATGAACTTGTATTGAGGCCTTGAGTTATTCTTTCAAATAATTGGCTAATCAGAAGATCTGTGATCATATATACCCAATTTATAACAGACTTGAACGAGGAGCCTCAAGTAGGTACGAGAAGGAAATTTGTAGCTATGAAATTACAGTGGTTGCTAGGGGAATAACAAGACTATACTAAATGAAAAATTATACATTTCCATCACTAAAAACATCTTAGAAGATGGAAATCAAATTTAGCATAATATTGATTATAGACTAATAGATATGAAATACAGAAATGTGGTAAAAAATGCTAGGCCTGTTGCTAAACAACAAAATGTCAGAATTATTGGATTTAGCATTTTTCATGAAATTTAATGTCATGTATATTATATGGTACTAGGTTACCATGGTATGGAAATAATAACCAACGGTTATTCTGCATTTATTATCTTAATTTTGAAAATTGATTTTACTTTGACGTAACTATCAGAACTTAAACTCTACATAATTACAAATTTGAATTTTTGTTTGAGATGACTGTCACACCAGCTTAATTATTGTGAATATCTGTATTTATATGTATGATTATCTTACATTGCACAGTATATACATTTTACGTTTTATTTAACTAGTTGCATGATGTATGTGTCATTACTGTCAGATCAAATATTACATGATTGATATTTTGATTTTTGTATGGAAGTTATATTGTTGATAACACCTACTACAGTATAATCATGATTATTTATAAAACTTTGAAACTATAAAAAAATCATAGGCCTACTAGTCATTTGGTTAGTATTTCTTACATGGAGACAATACCATCTAATTACTTAAAGATGCTCCACCGCTGACAAATGGTATACTTTCTCTATCAAAAACAGGAGCAGACGATTTAGTATTTTTCTTCAGTTATAAAAGTTACTTAGTTTACACCATTACCACCATTGAAAAGTTTGAACATATAATTTTACTTCAAGATAAAAATATCAAAAATAATTAATTGCATCCCGAAAAAAATATGTGGCACTATGTTCTATATAAAATGAAGTACTGATTGATTATTTTATATTATTTTTGTGTTAATTAGACATTTATATACACGATTAAACACTTATTATTGTTGAAATGATGAATATCGTTTATACTCTATCAGTGATGTAGCATATTTAATATCATATTCTGATGGTGATGCAAAATAAAAAGAATTAAAAAGTATCCTAACAAAATTTGGACTAGCCTGTGTTAAATTACTGCACAAAGTCTGCCATAATTAAAGTTGTAAAAGAAATCAAATAGAGAAGTCATTGGTTTTCATATTAATGTGAGGTCAGTGAAAATGGGGCCTCAAAAAGTGGGAGGGGCGCTTACAGGGATGGGGTTGCTTATTGGGTCGAATATGGTATATAGTTGGATATGGATTGCATTTAGTTACAGTAACTAGTATAACTGTTGTAAGATGATATATACAAATGAAATTAGAGAAAATCTTTCGGGATTCTTCTGGTATATAGAACCCTAAAAATTGTCTTCAAATGATATATAGCGTTATGTAATTGTCAGTGTTGATCATTTAGATTTCAGTGCTAGTGTTAAAGTAGATATGTTTTTGTCCTTATATGGACGAAGATAAGACGGCCATTTGTTTGTGATATTAATACTTTGATGATTATATCCTACAGGATGATTCCAGTGACATAATCCAGGACTTACGGGATGAGATCTCTAAACTGCGGGACAGGATTGCTTCTTCTTCTGAACCCAACAAGGATGATGTTCTAAAGATGCAGGTAAACACATTGATTGATCATTTTTATAGATATGTAATGTATACATGTCTTTAGTTAAGCTACAAATAAAAGTATGATGCATGAGATCTGAGAGAGGGCTAGATTTTCCACTGAATATCAAGTAAATGGAGAAAATGTTTTGGACAAATCATAAGATACCAATACATAGTATTCATCTTTTTTTTTAAAAAGGGGAAATTTTCTTTTACAGGACCTTGTACAAGACCTACAAATAGCTAAGCAGTCAACTTGGGCAGAGCGTGAAAGGCTGTCCCAGAAATTTGAGGAAGAAAGAAAAATCAATCTTGCAAATAAGGTTTGTGTTATTTAAGTAGTTCAAAAGAATACTTTCCTCTGAAAATTAGAGATAAAAAAACCTTATTGTTTCTCTTTAAAGGCCAAAAATCTGAATTAAATCTCAAGGTCGAAAGTGGTGAATTAGAGCTTCACTGTGATGGACTAAATCCTCAGTTACAGTTTAACTCTGAAAGTCAAAGCCCTGGATTAAAGTTTCATTCTAAACATTCTAGAGGTCGTCAAGCTATGAGTTTGTAAGCTTTTTCAGGGACTGCTCACTACAGGCCAAACATAGTTGATAGACTGAGGTATGACAAACTAGACTTAAACAGTGAAAGGGATAAAGAACTTTATGGTATAATTTGATTTACATAAATTATTATGCAGTAGTAACATTGTTTTGTTTCAGGGTATCCTAGAGTGGGTTACAGACAATGTGAGGAAGGGTAACAAAGAACTACAGGAGAAGATGATACTCCTACAGAAAGAGAAAGACCAGGTATGTCTTTAGAGTGATTGGCAGTAAGAAAAAAGTTTGGCATAGTACAAAAGTTATATAATGATAATTTGCATGAAAAAGGATTAAGTCCATTTCTGAATCGTACTCATTTTATAGAACCAAGTAAAAGGGGTGAAAACTATTTTACTACTAGATAATTGTGATTAATTTTGTCTATATAAATCTGAAACTACAAAATGTAGTTGATGTTTCTTTCCAATAGACAAACATGTTATCGTAGATCTAGTTTTAAATTGACGATCATTCAAGATTTGTGTTTACTGAGGACTATTTTCTTATTTCTAATGTAAAGCTGACTCTACAATATAAAGAGAAGAGGAAAGGTGTTGATGTGATGAACGAGGATCTACAGAAGCGGATTGCTGAGTACTCCAAGTGGACAGAGAGTGGTATGATACAGCTGTCTCATATTACATGACTTCATATTTATACAAAACAGCTGAACTAATCATTCTGACCATATCAGTCATGAAAATTTCAAATTGATTTTGATCATGTAAAACAAGCTTCCTTCCAAGAATCATACTTTTTAACTCACAAAAAGAAATTGTCAGGCAATATTGCATAATGTATGGTTGGTACATGAACTATTGGATGGTAAAATTCCAAATTAAGATTCAGGGAATTAATTAATATCTTTTGTTTTAAACAGGAAAATCTTCAGAATCAGAAACTAAGAAGAGGGTGACAGCTATTCATGAACTGAAGGAAAAGCTAAGGAAAGAAACAGATATTTTGAAGAAACTCAAACAGCAATTAAAGGATGTTCAGGATAAGCAGCGAGAGGAAAGGGAGGTAATTATGAGGCCCAAAAGGGAGATTACAGGGTGTTAAAGGGAGATAATTTTCACTATACACAAATGAAAAGATACATTCTTAATTAGGTTAGTTGATTGATAAAGGGATATTACAAATATGATTTAAAGGAACAATTCACTCAGGCTAATTCTTTTACATAACTAAGAAGCAAAATATGGCATAAATGTATTGTTCTACATTTCTTATGAAACATTTAACATAAAATATTAACAAATTCCACATCATTGTTTAATATTTAATTGATACCGTTGTAATTACAAATTGTTGATCAATACGATTAAGCAGTTACAATATGTACGCTGTACCCATACCCGAGCCAAAGTCACACATGTTAAACAAATGAACTACATTACCATTGAGGAGATGATAATATGATTTTTAGGCAAGATAATTCACCTAATAAGGTAAACACACAACTGTCAGAGCGATTTTAGCAGTTCTCAACAAACCTTGCATTACTCTACGAGCAAGGGACAGGGTTCGGCAAACAAGATGTTCGACCACAATATGTAATGGCAGACAGCGAGCTAGTTTGAACATTTCACACGCATTTCACCACCATGGACTTTCTTGGCATATTAAGTAAAACCGACAGATCTAATTACCATTAGAACTGTTTTTTCCCGATATATGTACAAATTTTTATGTTCTCTTAGACTGAATTGTCCCTTTAAGGACTTCTATTTAGGTAAGAAGGTTGTAAAAGGAGATAAAAAGGGAGATAAACTATTTGTCTTATAAACTATAACCAGACTGCAGTATTGGCTGCATAGAGCTACTGCATGCATTGTAGGTTTGTCATAGGAACATTGTTAAATATCCTGGAATGGCTACATTACTTTGAAGTGACGTGTTAGTAAATTAAATGTGATTATCTCAATAAGATACAAATGTAATATGTTATTTTTATTTGAAAGTGAAGAGTGTGAAACTTAAAACCAAATGATGGTGTGTTTGTAGAGTGCCAAGGCCCAGATGACAGCTATGAAGGGAAGTGCAGAAGTGAGGCAGAAAGTAGAGGTATGTACCAAAATCGTTATATATAAGTTTTAGGGCCATTTTATTTCCTTATAGATGTATGTTTATTGTCACAGTTTGTGTAACATATCAACTTATAAATAGCTATAGTTTGCATTATTAAGAAGAGCATTTAAATTTTACATGTATATAATAGTTTTTGTAGTTGTAGGCCTAGTTTTTGCAAACACAAACTGATCAGATATAGATTGAATTAAATTCATTTTATTGTAAAATTCTACACAAAGAAATACAAACTGTTCATTAATTTATTTATTGTACACACTATTCATTGATATTGTGTTCCTCTTACCTATATTTGAAATGTAACTTTTGTTGTGTTGCCATAACAGCTGAAGCAACAAATTTTGTTGTGTTGCCATAACAACTGAAGCAACAAATTTTGTTGTGTTGCCATAACAACTGAAGCAATAAATTTTGTTGTGTTGCCATAACAACTGAAGCAATAAATTTTGTTATGTTGCCATAACAACTGAAACAATAAATTTTGTTGTGTTGCCATAACAACTGAAGCAATAAATTTTGTTGTGTTGCCATAACAACTGAAGCAATAAATTTTGTTGTGTTGCCATAACAACTGACCACATTCAGTTCTTGTAAAACATACTCTGATTAATGTTACAATAACAGCTAGAGGAGCGTCACCAGTTAGAGCAACAACACAAGGCCATGGTGGCCCGACAGCTCCGACAAGATGAACATCTTGAGATTGAGCAGGAGAAGATGGAAATCCAGGTTAAATGACTGATGGAAAAAGTCTACACCACCGCAGGAGGGGGCTGCCCTAGAGATACAGGTGGTGGAACCTGAAGGCTAACAAATCTGTGATTACCTACCAGTAAGTGTCACATTACAAATCAGTGATTAAACTACCAGGTAAGTGTCACATTACAAATCAGTGATTAACTACCAGGTAAGTGTCACATTACAAATCAGTGATTACCTACCACGTAAGTGTTTACATTACAAATCTGCTGATTACCTACCACAGGTAACTGTTACATTACAAATCTGTGATTACCTACACGGTAAGTGTTACATTACAAATCAGTGATTAACTACCAGGTAAGTGTCACATTACAAAATCCAGTGACTTACCTACCAGGCTAAGTGCTTACATTACAAATCCAGTGATTACTCTACCAGGTAAGTATACATTACAAATCTGCTGATTACCATAACCACTAGAGTGTACACATTACCAAATCTGTGATTACCTACCAGGTAAGTGTCACATTACAAATCTGTGATTACCTACCAGGTAAGTGTTACCATTACAAATCTGTGATTACCTACCAGGTAAGTGATACATTACAAATCTGTGATAACCTACCAGGTAAGTGTTACATATACAAATCTGTGATTACCCTACCAGGTAAGTGTCACCATTACCAAATCTGTGATTACCTAACAAGGTAAGCTGTCACATTACAAATCCTGTGATTACCTACCAGGTAAGTGTTACAATTAACTCCTGTGATTACCTACCAGGTAATAGATTCACTTACAAATCAAGTAATTACCTACCAGGTAAGTGTCACATTACAAATCTGTGATTAACCTACCAGGTAAGTGTCCTACATTACCAAAATCCAGTGATTAACTACCAGGTAAGTGTCACATTACAAAATCTGTGATTACCTACCAGGTAAGTGTTACATTACAAATCAGTGATTACCTACCAGGTAAGTATTCACATTTACAAATCTGTGATTACCTACCAGGTAAGTGTCACATTACAAATCTGTGATTTACCTACCAGGTAAGTGTCACATTACAAACTCTGTGATTACCTAACCCAGGTAAGTGTCACATTACAAATCTGTGATTACCTGCCAGGTAAGTGATCACATTACAAAATCTGTGATTTACCTACCAGGTAAAGTGTTACATTACAAATCTGTGATTACCTACCAGGTACAGTGTCACATTTACCAAATCTGCTTGCATTACCTCACAGGTAAGTGTTCACATTACAAATCTGTGATTACCCTACCAGGTAAGTGTTACATTGCAAATCTGTGAATTACCCCTAACCAGGTAACTGGTTACATTACAAATCAGTTACATTACCTACCAGGTAAGTATTTACATTACAAATCTGTGATTACCTACCAGGTAAGTGTCACATTTACAAATCTCGTGATTACCCTACCAGGTAAGTGTCACATTTACAAATCTGTTGATTACCTACCAGGTAAGTGTCACATTACCAAATCTGTGATTACTCCAGGAAGTGCTACATTACAAATCTGTGATTACCTACCAGGTAAGTGTTACATTACAAATCTGTGATTACCTACCCCAGGTAAGTGTACATTAACAAATCCCTGTGAATTACCTACCAGGCTAAGTGTCCAAATTCACCAAAAAAATCCTGCTGGAATTACCTACCAGGTCAAGTGTTAACATTGCAAAATCTGCTGATAAACCCCTTACCAGGTAACTGTTACATTACAAAATCCAGTAATTACCTACCAGGTAAGTGTCACATTACAAATCTGTGATTACCTACCAGTAAGTGTTACATTACACAATCAGTGATTACACTACCAGGTAAGTTGTCACATTTACAAAATCAGTGATTACCTACCAGGTTAAGTGTTTACATTACAAATCAGTGATAACCTACCAGGTAAGTATTACATTACAAATCTGTGATTACCTCACCAGGTAAGTGTCACATTACAAATCTGTGATTACCTACCAGCGTAAGTGTTACATTAACAAATCTGCTGATTACCTACCAGGTAAGTGTCACATTACACAATCTGTGCATTACCTGCCCAGGTAAAGTGATACATTACAAATCTGTGATTACCTACCACGTAAGTGTTACATTACAAATCTGTGATTTAACTCACCAGTGTAAGCTGTCACATTACAAATCTGTGATACCCTACCCAGGTAAGTGTCACATTACAAATCTGTGATTACCTACCAGGGTAACTGTTTACATTACAAATCAGTGATTACCTCACCAGGTAATGCTTATTACAAATCTGTGATTACCTACCAAGGCTAACTGTAACATTACAAATCCAGTGCATACCTTCCAGGTAAGTGTTACATTACAAATCAGTAATATACCTACCAGCAGTAAGTGTTACATTACAAATCCGTGAATATACCTACCAGGTAACTGTTCACATTACCAATCTGTTGACTTACCTACCACAGGTAAGGTTTACATTTACAACATCAGTGCATTACCCTACCAGGTAAACAGTTTACATTAACAACATCCAGTGATTACCTTACCAGGTAAGTGTTACATTAACAAATCCCAGTAATTACCTACCAGGTAAGTGTTACATTACCAAATCTGTGATTACCTACCAGGTAAGTGTTAACATTACAAATCTGTATTACCTACCCAGGTAAGTGTTCACATTACAAATGCTGATTACCTACCAGGTAAGTGTTACATTTACAAATCTGTGATTACCTACCAGGTAAGTGTTACATTACAAATCTGTGATTACCTACCAGGTTAAGTGTTACATTACAAATCTGTGATTACCTACCAGGTAAGTGTATACATTACAAATCCAGTGATTACCTACCAGGAAGTGTCTCACATTACAAATCTGTGATTTACCCTACCAGGTAAAGTGTATACATTACAAAATCTTGTGCATTACCTACCAGGAACCTGCTTACCATTTACAAAATCTGTGATTACCTACCAGGTAAGTGTTACATTACAAATCTGTGATTACCTACCAGGTTAGTGTCACATTACAAATCAGTGATTACCTACCAGGTAACTGTTACATTACAAATCAGTGATTACCTACCTGGTAAGTGTTACATTACAAATCTGTGATTACCTACCAGGTAAGTGTTACATTACAAATCTGTGATTACCTACCTGGTAAGTGTCACATTACAAATCAGTGATTACCTACCAGGTAACTGTTTCATTACAAATCTGTGATAACCTACCAGGTAACTGTTACATTACAAATCAGTAATTACCTACAAGGTAAGTGTCACATTACAAATCTGTGATTACCTACCAGGTAAGTGTTACATTACAAATCTGTGATTACCTACTAGGTAACTGTTACATTACAAATCAGTAATTACCTACCAGGTAAGTGTCACATTACAAATCTGTGATTACCTACCAGGTAAGTGTTACATTACAAATCTGTGATTACCTACCAGGTAAGTGTTACATTACAAATCTGTGATTACCTACCAGGTAAGTGTTACATTACAAATCAGTGATTACCTACCAGGTATGTGATACATTACAAATCTGTGATTACCTACCAGGTAAGTGTTACATTACAAATCTGTGATTACCTGCCAGGTAAGTGTTACATTACAAATCAGAATTTGTATGAAAGGAGGAAGAGTTGATATATATATTCATTGGTTCTGTCCTGTTGCCTTGCATAGCATCACATCCATTCTTCTTTTATATGGAGATGGAAGCATTTATGTCTTAAAACAGACATTTTTAGTTTATTTCTTACAATTACTTAACACAGGTAAATCATATGTATCCTAAAAATGTGTATATTTTAAAACACTGAAGCTCCTGCATATCATCACATTCGACTCAATGCTTCAATGTCTAAACTAAGTACTTTAATATGACTATTTAACTGAATTGTCAAATTAAAAGGTTTGGTGTTCTGTCAACATTTCATATGGAGCTGAAGGCATTCATGTCCTAATACAGACATTTTTAGTTTTTTGTTAACATTCAAGAATACCTTTAATCATTGCAGCTGGAGACTCTACAACAGGAGAAGAATCGTCTGGCTAAAGAGTTGGAGGATGTGTATAAACTACACAAGGATGAGATGGAGATTCAACAGCTCCAACACTTCCAGGTAATAGGACCACCTGTTTAATTTAAATTGATTACAAAATAATTAATGTTATACAATTTATAACTTATAAATTACTTTTGAAACCTGAATGTGCAAGGAGTTTTTGAATTTTACATTTTCAATAGTTATCTTGATATGTAATTCTGTATTTCAGACTTTCCCTAGTTATCGTGATATAACATGAAGCTACCCAAATTGGTACACTTTTTGAAGAAAATCGTTAAAATTTTCTTACGTGTGCTTGAATCCAGATTTTTCTTTTAACATTCCAACAATAGATGCCTTCAGCTTTAATTTCATGATTTGTTTACTTGTTTAGCAGTGCATATATTTATAGATAGAGAGTTTTGAAGCATGACCGGTCCAGCCCTGTGTTTCAGCATGTTTCAGTACCCAAAATGGTACACCTCCTAAATTTGATTTGATTAATAAATATCTAGACATGATAAAAATGTTTGAATTCATATAAGGAAAGTTCAAACAATTTTTAATTGATTAAAGTCATGTATGTGTCAAAAAAGTTCCATTCAGCACTTGTTTTCTGTGTTTCAAAATATATGGTGTATTTAGGGTTGTCGCACGACGTCGTTCCCCAGATTTTTTTAACAATTGCATTATTTTCATTTTTAACTAGAGATAATAAGCAACAGGAAAGAAAATGACATATAAAAATTGTCACAGTTACTGTTAATCACCTTAATTTTTGTTCAGGACAGTTATTGTCAGTTTAGAGTGTAAACTGAAAATTCTGCCTCATATATATCAAAAGTGTACCAATTTGGGTAGCGTACCAATTTGGGTAGCGTCACGTTATAATTCTGTATTTCAGACTTTCCGTAGTTATCTTGATATGTAATTCTGTATTTCAGACTTTTCCTAGTTATCGTGATATATAATTCTGTATTTCAGACTTTCCGTAGCTATCGTGATATATAATTCTGTATTTCAGACTTTCCGTAGCTATCGTGATATATAATTCTGTATTTCAGACTTTCCGTAGCTATCGTGATATATAATTCTGTATTTCAGACTTTCCGTAGCTATCGGGAAATGTTTGAGGAACAGAAAGCTGCCCTAGATCAGAGGTACAGACAGCTACTGGAGGACTCTATACAGGATGCCGTCTTCTTGTCCAGTCGTAACAACGAGCTGATGGATGAAAATCGTGATCTCAGGCAAAGTATGTACTAGTGGCAATATATTTTATTTCTGATCTGACAATGTGATGCAGTGTATTATGTAAATTTTGGAAATTCATGTGGAGGATAATTTTTATTGCCCCATGTTTCTTTGCCTCTTATATTATACTCTGACATTTGAACTATGCCAGACATCTAGCTGTGAAAATGTTGAAGTACAAGTAGTACACAACTGTATAACATATGAACTATTCGTGTACGTGTACTTCTTTGTTTTCATAGATAGAATTTTCATGGTTAACCGATTGAACCATAGTGATAATAATATAAAAATAAATTCTGTTGTTTTTTTATGCGTGGTTTTACAGTTACCACTAAAAAGTTTTTTTTACATAACTAACATTTCATGTTATATAGTACATTAATTATAGATTGGGCTATCAAGTTTTCATTTCCAATATTGTCTCCATGGACTCATGATAACAAACAAAATTTCACTACCTTTCCGGAATATTTTTGTTTCAGACATTGCCGAGATGAAGGATGTGATCACTAAGCTTGGTGGTCGTATTCCATCCGGAACTGTGTAAATTACCACCTAGAGTGACGTCCCTTTTCAGAAGTACCCAGGGTGATCAAAAGTATAGCTGGTGTACTTGGTGTATTCATCATCCTATATATATACCTTGACATAAATCAGCGAGTCTGATATCACCATTTTTACTGTATTTAGAACATTCTTCTTGAAATATTGCATTTCTGTTATCAACATTGTTTTACGATATATGACTTTTATTGACTCTATAAAATTATATTTGATAAACATTATTGGTTAAATGCTTAAAATCATATCATGGAGTTTATCAAAATAAAGAAATACCTTGTTGGCCAGTAAACAGAAAAATTAATTTGCTGTATCAGAGCTCCATGGTTGATCGCACTGCACAGTACTTAATTGTAGCAAAGCATAGTGTGATCAACCCTGGGTATATGGCAATGAATTTACTGGTGACATATAAGGAAATAATATGACTGTGATGGTGTCTAACCAGTTATGTCCAATGAGGTCGGCTTTACTACGTTAACTTGAATAATTTGAGTGATACAATAACATTTACTTCAATCCGTCCAGTAACATTTACAGTTTAAATTATCTACATCAATATACCATTGTTTTTTTTTTTTAATTTCTGACGTCTTTATTGTTTTTTGTCTATACAGACATTATACATTCCATGTGTAGATATTAGTTATATAATCCGAGCTACCGTCTCGCCTATCAGTTTTTCAAAGTGCTGGTCACTTTTAAATTATTTGAATTATACCTATATAAATAAACATTATTCTATTGGTATATGTCAAAGTAACATTTATTTTATTAACAATAAATTAATCAAAATGACATTCCTTTATGTGTTTTTTTCCTTACACTTGTAATAACTAAACAATCCTGTAAACCAAGTTATTTATGCAACTTAATTTCACCTTTTTGTTTTCCCTGAATGACAGACTTATTCATGATGATTTAATTTCGCAATCTAGACTCTTATAATTCTACCTTACTTGTATTTGAAACAAATTTGCATCAATTTATTTTTACGATTTCTTTCGTTACATACAATGTAATCGCATGGGAAAATAAGATGGTTTACAGTAATTGAATTCTTGACCAATACTTCAGTCCATCATCAGGAAAATTTTGGATACCTATTCTTTATATACATGTATCTTACATTGATTGTGGTATAAATTAGCCCACAGAAAAGCCAGGGAGATGGGAAAATGATGTGTAAGCCAAGCCATGTACTGAAGAGTCAATTGTATAAGATTATAAAAGATAAACAAATTCTTGGGAGACTTATGAATTACAAATGATGTAAAATCCCCCACGAGATGATAAGAAATATTTTGCTGCAGAGACAGCAAGTGTTTACTCACTAAAACACCTTATTTGGATTTTTAAACACAACAGTTAATGTGATAACGCCTGGCATCACCTGAAATGGTCCTGTGGTGGCGACGGTGAAGAATGACTTGGTGCCACTCTTGTCTATATTTTATACTGAAGGAAACTGCTGAAGAGACTGACCAGTCACATAACTGTACTGACCAATCAGCACACTTCTGACCAGTCACTGTACATGTTGTGCTATTTATAACACTATATTTCCCTTGCTGTATATGTTTATACAATATGTAGACTAGCTTGCCAGTGAATAGATTTAGATCGTCTCTGGTCATAAACAGCATTTATGTAGACGTACATAAAATTTTAATTTTGATTGCACATAGAATTCATGACAGCCAGATTTCTATGTGGTTAATCTGTTTCAATACCTACATGCATGTCTAAAAATGTTCAGGATACTGTCGTTTAATGTCGTTGAAATTAGTGGACAAAGTCATCCAGACATGACCAGAACACAACAACCTTTGTTTTGCTAGATAGTTACCATGACAACTATGCACAATGTATGCCAATAAATCTTTCTGCATGCACATTTAAATACATGTGGCCCTGAGATGATTCATCAAGCATTAACCCAGTAGTCAAGGCGTTACCCAGACATTTTTTTTTCAAAGGATGAACAGACATGCTGATTACAGTTAACCCCACACCCACTCCTTACTTCTGTTAATTATTTGGTCAAGCTAAAGAAAAACACCATTTATCACTTGACAGAAAAGAAAAACTTAATTAAATTACAATTCTTTTTTATTCAAACGATTTCACGCAACAAATTCAGAACCTAAAACAACAGTGTAAGTGCATGTATGCCATACCCAGAATACATGTGGATAACATCACCAGATCTGTTAACACTAGTGATGATTTATTGATCAGTGTACTCAGGTAAGGCCATGTAATATATATCTCAGTTGTTCGTGAGAACAGGCAGCAATTGTCTTCGTGTGAATGGTAATTATCCTTGATCTCTAGGCATTACGAATGAGGTTGTAACCCCTGATAATCAAAAGATGAACGGTAAATTAGCAACTTATCAACAAAGTAATCAACAGTTGACATAATCATACTTAATTAAAAGACAGCATTGTAGCATCTCTATAAGCGGTGAATACAAATACAGGCTAAAAATCTGAAAATATATCTAAATAACATAAACAGCAGCGTCAGCAAATTCTGTGCTTGCATATTAAAGAGTTATCTGCCCTTGTGTAGGTATTGAAAGTTACATGGTTTGTTTGATCGTGTAACATCATTGTAACACAATGTAACAATCAATATCTGTCTTCAATAGCAGATAACTCTAATATGCAAAGACAGACTTTGTTAAATGTAGCCTTTGAAATATGATTGAAATTCAACAAATTTTCGGAATAATAAAATGTATGCTTGTTTAATCACACAAAATGTTGGTATAAAAGGTCTCCCACACTACCGGGTAGCTTTCGTAGCTCTTCCTAGTAATACTATGAAAATATCTTGTATTATAAAACAATGATTGAATCAATGGGTCTGGTTACAAAGATAGTTTTTATCACCTCGGTAACAGACAACTTACACTCGGATATACAATGCAAGTGATAATACTTTGGGATTACAATTAAATTGAATAGTTATCGACCTTAAAATGTCTCAGTTCATCAAATTATGCTCCGTGAATAATAAGAAAACAAAACTTCTTTAAATGGTAGAACAGAAAACACACAAGAGAAATATTTCTGACAAAAATGGATTACATTCAAATTCAATGATTCTAGAAACACATATGCATGTCCACACCAATATTGTATTTACAGAAACAGATTATCTCAACACCGCAAAATCCTAAAAATATCAACAAAATAGTTGCAAATCAGAAAAGCTGCCAATAAATTGAGAACTACATGTGCATAATGAACATCACAAGGTCAGATTAACAAACAATGACTATCTTATCACTTGGTTAAAGCCTCACTTTCAACTGACCAAGTGAATAATAGATCTTTATGATGTCCGACTTCAGGTAATGTCTGGATTCCTTTGTCTGAGTTTGACCATCCTCGATATTCCATGGACTACTAGCACTTTCGTTACATATCCACTCCTGGACTCATCCTCGATATTCAAGGGGTTACTGTCACTAGCATTATATCTACTCCTGGGACACAGGGACTTGGCACAAATTTCCAACCAACTGTCAATATATGTAATGGATACTTTAGGTAATACATACATACATATATATATATATATGTAAGAATTAAAAACAATAGCGACTGACTAGTGAGCGCTTTCGCCCCATTATATAATATATCATTATATAATGGTGCGAAAGCGCTCACTAGTCAGTCGCTATTGTTTTTATTTCTTATAGATTTTGTCCGTAAGGATTTTTCTTTAAATTTATCATATATATATATGTATTGACCATTGGTTGCAAATTCATATCAAGTCCCTGTGCCCTGGACTAGGATATAACAAAAGATTCTTTCATGTACAACAAATAATAATGGTACACAATATGGCTTTGTCATTGGGAAAACTCGCTGTGTTATTTTCAACAGTCTATGCATGCCTGTGGTTGGTCAGATTTTTTCTACTTTCTGCCTTCAGTTTTGCTATGACATATAGTCCAGAGGTGGATATTGTATTAGAACCCCTGGAGTGTTGAGGATGGAGCTTGGCATAACAAGACTTTCTCTGTTCAGACAATGTAGTCAAACCATTACACCAAATTTGAAAAATTACTTTGCACCTATTCATACTACAAAATAACATTTAGTCACTATTATTTTGTTCATGAAGCAAACACACTTCATATCAAAAGGGAGAGATACTCGTTTGGAAGTGTTTCAATAAAGCAAATAATTGTCAATCATTTTGACATCATAGTTTGCCGTCTTTCAATCTTTTTTTCACACTAGAAAAAATAGATTCTGTTATTTTGAAAGAATTTACCTAAAAAAATGATATGTGAATCTATATTGGGTATGTATTAGGTAGTAACTAAGCATGCGATGCTATTTAGAAAAATTTACAGCCTGAAATACAAAGTTAATGGTTACACTAAAAATCTACAATCTAAAACATAAAATTATCTACAATTCTCATAATATCAAACAGATTACAGGAGCTTAACTTTCTGTCAACATTATAAAGCATAAATATATAAAAATATCCCCTGTATACTATATGCTTTATAGTATTGACAGAATGCTGTGAACAGACACAACTAAAGAATTCCTTGCTATTCGCTGCACTAAAACAAACTTAAACTCCAGATATATGCATTTGTAGAATGAAACAAATCAAAATAGGGACAGTGCAGGATGATTGTCTCCCTTGAATAGCGACACAATGACGTTTTATTATAATAGCTTGTAAATATTGGCACATATTGGACTGCATGTAAATACACTTTATGTCAAACACTCCACTTTATAATTCACTAGCTACTAAGTACATGCATCTTGGAAAACATGAAAATGCTGGAAACGTTTATAAATTGTGTCATGATTTTTAGGTGATTTACAATAGTTTACATATGGCCATGAAAATCATTTTTTGATATCCTTCAGAAATCATTTCAACTGGAAGCAAAACCAGGTATTATCAACCTAATGATGATCATTTTGTCAATAATACACCTCATATTTACTTCATTCATACCCAATATAGAATATGGTCTACAATGCTTAAATGGTAATGCTCTTTATTTACTTCTTTATTTAAATTTTTTCTCTATTAAGATGATTTGTTGATGGCTTGTTTATTTTTCTTTCTCCTTTTTTTCTGATTTTTTTTTTTTCTTTTCTTCACTTTTCATTTTTTAACAAGAGGCCCATAGGCCTTAATGGTCATCTGACTCAAGGCACAAAACAACAAAGTCACAGTATAAAGTATTGGTTAACGATTAATAAAACAATACAAGGAACTCCTTAGTTGAATATGTACGTTTCTGAAAAAGGTAAATGTCATTTGTTGAACAAACTTGGTAGCCCTTCATCCAAATATGGTTGAAACCCATTCAAGGATTAACATAAGGAGGAGTCAGATTTTAGAGCCAAATTTCAGCAAAGCTCCCATTTTGGACCTCGGTCATACTATCCCCATGGGTCTTACCTCGGTCCTTTATAAAATATGATTGTCCTTACCTTAAGTTCCCCCTTCTGAATCAATTAAAATCACTATAGACCAATTTTCATTGAGATCAGAGACTGAAACCTTAAAACAGGAAGTGGGCCAGCAGCCATCTTGGAATACCAAAATCTTTACGAAAATGTTTGCATGTTGTTTGGCATCAATTAAAACCCCTATAGACCAATTTTCATTGAGATCGGAGACTGAAACCTTAAAACAGGAAGTGGGCCAGCTAATATTAGGAAAATTTGCCCTTTTGGGGCCCCACCCCTCAGTTCCTATGGTTCAGACCAGACTCATTTATATAAAATATAATTATGTTCCCCCAATGATGTTTCACACCAAATATGGTTGAAATCCATCCAAGGATGAAGGAGGAGAAGGATTTTAAAGCTAAAATTAAGAAAATTTCCCGATTTAGGGCCCCACCTCTCAGCCCCTAGGGGTCGAACCAGGCTCATTTATATAAAATATGATTGTCCGTCCCAAATGATGTTTCACACCAAATATGGATGAAATCCATCCAAGGATGAAGGAGGAGTATGTTTTTAAAGCTGAAATTAAGAAAAATTGCCCTTTTGGGGCCCCACCCCTCAGCCCCTAGGGGTCGGACCAAGCTCATTTATATAAAATATGATTGTCCTTCCCCAATAATGTTTCACACCAAATATAGATGACATCCGCTTAGGGGTTAAGGAGGAGTAGCGTTTTAAAGGAAAAAGTTTACGCACGACGGACGGCGCACGACAACGGACAAATCACGATGACTATAGGTCATCCTGACCCTTCGGGTCAGATGACCTAATTACCAGGTATGACTTTAACATGGTTGGGAGTTACAACAAACACATTTTACGATCATACTTGTGGTGATACAAGCTTGGTCACAAATTAATTTTAAGACTTTTAGCAAGAAAGATGTGGGTGCTTGTGTTGAGCTATGATGAAAAAAATTGATGCTTGAGAGACGTTCCACTTATATGTTAATAAGATAATGGAACACATGTATTTATGTGCATAAAAACACCAAATATCAGAATCACAATGCTTTTTACTATTCTCCACAACACGGAAACACACAGAAGATGTCTGTTGCATGTTTTAGTGTAGCATTCAGAAGGAAATTGACTACACTTGTATAGATATTGCAAAACTGTATACAAGGTGAACCATAACAAAAAGCCATACCGGTGAAAATGACTGCGATTAGCATGATTTATATTAAACCATGAAACATGATTATTTTAATAGCAAATTTTATGTAAAGTAAAGGAACCCAAATTATACAACACACCCATAAATAATTTCAAAATATATACTCCTTGGGTAACGGTATATATAACAAGTAAAACAGTGCTTCAACAAAATACATGTACACTTGTAATCCCATTTCTACTTGCTAAAAACTCCTTGTCACATTCCAATTTCAATATAATATAAAGGTTCATGAAAAAGAATCTTTTCACTTGACATCAAAAATGTTTTAAAAAAATTCTTCTTTAATTATTGATACACTTAAGTGTGAATCACTTGAGACATCAAAGATATAATAGACTGAAATTTGAAGCCTTCATTCTCATTATGTGTACTGGTAGATTATATTCTAAATCATTTTCATGAAGAATTTAAGAATAACTGAACAATACATGTTGAATACAAGGTATTAAGATATTTCAATAC